>CM021102.1:723467841-723600281 GCA_007115665.2 Sequoiadendron giganteum
GAAGAAGAGAAGGGAACTTATTCATTTCCTTCTCCACCTAACACTTTTTCCATACCACAATTGCTAGATTACTATGCAGATATGAGCAACGAAATAGAGCAGAAGGAGGAAGACAGAGCTAGAAAGTAACAAGATAGGAAGGAGGGAAAACAAAAGGAGCAAGAGATAGTTCAAAGGATACAAGATAGGAAGGAGATAGATCAAAAGAGGGACCAAGACCAAGTTCAAAAGAAACAAGATAAGAAGAAAAGGTAGGACAAGATGGAGCAAGAGAGGGTTCAAAAGAAACAAGATAGGAAGGAAAGACATATAAGCAATTCTACAAACCCGTTAGCACATAACCATTCCTTGTTTCAGGATATATTGAACATATACATCCCTATGTTTGGGGAGTTGAATTTCAATTCGAGTCTCAACCCAAATGTAGGTTGCACTTCATTGTCTATTGCAAATAGTTGTTCAGCACCGTTGCATGTAATTAGCACTCAATTTACAAATGCAAATCATGTGAGGACAACTCAGAACGCACAAGCAAGAGACGAGAACACATCTTCAGATGTTTATCTTGGCATGCTTGATTGATGTTGGGAGGGACCGTCACTACAACTATACGAGTGATTAGCTACTTTTTTGTTGTGTATTTTGGGTTACGAGATATAGTTCAATTGTTGGTTGTTTAATTTTGTTGTTTGGGACTGTAATACCCTCATATTAAGCAGATAAATTTTCCTGCCACGTCACCCTACCACTTGTGCATCGTCCCATATATATATATATTTTTAAATTGATGACCCCACCACCTGTCAAGCACGTTTTATGCCGACGTGTCCAAAACGGGCCGATTTTTCCCTCCGCCCAAAATTGGATCCCACTGGCCTCCTTAATCGACGAGAACATCTATGTACACAAGATCAGATGACCGCGTGTACACGACAACCTCGCTACCCTGAATCATCAGTTTAGACCATTAAACGCTTGTCACCTCCTTCATTTCCTCCACTGACCGACTTGCCTTGCACATCGCTTCGCATTTAATTGGACTGTCAGGCAAGTAAATCAGAGATCAAGGTTCATTCAATGCTCCAAATTCTCGCATATCTCACCCACTTTCATTCCTTTTTGTTTGCAAATATTCTTGACTGTTTTGTTTGGTTTTGCACCAAAACATGTTGGGCCATTCATTGACGAGGCTTCTTTACATGAAAGCATTTTTAGTATTAAACCATGTTGCATACACTGATAATTTGTAAAGTATAATGATACATATTTTAATACTTAAATGCTCTTCTGAAAAAGAAGTCTCTTCAATGCTATAACCTCCAATGTCTCTACATATCTCTATCCTATAATATGTAAATGTTGTTGCCAACATTATGCACATTTGTATATTTAAGAGTTGATATCAAATGGATCTATTTATTGGTTTATAAAATGGATATGTTTATGGGCCTAATTAGCAAAATGATGTCCATGTTGGCAGTGTAGTGCAATTGCTTGTTAATGGAAGTCTGCTTAATTATACTCAAAATTTGTTTATGGTGATTGCTTGATTGGGCTTAAATGTATAACAAACTTCGCATAACTATTGCATGTATAGAACATTATGCATTAACAACCACTAATAATATCACTTGAATCTTCATATAGTCATGTACACAACACTGGAAACACCATTTACATGATATAGAATGTATAAAGTGCAACAACCTCTTGTGTATAATATAATGGAATTGGTCATGGGAAAGTCTTGATCTTTGATTTTATTGTGCCATTTGATGTATGGAAATATTGGTTGTGATGTAATGCAAGTGGTGATATATTAGGGGAGTATTGGTTATACTAATTTTGTATTTTGGCTGCATGTTTTAATGCTACGGGCCATTAACAATCAATATGGCTTGTATGTTTGTGGTATCAGATGTGTGCTTTGAATATTCTATGACATGTAAGACTGCAAATAACTATTTGTGTTTGGGACAAATATAAACCGATTATAATACAATTTTGTCAGTTCAGTGATTACAATTGCTAGAATTGATGAGGCAAAACACACACACACACACACACATGTGTGTGTGTGTGTGTATGTTCAAAGTTGACCCGCCCTACTTCCTTTCGTTTGTTCCTAATTGCACAATCAATCATTATGTAGATACATATATTATGTGCATAGATTACTGCATGTACAAACATAGTGGATGTCCATATGTATGTACATGCAGTAATCTATGAACATTCATACCTACGTTCATATATATGTATGTGCACAATAACTTTGTAGTTTAATTTGGAAGGTTGTGTGTCATGCACTTGTATTATTCTATTCTTTGGTGCACTTGTTTATTAACTTTTATTGCATATAAATGTATGTGCATACTTTCGTAGATATATGCATATACATATGTACATGTATGCATATAAATATATGTAGAATTATGCATAGACAAAAAAATTTATATATGCATATACATATATAAATGTATGTGCATATATGCATCTACAAATATATGTACATATACATATTAAAAGCATAGGTGGCACGGTCACGTGGCGGGCAATTCAATGATGAAAAATTATGGCTAAGCATGAGAGGAAAGAAACATAAGAAATAGTAACCCATTAAAGACAGAGTGATGCTAGATAGAAGCATTATTTTCCTTGAACAATAAAGTGTGTTTAAGAACACAAAATTTGGAAGTGTTCATAAACACCCTAGACACCATACACTTCATCAAGCACATTGCACATGCACCAAGAAAACCATAAAATTCTTTCAATTTAAGAAACACCAAAATAATATGATCAAAACCAGCGAGACAAAAAAACCATTTACTGATAGGAGAAAGTGGTAGAGCCTTAGTGAGGTTAGAAACCTCACCTGTACAGTATGGATTTTCCCGATGTTGTGTCTTGTTGCACTCACCTTTATCCTGCTTGCTGCAAGAACAAATGAAAGGAGGGATGAATCAATACATACAGAATTTTACACATACTTATATTACACAAATGTAGGTAGTTCTTAGCTTAATACACAAAGAAATTAGTAGACTGTATACCTTTCAATTGCAACTCACTATCATTGAAGCTTGAAAGGAACAATGGGCTGGACTGAACATGTATTTCTTTGCACGTCGATGAAGCAGAGTGAACAAGACACAAAATGAGAAGGTGTCAACCGAATATACCATAATCTCTATGATATATAGACATACATACATACATACACATATATATATATATATATATATATACATACATATATACATATATAGATACATACATACATATATACATATACATACATATATACATATATAGATACATACATGCATATATATATAGATACATACATATCTATATGCATACATACATACATACATACATACATACATACATACATACATACATACATATATATATATATATATATATATATATATATATATATATATATATATATATATATATATATATATATATATATATATATATATATATATTGCCTCATCAATTCTAGAAATTCTATATTCTTGGTAAGCAAAATAATTCATGCAACCAATTGTAAACAGTACCATGTAGAAACATGTGGACGTCCAAACATATGGTGTATAGGACCCCCTTAATATGCAATTGTAAAACAATTTTCACCCACAAAGTCAACAAGGGTACTCAAATCACTGTACCACCAAAATAGTATTATAATTGATTTATATTAATTATCCCAAACACAAATAGTTATTCACAGTCTTGCATGTCATAGAATATTCAAAGCACATCTGATACCACAAACATACAAGCCATATTGATTGTTAATGGCCCGTAGCATTAAAATATGCAGACAAAACATAAAATTAGTATAACCCACACTCCCCTTAAATATATGTTGTTGCTTATGATCTTACACAGTCCATCTAAAAGAACAACTTCATTTTTTATACACATATTGCATGTTAATGGGCTCTAGCATTAAAACATGCAACCAAAATTTAAAAATTGTATATCCCACACTCCTCTATAATATCACCACTTGCATTACATCACCGCTAATATTTTAACACATACAATGGCAAGAGAACAACAAAGAGCCAAGACTGTCCCCCCACAAAATCCAATCCAACCCTCTCCCTATCCCACTTTGCATAGCATACAACATATTGGCATTCAAAGGCTTAAAGAATTAATAAAAAAGGAATGGTAAGATTGGAAATTGGAAATTGGAAAAGATTGAGAAATGTATTTTTGAATTTGTAAATATGTAATGGTGGCTTGTTATGGAGTCTTTAATTTATGTCCTCCTTTATGAAATTTGGAAACTTGTTTGGATGCCTTCAATTACATCTATTATGGTGGGCTTAACACATTGTTTTTTGGTGGTTGCATGTGGCAAAGAAGGAGAAGGCAATTGTAGTTGAATGTATGTAGTTCCATGACTATATGAATATGGAATTAATTAAATAGTGAAGTTGTTGTTGTCAATGGAGAGTGTAATGCATCCTTTGTTCCATTGGTTAGACTCTCCATCAAAAAGAACAACTTCACTTTTGTATTTGGGGAGTTGAATGTCTGCAGTTCCATGTATGGAAGTGAGTCGTGGTAAATGGAAATTGGAAAATATGGAGATATGCATTTTTATATTTGTAAATATCTTTTTATTTTCAATGTTGGTTTGGTATGGAATTTTTAATTGCATGGCAAAATATCTTCAAATAAAAATTAGTAAACTCATTTTCATATTTTGGAATACAAAAAAAATAGCAAAGGCAAATTGCAGAGTGAAAGTTTGTGCATTGTCGAACAAACAAATACAAGTGCATGGCAGATAACCCTCTAATTGTGAACCAGTCAACCCCTTTCAATGTTTGGTAGTATGAATGAAATATATAATAAGATATATATATATATGTGTATGTTCTTATATATTTGTTATTATATATATAATGTATATATAAATATAAATATAAGAACATATATATATTTAATTATATATATATGTATATATATGGGCGGATGCACAAGTGGCAGGGTGATGTGGCGGTCTAATAAATATATATATATATATCTCCTTGAATGGCATAAAATCTTCGAAATGAAAACATGCAAACCCATTTTCATAGTTGGGAATAACAAAAGAATATCAAAGGCAATTTGCAAAGTTAAAGTTTGTGCAATTTCAAACACAGGAATAGAAGTGCATGCCACAAAACCCTATAATTGTGAACCAGTCAAGCGCTTTCCATGTTTGGTATTAAAACTAAAAAATAAGAAAAGCATAGCAGAATTTGATTGAAATTACAACCAGTGCTACCATTTCCATATTTTCGCATTGTCATGAGATTATTTAAAGCAAATTGCAGAGTAACAATTTGTGGAATGACAAACACACAAATAGCAAACTAGTGAAGCCATTTCCATATTGTGCAATGAGGAATAGAGTAATGCAAGTGCATGGCAGAAACACTTGAAATGATAAACATTATAACCCTATGTGTAATAAAAATAGTGTAACGCTATGAATAACAAAGAAATGCAAAAAAAGAAAATGCAGAGTTAAAGTTTGTGCATTGTCAAAGAGGGGAATGCAAGTGCATGGCAGAAAACCATATAGTTTTGAACTAGTGTAAACCTTTCCATGTACGCTAGTAACAATCAAATAAAATAAGCATTTCACAAACATAACTATTGTGCATGGAAGAACAAAATAATACTATTGCATGCCAGAATATCTTCGAAATGAAAACCAGTCATACCATTTTCATATTTCAGAAGAACATGGGAATATTATAAGCAAATTGCAGTGGTAAAGTCCATGCAATGAGCAAGACACGAATGCAAGTGCATGACATAAACTCTCAAAATGATAAACATTAAAATCCTATGAATATATCGTAGTAACAGACATATATATTGTAACCATTTCCGTATTTTGGAATAACAAAGAAATGTTATAAAAGAAATTGCAGAGTTGAAGTTTGTGGATTGACGAATAGACGAATACAAAACCAATCAAGCCCTTTCCATGTTTTGTCGAACAAGTGCAATAGTAATGAAAAACCATTAAAACCAGTCAAACCCATTTCATATTTCCTATAAGAAGGCAAATATGAAAAACACAATGCAAAGTAAATGTTGTGCAATGAAAAACAAAAGAGTTCGAGTATAGAGGAAAAGAAAACCAGTGAAACCATCCCGACATTTCATTTTATGAATATTGTTGAAAGAAATATTTTCACAAAGAAATTATTTAAAAAAACAAAGTGCATAGCAGAATACCATCCTATTCATAGAGATTGGTAGAAGCCGAGTGAGGTTGTAAACCTCACCTAAAGAAAAATAGAGCTATCGAGAGTGCAAAGCCAAAGGAAGAAGCGTGAAGAGCCGAACAATGAAGCGTGGAGAGCCAAACAAGTTTCTGTCACGTACTAATTTTATCAATTATTAAATTTTAATTATTAATCATGAGATTTTTAATTATTATGATCGATGATTATTTAAATTTAAATTGAAAGTGAAATTGAAATTTAAATGCAAATGAAATTATTTGAAATTCATTATTGTGAAATTCGGGGTTTGTCATTGCTGATAAGAAATTGAGTGCAAGTGAACGCAAGAACAAGTGAACGAGAATGAAGGCGAGAACATTGATCAGATAGAGTCGTTTTAGCCATTAGACGTTAATGAGGATGATGAAATCTCACACATCACTTAGTTATTATTTTAAAGTATTTTCGTGATGATTATTATTGGAATTTTTATTTTTTTTAAATAAGTTTATTTCGATTGCTCAAATAATTGCGAAAAAAGAATATATTTGTTTTAAATGGCAATTTGATTATTTTTGTGAGGAAATTGATTTTTATTCAAGAATTACTTCTTTGCGTAAATATTTTATTATTAGTTGAAAATAATGATGCTTTTATTCTAAATTATTGGAATAAACTTTTTATTGTGAAAATATATAAAAATGTGAAATTAGTGTTATTAATTTATTTGTTATTTTCTCATTAAATAAATGAAAGAGGAAATATATGTTTAAATAGATAAATATTAAAATTAGTTATTTAAAAACAATGAGAAAACATAAATACGTCTAAAAAAAATGGAAATTGAAATTGAAAACAAAACAACAGTTAAAAATTTGAAAACAAATATCTTTCAATCAATTTGCATGCAATCACAAATATGGGAGTTTTGTCCACCATTTTTCTGGAGATCAAGCTGATTAAGTGGATCGAACTTTTTTGAAGACTTCACTTTTTGCATGAATTAAAGAAAGCGGGAAGAATCCATTTTTTGGGGGAAGCAGGCATAAAACAAAATTTATTTATATCTTTTTTGAAAAGACTATTTTATTCAATGCGCAGGTGGAAGTAGTTAGAGGATGGTTTATTTTATTTATGATTGATCTTACCTCCCATACGCCAAAATTGAGAAGAGAGGGAGTTACTTATTCCCATGCGCAGGAGAAGGGAGAGTGGACGCAGCCAAGAGGGGAGTTACGCAAAAAATTGTTTGATTTTTATTGATTGTTTTTCTCATCTCCCTGGCACAATAGAACAAGGGAGGGAGTTCTTTTATTTTGTTGTCTTTATTCTGCTTATGGAGGCGCAAATGGAAGGAGGAGTCGGCTAGAACAGGAAAATAAGAGATAGCATATATCTCCTTGCATGATGCGCACATGAGAAGAGTTAGGTAGCTAGAAGGCAGAGGAGAATGTGTGGGAGAAGAGGAGGAAAAGGGCACGGCCAGGAGAACTAGAATATAACAAATTTATTGTTATTTTACTTGATTCTGCTTAACTCCATAATACACAAGTAAGGAAATAGGAGGTGTGCGTAGGAAGAGAGGGAGTGGAGAGAATAGAGGTAAGGAGGAGAGACTAGAGAAGAGAAGGGAGAAGTCAGAGCAGCTACAGAAAATTCACAGAGGAAATTCACAACAGAGAGAGATAAAAGAAGAAGACTTGGGAAGTAACCAGCAGGAAATTGACAGAAAAACAATTATTCATTGCCAGATTCAGGAAATTACCAGGTAGATTCAATGAAAACAAATTCACAGTCAATTCACATCTAGGTTTAAATTCTTTCTCTTTTATTCTTGTATTTTAATTTGAATAGAAAACAAATCACTGTTCTTATCAAATTTAGGAAAAAGATCAAACATCAAATTGTGTTTTATCAGAAAACTATGGAACAACTTGGACATAAAACATTAAAAAGACAATAGATTTATTTATTTCTAGGAAATTCTGATTTAGTAAATTGAAAAGATGCACATAGAATACGTAATGTTTTAGATTTATTTAAATTTAGAAAAAGCTTCAGAAAAACCAAATCTGTTAGACAGATAATTTCTCAAAATAATGCAAACAGGAAAGATAGTGATTTTGATTTAAATAAAATTGTTGAATATTATCTAGAATGACAAGATTAAATAATTTTGTGTAAAGATTTATGCTTGAAAAGTAAGAATGAAATTTGATAATTCTCTAGAAACGAAACTGAAGTAAAGTGTTTACATTTTTTAAAAGATAACATTTTAGAGAAATATGAAAAACAGAAAAGAAAAGGAAATAGAATTAAAAATATAAATTACTTTGAAACAAAACGAATTAGAAAATTATTATTTCGAAGTGAAGATAAATTATATGAGTAAATGAACCGAAATAATGTGTGCTCATTTATTCTTGTTTTATATGTACTTAGTTACATACTTGAGATACACCTTCTTTTATTTTATTTTAATTTTATTCAATTTAAAATATAAACATCATGTTATTTGTGACTTAAAACTGTGAAATTACTGCATTAAAAACCATGTTTGCTTGAAAGCAAAAATGAAAGTGCATTTCATGTGTTTGAGAAAGATTATTTTTTATTTTGAATGGAACCATGCATGCTTGATAATTGAATGCGCATGACATGTGTTTGGAAAGTTACCTCCTGGGACGGGTGCCGAATATGGGTTTATAGAGAGCGTAGTTTTGCTTTTCCAAAACTACTATTATTTGTCGTGCATGACATTTTACTTGACCAAGTAACTTAAAGACCATTGAAATAGATGGAATGAAATTAACTCTCTACCATATCCTAGTATCGAACTTGCTTGTTTCTTAAATGAATTAGAAAAATGAAAATGCTTGTGGATTTACTAGTTATACTAGGCACGCACCAGATTCCATCTTGCTTGTCGACTGCTTTTTGCTAAGCGATTCGTGTAGGGTCGAGTATTCTTTGAATGACTAAGGAATTTCGGGGAAGTGTAAGCTTCGAGGTTGGGCGGAAAAAGTGCCTGATCCTTGTTCTCGTCTTCATGTTTGAAGATGTGCTATTGGATTGAAAATCAAAGGATGATTTCTTTGTATATGTATTATTTTATTTCCTGTATGATTATTATAGAGCTTAAGGCAACAAAATGCCTAGGTCTCGAATTGTAATTTTGTTACAAATGCTTTTGTATTATTAAATATCGTGAAGATGACACGTTTATGTAATTAATTGGAAGTATTATGAATCTATTTGTAGACTTTAAGTCAATATTTTGGAATCTTTTGGATGTTATGAAATTTAATGAATGGAGTTTCGACTTTCTTTTGAATATAAATGAATTTATTTAAGGAATTGTCGATGTTTGGAATTAAAGAGTTTCACTCTTTACAGTTTTAGATCGAAGCCAACCGAACAATCGAGAATGTTTGCAAACAAAAGGAATGAGAGTAAGCGGGATGTGTGAGAATGTGAAGCATTGAATGAACCTTGATCTCTTATTAACGTGCCCGACATTCCTAGTAAATGTGAAGTGACGCATAAGGCAAGTTGGTCAGTGGAGGAAACGAAGGAGGTGGCGAACGTTTAATGCTTTAAATTGATGGTCCAGGGTGGTGAGGCTGTCATGTGCATGTGGTCGTCTGATCCTGTGTACGTAGATGTTCTCGCCGATTAAGGAGGCGGGTGGGCTCCACTTTCGGGCGGAGGGCAAAATTGGCCCGTTTTGGACATGTCGGCATAAAACGTGCTTAACAGGTGGCAGGGTCATTGTTTTAAAAAAAATAAAAAATGGGTCAATGCACAAGTGGCAGGGTGACATGACAGTCTAGTTTTTAATTTTTTTTGGTCCACATGGACAGCCATGTGGACCTGCAAAGTTGATCCGCCCTACTATGGGCCCCTCTCCCCTAAGTGCAATTGTCAAAAAAAAAAGAAAGAAAGAAAGAAAGAAAGAAAACACAATTGTTGACCACTATTCTACATAGGCAAAGGCTATGGAGGCAACACAATTCTATCAGAATCCATATCCATCAGCCCTCGTGTCCGTCAGGAGGTCTTTTCATGCGGACTTCAAAATTATTTTTTTAATATTTTTTTTCAAATACCAAATAAAATCTAAGTTAATTTCTTTTATAAGGTAAATATAAATATAATATACATTTATATTTTCATAATATATTTTTATTATATATTATATAAAAACTTGAGCTTTTATATATAATATAAATTATATTTTAAAAAATAATATAAAAATGCTATATTAAATATATAATAAAAATATATATATATATATACATTTTTATTATATATTCTATAAATATAATATAATTTTTAATATAATTATTTATATTATTTTTAAATATGTATTTTATATTATATATTATATATTATATTAAATATATATTAAAAATATATATATAAATATATAAATTTATTATATATTATATAAATATAATATAATATTTTAATATTATTTTTAAATATATAATTTATATTATATATAGAAATCCCTTTTTTATATATAATATAAAATATATATTAAAAAGTAATATATAAATATAATATAATTTTTAATATAATATTTTAATATTATTTGTTAATATATAATTTATATTATATATAGAAACCCTCTTTTTATATATAATATAAAATATATATTAAAAAATAATATATAAATATATAAATTTATTATATATTATATAAATATAATATAATTTTTAATATAACATTTTTATATTGTTTTTTAAAAGATAATTTATAGTATATATAAAATCCTTTATTTTTATATAATATAAAATATATATAAAAAAATAATACGAAAATAATATATTTATATTAATTTTTAATATATATTTTATATTCTATTTATATGATATATAAATGTATATTATATTTATATTTACCTTATAAAAGAAATTAACTTAAATTTTATTTGACATTTAAAAAAAATAAAATAAAAATAATTTTGAAATCTGTGAAAAGACCTCCTGACGGACACAAGGGCTGACGGATACGGATTCTAACGAAATTGTGTTGCCTCCATAGCCTTTTCCATTCTACATATCCACTTGCACTTGTTTTTCTTGCAAAGGAAGTTTCAAAATCGACCAAGTTCAAAGTTTGTGGGAGGATGAGGCTCATCTTCGCATGTTGCTAACATCATCAAGATTGCGGATTTTTCCAAGTGAAAAATTGTTCTAAAGTGCACTCGACTTGTTCGAATGGATTTTTACACATGGTAGATGGATTGTATTTTTCATAGTGCACTTGGACAACAGATTTTTGCAAGTGTTTGTTTGTAGAGTTTCAACAGGAAACAAGTTGCGAACTTTTTGGTCTGGACTGGATATGTGTTGTCGGCTTGTTTAGACGGTCAGTCTTCTAGTCAAAATTAACAACAGGAGATCCGACCTGGAAAAGAGCATGAAAACAAATTAAGATGTTTGTCTTGGTCCCATAGACTATTTAATCTCGTGGACATCATTAAAATCTTTCATTTCATTTCATTTAGATAAAAAAACCCACAATGGTTTTGTAGCCGCATTTTATCTACACTCATCTTGATATTTTGATAGATCGGCTAATACAAAGGCTACTATCAAGTGAACCAGGCCTTGTGGGCAAATCAACAACTATCAGGATTTTGATGAATTTTTGTGTAAGCTGATGAAGGTCAAATTTTTGCAAAGGTCATTCTTGCTAATTTATGCTAGCATATGGTGCGAGTGTTTAGGGGTTATCTGAACCAAGTTGGCAAGAGGATGGGACTCATTTTTCTACAGACGGATGGGGTCGAAATACCACAATAGGCCAAATTGTTGAATGTTAGTTTCAACTACCTCCATCAAAGCTTAATCATTGTCCCAACTGTTTGAAATAAACTTGGGAGTGTTTCCTAAGAACATTAAAGGCATTTTGGCATGGATCTAATGGGGGATAAGGCACCCATACTACATTTATTGTTTGCAAAACATTTTCCTGACAAAGTGCACCTCCTGGACACGATTTTGGGCAAGATTTCTAGATGATTTTTCCTATTGTATGCACTTGCATGCCTTGGTTGATCAATGCAGAGGTATTGTGCATTTCAGAGGAATGTTTTGCATGCCTCTTTTATGGTATGATTATATATGCAAAAAGGCACATGTCGCCTGGGCACTAGAGGAGGTCGGAACTAGGGTTCTCTATCCTTGTGTGACTCTCTGACAATTTGTAGAGATCCTAACCGTGGTATATCCACCTTAGCTTCCATTTTTTGAGAAAAAGAAAAGGATAACACTTTCAGGAGAGGAGAAGAGGGGAACTTACATAGCATAGCAAGAAGGTTCATAGTTTCTAGTTCTAGGTATAAACATTTTTGTACTATAATGATCTGGGTTCATCCCAAAGTTTATAATAATAGTTGCAACCTTTGTAGATCAATTGATTACTAGCATAATCAACCTTCATTGAGTGTTTTCATTTGTATGTTTTGTATTTCTGGATGTGTGTTGTTTAGTTGGCCAACCAGAAGACTATAAAATCCTTAGAAAGCTTTTGTGAGGTATCTTCTAGCATATTAAAAGAAATTTATATGCATACTTATGGATTACTAAGTAGACTCTCTTAATATTTTACAACTATTTGTGGTTTTTTTGAATGTATGTGTAGAGTCCAACTTGCTTGTGCATTCTTAAAAACCTAGTCATTTGTGGTCTATATATCAATGTATCACCTTGGTTGCAGTTGTTACATATTTTGTGTGAACACAAAGACTTTGTTGCCCAACTAAATCAAGGCACCAATCTGTTATATGATTGCTCTCCCCGTCTTTCTCAACATACTCAAAATCAATCAATTAAAACATTTTCATTTTCTATTAGTGTGTATGTTATGCTGCCATGTCTATTGTTTGTAATGGTTAAAAGGGGTTATCATAAAAACTCATCCATTGACCCATATGACAATTTTTTTTAAATAGATGCACAACCTCATACCTTCAAACAAACATGCAAGGTATATAGTGACACATGTATAGGGATACATTGTGTAGAGGGCATTGTTTGATGTGAGGTATTCGCTTAATTTGTCAATCAATTCATTCAACATCTTATGGAAAACCCCCCTTGGTCTTGTAGAACCAAAAGTGAAGGAGGCCTTACCCACCTCAAAGCATTGGTCCTTAATTGCCCAAACTGAAGACAGGTTTGTGGTGATTTTCCTAGGTTTGACACCTTTGGAACTTGGAAAATTATCGAACCTTAGGGATTTGGGGCTCACAATTTAGATCACCAACACCTAAGACCACCCATTTGTTTGAGTGCTCTATTATAGAGCTATTAGCCAACTTGTGACTAGTCCATTTGTGGTATGGGTATGAATTTTATCCTTGGTCTCACTCTAATACCATATAATATTTGGCTATCGAACTAGCCACCAAAAATAAGGAGCTTCAATGAATGCATAAAGAGACCCAAAATGAGATACTAGGAAATAAAAAACAACACTTGATACATGGCAAGAATGAAATTGATAAAATTATTTAGATTAGTTTCACAAATTAAGAATTGTGATATGCATATTTTCATATTGAGTTTCATTCTTGTAAACCATAAGATTTAAGTGTTCAAGAATATCAACTTTCATTCAAGTTTATAAGCATTTTACCATATCTCACCCACCAGCCAAGACTAGTTCAAACTATGTCATTTACTTTTGTGGCTAATACATACTATCTCAAGGAACTTGATATCATTAGTTGTGAGAAAAGAAATTCAACAATGAGATGTCTTTGTTAAGAAATTTAGAAGTATATAATATTTACTAAAAAAAGGGGGTCTATTTAGAGCAACACCTCTATATTCAACACAATAGAAAAAATTTCATTTGATGATTGTTTAACTTGCATTCTTTAGGTGCTTTTAATATTCATTTATGTATGTTTCAAATTATCTCAACAAAGTATATCAATAGCAAGCACTTCTAGTGGCAAGATTGCTAGACCAAGGGATTAGAATATGTGCACTAGGTCAAGACCATAGAAAAGTAAACTTTGTTTGGGTAAACATGATGCATATAACATTCAACTCTTTTTGGGCAATACATATTATCCCAAGTAACTTGATATCATTAGGTGTAGAAAAACAAATTTAACAATATGATATCTTTATTAAAAAAATAAATAGTATAGAATATTTACAACCAATGAGGATCTATGTAAAACACCACATTCAAATTCAACGAAGTGGAAGAATTCTCACTAAATGATTGTCTAACTTGCATACTTTGGTTAGTTTTAATAATCATTTATATATGTTTCATATTATCTAAAGAGAGTATCTCCATTAAAAAAGCTTCTAGTGGCAAAGATTATAAGACCAAGGGACTAGAATGCATGCACTAATTCATGACCATAGAAAAGTAGACTTTGTTTGGGTAAACATGATGCATATGATTTTTACCTTTTTGTGAGCAATACATGTTATCCCAAAGAACTTAAAATCATTGGGTGTGCAAACACAAATTTAACAAAATATCATACTTAAGAAATTTAATATTTTAAAACATTAATAATTAAAGGGGATCTATTTAGAGCAGGTCACCTCCAATTTCAATTTCAACACAATGGAAGAATTTTCATTTGAAGATTCTAACTTGCATACTTGTAAAGAATATGATAAATGACTAAAGTTGGTATTGATTATAACCCAAAATCAATATTACAATCTAGACAACTATATGTGCTAACAATTAAAACACTTGATGAAAATAATATAATCATTAGTAATGATTGGCACAAACCCATTTTGTGTATATACTACTATCCTTATAGTCCATGAAACTATGTTCTTTTGAAGTATTTTCTCAAACAATTTGCATGTCTTGTGCATGCTTCCACATTTACATACATACGCACCAAGGCATTTGCGACTACTATGTGAAGACAAAAATCCCCTTTCCATTATGATTTGATGCATGTCCATATACCCTATATTATAGAGCTCTTATTTTGCATGGGCTTGGATGTCAAGAAATGTTGAAATGAATAGCTTTACACCTCTTGATTATGTTATTAATTTATAGAAAGAAGATTGCTCAAAAAACTCAATGATTTCTCTTTTCTATTCAAATTTCATATTCTTATTGAAAAATTTTGTTCTCATTATTTTGAAATGTCAAAGAATTAAAATATTCATATAAAAAAAATTATTCTAATGCTATTCTTAAAATTTGTATTGTGATTGAAACTTGTCAATGATCAATATGAGTCAACAATTCTTTTAATGTTCTCCCTTTCTAAAAAATAATTTTCTATTACTTATTACTAATATATATTTATTTTTTCTCGATTGAGAATTAAGATCTTAACTTGTGCAACGATTCAAAGGCTACTTTATATCTATTTGACAAAAAGTTTCACAAAAGATCAACCCGAAGGATAATGCTTTGGCTTCCAATGCAACATTTTAACATCATGATTTAATAAATCCAAAAGCAAAAATTCCTACATAATAACATAAATGTAAAAATAAGCACCACAAATCTTGTTTTCTAGCGTAATTTTTTATACTTTTATTTTTACTTTTATCATAGAAAATAAAAGGATTATGACACTCTAGACAAACTAAATGTCTGAACACTAAAGTAATTCATAAACCCTAATCCAAAATTGAGAGAAGATCACGAATCACAGACTTCTGCAACAACCTTTGTACCTTCAAAGTTTGCACATTTTGCAAGCTCCGAAGGAAGAGCGAGTGTCACCGCTGTCTGAATCACCTCAGCATTAATGATGCGCCTCTTGTTCTGGCCAGCAATGTTGGCTGCCTCACTAACAATTTTTTCAAGGATGTCATTGATATATTTGTTCATAAGACCTGAGCCCTTACTAGAAATACCAATATCAGGATGCACTTGCTTCAAAACTTTATAGCAGTAGATCTTGAAGTCTATGTAGCTATTATTATGCTTCTTCTTGCCTTTCTTACCTCCAACCTTTATGGAAACCTTATTTTCAGCATTGACAACCTTTTCTTCTGTCTTGGAGGCCATACAAGCACTGCAAAAATTATAGAGCCATATAATAATAATTAGATAAAAATATATATTAAAACAAAAACCTAACCCAAAAACAACTAAAAAATCAAAACAACTTATAGTAAGAAATTAGTTGAAAAGAGATTTAATAATTACACATTAGATCGTTTGTTAGAACAATATATATTTTTAAATATAAAAAAAATAAAATTGAAGAATGAATCAAACAGTAGGTCACAAATTGCAACCCTGGCGCCAAAATTACAGACAGATCCGCCAAAATTATCAGAAGAAATGGTGGAAAACGGTAGGTCACAAATTGCAACCCTAGCGCCAGAATTACCGGCGGATCTAGAGGCCTCTATACCGCCACTACCCGCCCTGATTGTAAGCAAATTAAAATCATATTCCTCAATTTTACAGTCCCATAGCTCCGTTATCGGCCTCCGCTCTGATGCTCACGCTACGCCATTGCCCAAAATGATTTCCCCGTTTACAGATTTTAATGCCGCTGTAATAACGGTCTTTCTTTTCTAGTACCCTGAAACTGGGCCATGGTGAAAAGAGTACTTGAACGAGAAACACATAAATTATGGACGCCGTGAGAAGGTAATAGCGCTGCATGGAATCTGGATGCTCCCATGGAGCTCGCCATGCTTAAATTTGATTTTCTTTTATTATTTTTGCTGGGCAGGGTTCGTATTCAGGGGTTTTCTTTTGATATATATGGGGGTTTGGTTGCAGTAATGCAAGTACTCAGAAAAATGTACAAACGAAATTGAAGTCTTCCAGAAGTCGGACTTCTGACGCCAAATTGGAGTCATGGCGAAGACCTAAAAGATCTAACATACCTAAAACGCAGTACCCTGTGACAAGATATGAAAAGATAGCGACCGTAAAACATTTAAGCCTGAAATTCAAGAGAATATTGGAGAAGACTGAAAGGATCATGGAAATTCCCAAGATCGACTATAAATGATAGTTAAATGTTTCAGTAAAGCCTAAATCTCATGCTACATGCAGTGCCATACACAACTTCAAGCTATGTAAAGAATCATTTTAAACAGACAAACAGAAAGGAGAATTTCCATAGAATGAATTTCGGAGACTGAGTAGCTTTATTTTGTACCTTACAGATAAGAAGTTGCTTTTTGGTATTGAAGCTTAGCCACTCTCTTTCAGTTCAGTCAAATAAGACCTAATGCTGTTGACAATCTCTGAGCATCCTTGAGCATATTATAGACTTGTTTCAATTACTCGTTGCCGCCCACTATCACAATCACAGCAACATGTTTATTAAAAATTATAACGCTGACTCAATTTTAAATCTTAACCCTAACTTTAATCTCAATCTTAATTCAGAAGTAAGTCTTCCCTCAATTTTATTGCTGTAAGACTAAAAAAATCAGGATAAAGAGATGAATCATTAATAGCAATCAACCCTAATCTAACAATGAAGCATAAATGACAATAAAAATCAAATAATAAATCAATGAGACCTCAATTTCTATGTCAAAGATGATTCTCTTCTATTACTCTTTTCCATTTTACTTTGTTTGTTCCAAAACTTGGTTTACTTTGGAATGAGATTGATAGCTTGTTTTTATAGAAAATGCAATTCAAATGAAGGGTGAGGATTGAATGATGATGTACAACAATCAATGGATGGGATTAATTGAGAAGAAAAGAGATAAGGATGGGAAGAAAGGACCGCGATCCAAGAAATTAGGTGAGGAATAGTGCTTGGATAAGAATAAATAAATAAAATAATTGCAACAATTATTTAATTTAGGAGAGGGAAAATGAATAATTAAATAATTATAAATAATTAATTATAAAAAAGAAATATTAAATAATGGAAACAATTATTTAATAATAGATAGAGGAAGAGGAAAATGGTAAATAATTAAATAATTAGAAACAATTATTTAATTATAGATGAGAGGAAACGATAAATAAATAAATAAATAATAATTTGTTTAATTATAGAAGAAATGAGAGATAAATTAATTAATTTATGGATTCAATAGGGAGAGAGAGAGGGAAAAATAGGAATAGATAGAGGGGGAGATAGAAGGGGGGAGAGGGGAGGAGAACATTGGATTAAATCATTGACTTAATATGCATAGAGAAGTGAATACCAACATAAGCTTAAAAAAGAGTTAAAGTTTTGTCTTTTCAAATGTCGAATAAAATTTATATGTTAAAAATAGTGTATATTTGGGTGGATTTAGTAAGAAGCTTGAGTCAATCTCCTAAAATAATCATATGACAAAAAAAAGGCTATGATCTAAAAGGCTTAAAGAAGTAATGGACCCAATTCCAAGTAGGCTAGGCTTTAGTGCAAAATTAGAAAACATGATTCAAAGTTTCCTATTGTCCACAAAAGGATGAGGACTTACAACTCCTAGGTGGATCAATCTAGATCCAATGAGAATATCCTGGTAGAGAATACATGGAAAAACGTGAGCAAGCTTTGGTTCAAGAATGAATGTCCAAACAATTTGAAATCTTTGTTGCTATGAACTAGTTGAGGACCATAGGGCCCTTTTATCATTAATTTTTTTCACCATATCGATATGTGAGGAGAACTATGAATATGCTTTGTGATTTTTGTAGTTATAAAATGGTAATTTCCAATCTTTTCACTAAAAGTTTATTGCACCGAACCCTATTTTTTAAAGAATTTCTAAAGAATAGAATCAACAAGTATCTAAAAGGATTCAAAATATTGATTGAAGAGCTTACATTTCATTTTGGCCTCCATTTAAGACAAAAAAATTGTGTGGTCTTTGAAAAATATCTAGGAGATTTGTAATGCCCCCTTTAAAAAACTTTAGAGCACAAACCCAAGGAAATCCAAAAAGAGCTAAATATAAATAATTCATTACAAAAATCACCCTTGTCATAGTATACAAACCTTTACATAGGTAGGTGCTAAAAAATTAGAACAAACCTTAAAATTTTCTACAAGAGGTTTGGTGATTCAATAAGATGATTTCCTCTTAACATGATTAATGATAATGTGCCATAGGGAAGAGGGAGAAACTTGAAAGCAAAAGGATGCCAAGAAATCTAAAAGTCCTTCCATGATCAATTCATTTCAAACCAAAATAATTGAGCCAAGTAGGCTAGGGAAGAAAGGATTGTTTATAACATTAATTTTTTAGCCATTGAATACTTAAACCAAGTAGGCTAGGGAAGAAAGTATTGTTAATAACATTGAGATGTTTGCCTCTAAATACTTGAATTAAAGGCTAAACAAAAGGTATATAAAATAATTAAAGATCTTGTTCGACATTATCTTCTTTTAAGAGAGTGAGAAATGAGTCATCTACAAAGTGACCATTGATGATTTGTTGGGGGGAATTGGGAAGATTAATACCTTTATATAATTTTTTAAAAACAAAATGTCTAAAACTAGTAAAAAAATTGAGCAACCAACAAGAGGCCATCCTTATCATATTGAATGAAAAAGATCAAATGATAAGGATTGGTGACCATTGATAATAATGCAAGTATAAGAATTTGAATAGAGCACAAAAACATGGGACCAAAACCTAATGAATGTCACAACATAACAATTATAAATGACAATTCAATTTAGTCATGCATTTTTTGTAAAACCAATTTTAACAGAATTGGTTTTCCATTGAGAATGCTTAGTCCATTCTATTATTTCCCTACAACAATGATACTATCTAAAATGTACCAATATGTGTGTTGTCGTTGGCGTGGAATTTCTTGAGATAAGCAATTACCCCAGCTACAATTCCAACAGTAACAACTCCTCCAACCATAACAAAAAATTTGCAACACAGCAGCATGCATTCACATGAGGGATCTTTATGTATGTGAATTACATCAACTGTTAAAAGCCCAATTTCATCAGAGACTTCACAAACATGTTATTGAGATTCTCAATGTTTCCAGTATGTAGAGACTATAGTTGCCCAAGATAGAGGACACCAAAGTGTCGACTAGCCAGTGAATTTGACTCACCTATTCGATCAACTATCTACTGCACTATTGGGGCATCAAATTAATGATTCTGAAAATATGGAAAATGCATCTGAGGATCACATGCTTACAACAAATTCATAGTGGAATTTACAAGGTTTAAGTGATATTAATGATATTTTTACCAAAGTTTGTATCATGTTTTCCCACAAACAAATAATACATATAGACACATGATAGTAGAGAACCTGCACTGGGAACTAGTTAATGAGAATCAATGCATTAAAGTATAAAGATTGTATGAAGTAGAATCACAAGTCGAGTTTTGTTTGTCCAAAAATGCTCCTCTACATTCTATAGCTTTATGTCCAATTCTCTTACACTTAAAACATTGACTGGAGAATGATAGAGCATTTTGATTTACTTTATCATTTTGTTTCATTTTATTTCCATAATTTTTTCCCCTATGTTCAGATCTATTTCAAGGATAACAGACATCATTAAAGGATAAATACCTTTGAGCATTAGGTTGTCTGATAGAAATCCTTCCGACATTGCTTCTTTGTCTTTTGAATTATCTATCACTTCTTTGAATCTTCATGTCAGGGGATTGATTTGCTTTTGAACTCTATCCTTCTTCAAATTCCAAACCACTTTTGTCCTTAGAGGGTTTCTTTCCTACAATCAGTTTATCCAACATTGTAGAGCTTGCCACAAATTTATCTTCATGTCTTCTTTCCTTCTCCGGATCTAATTTCAAAATTATCACTTCTTGTTCAAGATTTGCACATTCATCCATCTTCTTTTGTATTTCAACTTTCTGACACTCTTCAATTTTTCTCTTCTCTTCCAGTTGTTCTTTCATCTGGTGATGTCCTCATCTTTTTTCTTTAATTGACTACTGATTTCACTATGTTTTTCTTTCAGCTTCTTAATGCACTCATTTGCTTCTTTCAGACTGTCCTTCAAGTCCTTATTTTCTTTTGTATGTTCAGTAGAGATCTCTTCTAGAGGAATAAGAAATATTTTATCTTCCATGTATTTAAATTTTGGGACATTCCTCAAGCTATTAGACTTTTTAAGAGCAACCAAGCTCTGATACCAATTGTTGATTATCTGGAATACTAAGAGGGGGTGAATTAGTATTCTATTAAACCATTTTGTTGTAAACCATCCAATTATTAAAGCACATATAACTATAAACAAGAATGAAGAAATTGAAAAGAAAGTGACACCATAAGACACATCAACACCAATTTTTTACGTGGAAAACCCTAAATGGGAAAAACCATGCCTTGAGGATTAGCTCACAATATATTATATCTAGATATAGTATATTGTTAGAGTAAAGGTTTTAACTTAATTATGTTGATTAAGTTACCTTTATTCCCTTCTTAAGATTTCACGTTAGTTTGCATAATGTGACATTTAATAATTATATTAATTATTAAATGTTATCCTATTAGGGCTTCTATTAGGGTTTTTCCTATTTTATTAGGGTTTGCATGATCTCCTTTTTATAAGGATTGATCCCATTGTATTTCATATCAATTCATTCTCTCATTCTCTCTGATATATACATTTTCAGTTTTTAGAGAACCCTTGCTTGTTTATCTCCATCTCTTCTTTTGTGACAGGTTATTTGCATGCAGGTGATCTTCGGGGTTTGTGGTGTTGTATTTTCTCAACTCCTACATGGTATCAGAGCTCCACACCTGTGCTTCCTGTTCTTGTTTTGAAGATTTTTGGAGCTTCAAGGGTTTGGGGTTTATTTTCTCGATCTAGGGCATACCTGCAATTTTGAAGCATTTTCAGCTCAAACAAACCTCGCCATTACGTCCGCAGTGGTCCAAAACCCCTAAATCGACTGTTCATTCGTCCATTTTGGACAAAGTCAAAATTTAAAGCAAAAATTTTTTATTGGTACAGCCGTATGGCCGTCCACCTGCCTGATAATTTTTTATTTTTTTTTTCGGATATTTTTCTGCATTTGTTTCGGAAAAAAAATTTCATCAAAAAATTATTATTCTACGAAATTATTGTAATGTTTTAGATTTTTTTTAAAAAAAAATCAAGAAGAAAAAATAAAATAAATAAAATTTAAAAGGCAGTTTAAGGGCGTGCCGGCCCTAACACTGGGGTACCCGCAGGTACCTGTGTATGCAAGCCTGCGGGCCCACAGTACGCCGACCAGCGTACTGATAGCCGTCGACGGCCTTACTGCCGACCGGTGAACTGTCAGTACTGTCGATGGCAGTACAATGGCCGTGGCGGTACAACCGCCGACCCTTCCATAAATTTTTTTTTTTTAAATCAAAAGGTTTTTTTTACTTGTTTTTTATTATTAAAAAAACATTTTTTCAAAAAATAAGTCCAATTGCGCATTTACAGTGATGGTTGTTTGGCCATCAAATTTAACCAAGTGTTTTTGCTGCGACGGTCGTATGACCGTCAAATTTAACTCAGCGCTAGTTTTTTCCCTCTTTGGAGCTGATTTATTCCGGAGGTCGTAACTTGGGCATACGATATCATTTTTTGGCAAACGAGATATCGTCGGAAAGTTGGTTTTCTCATCTTTTCAGTGGTGTGGGTCTCATCACTTCTTTTTTTCGTTGGTGCATTCTACAGCCAGTTGAAGACAAAGGGGCTTCTTTCAGTCTCAAGCTCATAACTTTTGATCAATTTCTCTGTTTTTCGCAATCTCAGCGGCGTTGGAACCGTATTTCAAAGCTCTTCAGTTTCATCCATGCTATTTTTCTAGATTTCACTCTAGGTATATTTTATTAAGTTATTTTTGTTTTCACACTTTGGTGGATTACCTAGACATATTTGCTCTTGGAAACTTTTTGTTCGCATGTGATGCTTTGTTCTTGGTTGTTCTTCATGTATTTCCAGCATTTTGTCCTTTGAGGATATTTTGAGCATCATTTGTAAGCTATCTTTTATGTAAACGCACTGAGATAAAGTGCCACACTATTGTACATGCATCTTTTGGGGATTTTTGCACATAAGGTTATGCCATATTCTGTACTCGCACTGATATTATAAAGTGCCATGAGGGGTTGTGTAGTTTGCCTTTGTTTTGCCATCACACCTTTGTCCGGTGAGTGTCCCTCCATGATGACAGTGAATCCATACCATGGGGGGTTGTGTAGTTTGTCTTTGTTTGCCATCACACCTTTGTCCGGTGAGTGTCCCTCCACGACGACCATGGATCCATATGATTCCAGCCTCATGCATGTGTGCTTTGTTTTGCACACCACTTTTTCAATTGTAGGTGCTATCTTGCGCACTTTCAGATGTTTCTTCTCCTTCATGCACTACAAGGTGTTTCACATCATTTCAGTGGATTTGTCAGACTCTCCCAGTTCAGCATTATGGGCGGGGTATTATACTGTTCATGCTAATTCTTCCTTGGTTTCGCCTTGGAAGGAATCTTCCATTCTCAGTTGATCAGTGTTTCAGACTATTGGTTCTTGTGCCATATGTATCTTCGTTCTAGGTGTTTGCCTTTGTTTTCCATCTGATTCGAGTTGTCGTATGGGCACTTATGTAGATTATTTCTTCTTGTTCCTGATCATCCTATCTTCAGTGGAGGTTCTTCAGCACCATAGCAGTCATATTTCGATAATTTTTTACAACTTCTTCTGCTTCAGTGATGTCTCTTCTTGGCTTTCTTCTTCTCTTTTTGGAGTAGAGCTTTTTCCCATGAGGTTTTCTCTATTTCTCCATTTTACAGAGATTTGGTTGTATTTGGGTACTTGATCTGGCCTAGTTGTCGGGACCCATGTTTGCCTACTTGCATTGTAGTTACCTTTGTTTTTTTGTATTTGTTTGTAGCTGCACTGTTGCTCATCTTAAGGGGGGGTGTTAGAGTAAAGGTTTTAACTTAATTATGTTGATTAAGTTACCTTTGTTCCCTTCTTAAGATTTCACTTTAGTTTGCATAATGTGACATTTAATAATTATATTAATTATTAAATGTTATCCTATTAGGGCTTCTATTAGGGTTTTTCTTATTAGGGTTTGCATGATCTCCTTTTTATAAGGATTGATCCCATTGTATTTCATATCAATTCATTCTCTTTGATATATACATTTTCAGTTTTCAGAGAACCCTTGCTTGTTTGTCTCCATCTCTTCTTTTGTGACAGGTTATTTGCATGCAAGTGATCTTCGGGGTTTGTGGTGTTGTATTTTCTCAACTCCTACATATATTACAAGGGCTCACTACTAGGACATACCATCCTTAAAAGGCTCGCAGCCTGAAATGATCACAAAATGGTATGGCTCACTGCCAAAACATGAATTGATAAAAAGTGTGCCTATCTTGTGTTGTATTTCAGTTCCATTGAACCTCTAAGTATGAAGTATTATCATGCTTAGTAGTCGCTCAACATTCCTACTCTGATTCTTAACTTCTACCACTAAACACCACTCACATTTGATATGTCATTGAACTTCTACCACTAAACACCACTCGCATTTGATATGCCATTTAAGTTTGCACATCCACTTATCTTTCATGTTTCCACACACACACTTAATTCTAGAATATCTCATGTATATATACCCAAATGTATTTCATACATCAATTAGGCCGGTCTAATTAGATGTAAACAAAACAATCCAAAATAGCTCTTGTCGGCACCATACAAGATTTAAAACATATTTTATCCCAAGCAAAACGTATAATACTCAATTTCAAGTCAATGTGGATTTGAAATAAATTCAACTAACATTCGCATGGTATAATTAATCTTCTCAACACATATCATGCATTAGGTCAACTAGGAATAGGACCTAATCACAAAAACTCCAATCCAACACACACTTCTCAAAATAAACACCATCCAGATTCAATATTACTTAAGTTTCTCTTTGCATCAACATCAGAGAGACTATCTTTAGAACCGCAACATCAAAACAATCTTCTCAAGAAAATGTGGAGTCTCCCACGTTGGTATACTGAACAGAGAGATGATTGTAGTATACAAAGTTGAACTCTTTCATTGATAACTTTCAGTATACATCTCAAAACTTCTCGAGAACTTGAATATAGCTATATGAATCAGTCATAATAATAAGATTAAGAGACCAGAGTTACATCTCTTCTTGAGGTAAGTGCAGACCCAAAAACTAATGCCCTAGACCACAACACCATCAGCAAAGAACACTTAACCAAACCCCTGGTAGATCACCTTCAGGTGTAAATAGTACAGTACACATAACACTAAAAGATGCTTCCCAGAATGTTGACATCAATGACAAAAATGGATCAGCTGAATCATCCTATGTATGTACACCTCATGCTCATGTTGTCAGGCTGCACCAATGCAAACAGACTCCCAAACTTCCAACAATCTTCTTAATTCATGTGACATGTCTTCATGGTGATGACATTTGGTTTGATGTCCTACAAGAGTGTGACCTTTCTTGGCATATGACATTCCTCTTGGTGGTAATGTTATGGTTTGCATTCCCTAAGGTGTGAATCTTGTATTCCTCTTCTATTCCTTTTTTGGTGGTGATGTCAAGTGTGATGTTCCCTAAGATGATACCTTTCATGTATTAAGAAAAACCCCTTTGTATTTGAAACTAGTTCATGGCCACTGAGCATAATACAACTTTCTTACCAGTGATGCCTTTTATTTCATGCGTGTCTAGCATAATGTAGCTTGCTAGCCTTATGAAATATTTAACCATTTTTTGTGGCACCTTATCAAAGTTATCAAGGAGTATAAATTTTGGTATGGTTGATGTATGGAAGGCATGTAGACTTGGCACGACTTTTCCATTTGCCACCTTTTTGTGGGTACACACTAGATCGTTGTGTGTTTCTCACCTTTTTGCCTCGGGGCTCACTTAGTGTATACTAGACTATGCTAGCCCCTATGAGCGTATGTTTTGGATAAATAACTTAGTCTTGATCCATAACTTTTGGACAAACATTCAAGGCTTGATCCACCATTTCCTTTCTTTTTCTCTTTGCATTAATTTTGACATTGTATGATTATGTATCTTGTGTCATTGTTGCATAAATGTGTCTCTTTGTGCCTTTGTTGGTTTGCTATGAGATCTTAGATCTTGGGGATTTGGTCATCCTCCTTGATCCTTATCATCTTATCTTCCCAATAGTTATACAATTGGACCTCTCTTGACTTATTTGTCTACTTTAGTATGATTTTGAGCGCAAGTTCATACTCTCACTAAAGTGGGGGATAAATGTAGTGTAAGAAATTATATACCTTTACAATTTCACACTATATTTGGATCCCTTTGATTAATTAGACCTAATTAAGCTTCAAATTAACTAAATTATGCATTTCAAAGCCTTATTATTCTCATTTTCCGAAAAGAAAACCTATATTAAACAATTGACAACATTAATTAAATTACCTTGGAACTGAGTGACTTGGACTTAGGTCCTAGGACCCATTCGCTAAATGGGTCCCTCTTTAAGTCCTAGGACTCAAATTTTAATATATTTTTGATGGTTTAATGATTCAAATTCAAGTTTCAAGTGTCAGATTTTGGAATCTATTTTTTGGGAAATTAGATAAACACCTATAAATACATAGTTATTATATCAATTCAAATCTAAGGCTTTAAGAGATCAATCCTAAGAGAAAATATTATTGTTAAAAGCATTAAAGAGAAGATTTATCATTCATCTACAACAACAATCAAGATCATATCATCATGTCAAAGTTCATGTGTGTTCATGTCATGTTTTGGATCTAACATTGTGATTTAGGTTTCAAGCATTCAATCATCAATTAATCAAGCCAATTCATGCAAGATCCAAGCCTTAGAGTGACGTTTTTGACTTCAGTACTCTAAGGGAAACCACTAAAGGTTTGGTGAGTTGTAACAAGATTTTTTTATTCATCAATTCCTTCATTTTGTCATTATTTCATTATCAAGGTTTAATGACCAAACATGGGGTTTGACTAAGGAAAACCCCCATTCACCCAAAACAAACATTTTTTCTCTCTTTGTATGTGTAGATTTATAGGTGAAGAAAGATTGAAAGTTGATCAAAGGAGCAATTTTGAAAAGTTGCATAAGTTGTCATCACCGTTGTCAAGCTACAAAAACTCACTTACAAATTTTATTTCCAAATTTTTGATAGACAAACTAGGAGAAATTAGAAGCTTAGATCTGACATTAGAGGACTGTAAAAATTGGTTTTGGAGCCCTAGTCAAGGACCCATTTGCCAAAGGGCGAACCAGTCTTGTTACAAGCCTTGAAACCCACTTTTTATGACAGGTGCACACCACCAAATCCTTCTCACATCTACTTGCAAATTATCATTTCCATTTTTTTTAACATATAACTTTACATTTAAAGTGTTAGGTCATATAATTCATTTAGTTTATGCACTTTAAATAATTCTAAATGTTGTAAATCAACCATTTTTCTCATAAGAAAGCAGAGATCCAAGGTCCAAAATAGGGTTGGGTCACCTTAAGGATGAAATTCAATCCTATCATTTTGTGATCTTCTCTCTTTCTAATGAAACTAGGAAAGTGTGTGTGAACCTAGGTGGACACCCCTACATCATCCTACCTCTCCTCTTTTCTATGTTTCAGTTAGAGTATGTTAAGACTATTTTACATAATTTATTATGTGGGACTATAAGTTCCAATGTTTACTCCTTTACCTATAGGCACTAGGTTTTCATAGGAATAATAGCGTAAGCTATATGATTGATTTGAGGATATATATAATGTTCCTTATGCTAGTGATTTTGGTAGCTTGATATATACAATTATATGTACTAAGCCAAATATTGCCAAGTAGTGGGACTTCTTAGCAGGTTGTATCTAACCTTGGTATAAAGCATTATAATTATGTTAAGAGGGTGTTCATATATTTGTGAGAAAAAACTAATTGTTGTCTATATTATTATGGGACTAATGATGTGAGAAAGTTGTTAGAAATATAAGATTTTTTTGACTTAGATTATGTTAGTGATTTGGACACTAGGAGGTCTACTAGTGGATATGTGTTTTCTCTATTTGAAGGATTTATTTGATTGATGAGTAAGAGAACCCACAATTTTGTATCTATGGTAGAAGTAGAGTACATGACTACTATACATGCCTATAATACGGAAACATGGTTATATATTTTGAGTATATCTATTATTTTTTCTTGTAGGATGGTGAGGCTTAGTTGTGATAGTTAAATTTTTATTTTTTTGGAAAAATAATACCATGTACTATGATCATGCCAAGCATATAGATGTGTAGTATCATTTTGTTTATGAAATGGTTGAGGATACAAGGTCATGATATAGAAGGTGAACACTTTGGACAATGTTTCAATCTCTTAGAAAAGTAATGAGAATAGACAAATGTATTTAGTTTAGAGAGGCTATAGGCCTTGCCTTTTCTCCCACTTAGTTTATTTTATGTTTTCTATTATTTCATTGTAATGTACAAATATGAAGTTTAAGACTATTAAAAATAATGTTATTATCTTGTATTCTTATGTGTAATATTATTTTCTCAAAACACATTTAAAAAGGTGTAACTTTTGATCCAAGGTTATGATTTCAACAATTTTTTTAAGTTAAGATCTCAACAAGCTGGATGTGTTGAACTAATTAAATTTTGATTTAGACATCACTAAAACCATTAAAAACCCCTTAAAAAGTGAGATAATGAACTCTAAATTTTCAAAGTGTAATACTTGAGAAAAATATAAAGGATAAGAAATGGACAACCTTGAGGTGGCTAGATCTTTGGGTTGTAAATGAAGATCCATCTTGATACTTGGGATGTTATTATAATGGAATTGAAAAAGGAAAACACAATAAAAGGTCAATAATAAGGATTAATTTGAGATTAGCAGAGCATCTTGTCATGATCGATGAGACGCATAGTAGTTGGAATTTTCATCATGAAGTACTAGTCTTAGGAGTGGTGCTTAATAGGAGTTATCAAGTCAAAGATGCCACCATTAGTTCTATATTGGGTACATGATTCAATGCATGGGTCATAGGTTTTTGCTTGTAGGTGATGACTTTGGTGGCCACTATTTTATTTAAACTACTTGGTTTTTTCCTAATTCTTTTGGTTTATTTATTGAGTGTATGAGATAAAGCTTTCATTTCATATTATTATGCAAGTGGAGTATTATTATGTAGAAAAAATATTGTAAGGCTAAAAATATTGAGTGGATTGTATTAGTGTTATCTTATTCTTAAGATCAATACAAGCTTAGTATCTCTTTGGTGGTGGATTTTTTTTCCAAAACAGCTTCTCCATGCAAATTTAGTGTTATGTATTTTTGCTAATACTAATTTGTTGCAATATAAGTTTTACAATGTTAGATTTAATATTTGATGATTAATCATATTTATTCACTATTTGCTTATGTTTTCACTGCATCCATTTACCTTGTTTAGAATAAAATGGTAGAATAAAATTTACTTTGGTAAAATAAAACAACAACAATAAGTAGTAATTAAATGGCACTTTTTTACTTTCTAACTACATACATTTTTAATAGGTCATAGCATTAATAATAATGCATAACAATAGATACGATTAGTTAGTTTAAATTAATTTAATTACGCTGAGAGGCATTCTACAGTGGCACCAAACAAACTGTGTAAAGTTTTTGAAGTTGCATTTAAAATGGTAGGCAGGTGGAAGTTATGTGCAACTATAGTAGATTTAATATTCATTAGATTGACAATTTGTATATCCAATTTAATATTTGATTCAATTCCATTTTGAATCCATAAATTCTTTCTATTATTTCATTTGTTTTACCTGGCTGCTAGGGTTTCACAGATGCATCTCTTTTTTTCTCTTCCTTTTGTTGTAGGTAAAAGATGGCATGTTGCAAGTATGTGTCGCCATTGAAGATTTATTTTAAAACTCTTAATGGCCGATTTTTATTTTTTTGCTTTTTATTTATTTTTTCTTGTTTGAAATTTCATTTTAAAACAATTTTCTTGTCTGCTGCAGGGGCAACATTGCATACCAGGGCAGAGGACTCCAGTGAGTAGAGATACACAGAATGGGTTTAAATCTCTATTTGCTTTACATGGTTGCTAGGGTTTCATAGATGTTGTATACACCTAAAAAGGGTTTGGAGAATCCGATTAATTAAATACGAATTATTTGATTAATTATCCTAATTTCCTCTACTATTGAATAAATAGAAATATTTATTTATATAGTTCACGTTCACATTCACATTTAAATTCTTCTAATCTTAATTAAATAAACAAAATTAAAAACTTTGTTTGATTTAATTAGCATTTCCCTATTTTATTCTATCACATCAATCTTAAATTAATTAAATAAAGATCAAACACTTTATTGATTAATTGCCATATTCTTCTATTTAATTTAATAAACAACTTCTATAGTTTGTTTTATTAAATTATTTATCCCTCTTTTGCTAATTTGAATAAATAAAAAATGTTTAAATAAAGACATAAGGAATATTCCTCTATATTTCCTCAAAATCAAATTAGATATCCTATGTCTAATTTATGTCAAAATATGTCAAAATTAATTGATTGAAACTTCACGGGAAGATTTGGAGACAAATTGCAAATTTATCTCTCAATCCTCCACCATCAATCTTTCCTCTTCTCTTGCCTGGTGTTTTCATGGGTAGAGACAATCCCCAAAATCTTCTCAATCTCCTCCATCTCTCACCATTCAATCCTCCAAATTGAATCCAAGCCTCTCTTTGCTATCCCTTTGCATTTCTACAGCCAGGAAAATCTATAAATAAAGCTTCATTCAACCAAGAAAAGGACCCAGATCCAGATTATCTAACTTATGCACTCTTATTCTGCAAGAATTCAAGCATCAAGCATCTAAGCATCCAACATCCAACATTCTAGTTTACATATCATGGATGCCTCTTGTAGCTTTAATCATCAATTTTCATGTCAATCCATGCTATATTAGTTTCTTTTATCATCTAGATTTTATCATATTAGCTTCACATCATTGCATCAACATGATTATGTTCTTTAGATTGTCATTTTAACAGTTATAGTGTTATTTAAATCTAAGAGCACAATAGCTTAATAAATCTTTGAAGATAGGAGACAATGAGACACTTTCAGTAGATTATTAGTTTGATCTTTAATACAATGTTTCATTAAGAAGTGTTTTATTCTTTTATACCTTATTCACACTTATAATTTGGCCCCCACCGTGGGGCTTTAACCCCATATTTTTATCAATTTTTTTGAAAAGTGTCATGCAGGTTCCCGCCATGTTCCATTTCAACGCTTTCGTCAAAAACTATAGCGCATCCGTGGAAAACTATGGCGCTTTCGTGCTCTGTTTCGGCACTTCTGTGATACTATGGTGCATCCGTTAAAAGTTTTAGCGCTTTCCACTTCAGTGCTTCCATGAATTATTTCGGCACATCGGTAGCCCATCTCTAGAAAATCTGATTTTGCGCTTCTGTGAAGAAATTTGGTGCTTTGGTGTTCTATTTCAGTGCTTTCGATTTTAGCACATCAGGTAAAAACTATGGCGCTTTCATGGACTGTTTCAGTGCTTCTGTAATTTTGATCTGGATCCAACGCGACCATGGCCAAAATTTCATTTTGATACAGTTAGACTAAAATTTAGCAATCCTAGGGTAGCCATTTCTGGTTTAAAATTTATCAATCCTAGGGTAGCCATCACACTTTTGCAATATTAGTTAAAAAAGACACCATGATTTTTGTGAAGCAAAATCTTCACATAGATTAGAAAAAATTGTCTTTTGGGCTTAAAATGAATCATTTATCTATTGTGCTTGTGTGGTGAATAGGCTTATGCTCTCCCCTTAACTGGGTGATCAAAGTGCCAAACTCATCCTTATTTTCATGCAAATTTACGCTTTTGTTAAAACCTTTAGAAGGCCTGTCGTAGTGGGAATAAGTACTCACCCTACAGGAACGACCTAAGTGGGAACGCCTAAATCCAAGGATTCCAACCCACTCTAATCAAAATGCAAGTTGTTGATGAAAGTCCAACTTGATGGTAGTGAGCAAGATAACCATCCCCAAAATCTTTGTTCTAAAGATTGGGAGGTCTCCTAAGGGAGCTTCTCAATTTTCGCACCGCACAGAAGCCCTATCTACGAACCATAGTGTAGTATCTAGTCAAGTCAGTAATCAGACATTGTAATACTCATGGTGCAAGGGGAGGGAAGAATCTGCCCCCAAGACACTCACCATATAATTGCTAAGGACCGTTTGCTTAGAGGACGAGAAATCCAACTCTGAGTATGCACCTAGAAATGACAAAAACACGGGCACCCTCTAGGGGGTGACACGGCTGTGTGTGTCAACGCAATTTTAAGATGTGGGTTGTTGAGTATAACGATGACCTATTTGACCTTAAGAGTGAGTCTATCTGAATTGTGTACATTTGTCAAAGCAAACACGTGAAAATCAATAAGGTCCATTCATGGTTCTTGAATATACACTATCTGTTTAGATTAAAACAATTATTCTACAATTTGCTTGTTGTGTTTTCACAAAATCATTAAAAATCAGATAAAAGATCATCCGGAAAAACTGCAAATCAAATCAAGTTAGAAAAATTCATGATTCGAGAGTGGAAATCAACCAAGTTTGTCAAGAAAACCATCAAAATCAACAAACCCAAGAGGCCACTTGGTTATCAAAATATTTTGAGGAAAAGGCATTTTTTATATCAAAGTCAAAAGATCTTATTACAACATAGAACTTTCATTCATAGGTATCACGACTTTGCTAGAGGTCATACTCTTGATTACGTTGTAGAACCTCTTTATTCACGAGCTTTCTTCCAAAGGAGAGCCCTCACACAATATCACAACCGTAGTCAACGCATACGTCAGTCCTACATCCCACAACCCATGATAGAATATGCCACAAGACCAAATCAAATTTTGCAATAAAGAGTCTTGAAACATCACCCTCTATTTTAGCGCTCTAGAAATCTATTTCAACGCTTTGGGACTCTGTTTTAGCGCTTTCATAAAATAGTGCTTCCAAGCACTGTTTTAGCATTTCTAGTCACTGTTTTAGTGCTTTCATCATCTTTTTCAACGCTTCGGGACTCTGTTTTAGTGCTTTCATAAAATATCATTTTCATCACCTGTTTTAGCGCTTTGGGACTCTGTTATAGCATTTTTGAGAAATAGCACTTCCATCAACTGTTTTAGCGCATCTGAACTATGTTTTAGCACTTTCAAAATAGAGAGTTATAAATCATATCAGTCAGTTTGTCTGTCATTTACACACGTATTTTTATCAAAATAGAAGTACCTTTTTATCAGAATCACTATCTAGAAATCGAAATCAGATAGGTTCATACAAGTTTCCAATCTTTTCAACTGAAACACAAATCTTGCAAATCATCAAGTGTCAAATCAAAACACAATCTCGATTATTACGCTAAAGTTTCATCATCAGGATATTATCATCCTATCATCACGAAACGAAGCATAGTAATCAGATTTTTAACCTAGTCTTATCAATAAGATATATCATTTTATTCGACTTTGTTAAAAATTCACTTGACATTTTCCAACATAGAAGATCAAATTTTGGGAGAATGAACAAAAAAAACTTGTATGCCAATCTTCACTAGGTTGCAAAAACAAAAGCTCTTAGAAAAGGAACTTGAAACATCAAATACAATGGCAGAAGAATATCCCTGGAATAGTCTACATCAAAGTGACAAAAATGAAATAACTTTAGAAGACATACAAACAGCCCAACAAGATCCCGAATTCCATAAATTCATGGAAAAGATCTTAGAACAGGACATGGAGAAATACCTCTTAATGTTGGTTGAATCAATTGGTAAGCTTCCCAAAGACTTTGACATAAATCGCCTAAGAGAAGCACCTGGAGCAAGCGAAACCGAAATACCGCAACCCACACAAGTTATAGATTTGGTTGTTTCCTTAACATCCCAAATGCAAATATTACAACAACAAATACAAGACATAACAAAAGAGAACACCAAAAGGTATGCAGTACAGGACATTTTTCCTTATCCTTTCGACTCAACAGTCGATATGATACCTTTTCCTCGACACTATGAATTCCCCAAGTATGACAAATACGATAGAAGATCAGATCCGATCGATCATATTCGTGAATTCAAAACCATGAGCCTAGAGCTTGCCTAAGAGGAAACTTACCTAATGAGATTATTCCCAAGAAGCTTGGGAGGTTCATGTATGGAATGGTTTTCAAAATTACAACCAGGAATAAGGACTTTTAAAGAACTTGTCAACAGGTTCATCTCTCAGTAGTCTTTTAACATCCAACACGATGTCACAATAAAGGATCTATATAACCTGAAACAAAACAAAGGGGAGAAATTCTTGTCCTTTCTACAAAGATGGCGGCAATTGTTCGCTAGATATCCTCGATCCATTCCTGAGGAAGAGAAAATGGAGTTGTTCATCGACAACTTGACAAAGGAGATGAGTTATATACTTGAATTGCAATGTCCTCCTACGTTTGAAAAGGTGATAGAAAATGGCCTTAAGATTGAAGAAGCCCTAGTCAAAAGAGGTGTTATAAAAAATTTCAATGACAAATCAAATAACACAAACTCCTCAAATCAGTACCCCAACAGTGATAAACCAAAATTTTGGAAAAAGAACCGAAATACAACTACAAACGAAATGGCAAGTGATTTACAAAATGCAAAACCAGTTTTCAACTTGATAGCATCTGCTTCAAAAACAAATCAAAACAACGATCAAATCGTCAAGTCAAATGTCATTCTCACAAAACCACAATCATACCAAAAACCATCAAACTAGCGTAGGTTCACAGCTTTAGGCCAAACATTGGAATCAACGATGAAAGAACTAGTCACCAATGGTCTTATCAACACAGGAAGCAAGATTCTGGGATCCAAAGGTCAAACCACCATGGTGGAATGACTCAAATTACTGCAACTTCCACAACAATAAAGGACAAAACTAATGATTGCATGGAGTTAAAACACGCAATTCAAGATCTGATTGACAATAACAAGGTGTATATAGAGGGACCGCAAAACAATAATGATCATTCAGCCTTCAAGGACCCTTTACCAAACTATGAAAAAGGAGCATCATCTTCTATGAACAACAAAGGTAAAAATATCAATCATATCTACAATCATACCAAATCATATCTATCAATATCGATATCAATCATATATTGGTAAAAATATCAATCATATCAAAACAACGATCAAATCGTCAAGTCAAATGTCATTCAGAACAACGAAATCACAAAACCACAATCATACCAAAAACCATCAAACTAGCGTAGGTTCACAGCTTTAGGCCAAACATTGGAATCAACGATGAAAGAACTAGTCACCAATGGTCTTATCACTACACGGGAAGCAAGATTCTGGGATCCAAAGGTCAAACCACCATGGTGGAATGACTCAGATTACTGCAACTTCCACAACAATAAAGGCCACAAAACTAATGATTGCATGGAGTTAAAACACGCAATTCAAGATCTGATTGATAATAACAAGGTGTATATAGAGGGACCGCAAAACAATAATGATCATTCAGCCTTCAAGGACCCTTTACCAAACTATGAAAAAGAAGCATCATCTTCTATGAACAACAAAGGTAAAAATATCAATCATATCTACAATAAAACGATCCTTTGTCTTACCGAAGTAGAGAGTGATCATACCATTGGTCAAAACATGGATGAACACGAAACCAACAACACTATCCCTTTGGATTTTCTCCCAAGCATACAAGTCCCTAAAAATCAAATAAGCGTTATAAAAATCAGAGAATGACAGGACTATCAACCAACAAATGTAATGACAAGGGGGCAGTCCAAGGTAGTGTTAAAGGGAGTTGGGTCTAAAAACACATATCCACCTCCATCTCATTACAACATTGTCGATCAACTTCAAAACATTCCAATGTAGATATCAATACTAGAACTCCTCAAACTATCTCCATCACATACGGAGGTTCTAGAACAAGCACTAGTTGCCACTACAGTACCGAAAAATCTAGATGTTTGCCAATTCCAAGCTATGGTGGGGCATCTGACTACACCACATTGTCTATCATTCTCTGAACAAGATGATGTCTCACTCAACCATCCCCATAACACCGCACTCCATATCAAAGTCTTGATCCACAATCATCGTGTCAAAAGAGTCTTAATAGATGGGGGAGTTGATTTGAACATTTGCACTCTAAAGTTAATCCGTGCACTAGGGTATTCCGATAATGCTATTGATGCTCGAAGGAAAATGACCATAAAAGCATATGATGAGGAAGAGAGATCTTCAAAAGGACTAATTGTGTTACCAATTCAAGTGGGACCAATGATGAAACACATAGCATGTCAAGTATTGGAAAAAGAGTTGACTTACAACATACTCTTCGGACACCCATGGATCCATGAAATGCAGGCAATACCTTCCACATATCACCAATGCTTAAAATTCCTAGTAAATAGATAGGAGGTGACTGTATCTGCCAATTATAATCATCCTCAGCATTATGACACACTTAGAATCTCTCAAGATACTTTTGTGCCTCACAATCGGGAAGCATCCAGTTCAAAATCATCAAATGAAGAAAAACGTCCAAATATCATCACCAAATGGGTAGAGAAGAAGGATAAAGAAAAAGATACAAATCTTATGACACTCAATTAACAGACAATTCAGATCCCCAAACTTCTTTATCACAAAAATATCAAGAGCAGGTCCAGTCGACATACAAGGGAATGGGGCAATATTCTATGGAGCAATCGCTTAATCTTTCACAGTTAATTCCATCTCCAAAGACATATGGCCAACCATCCATGATCAAGCAGCAAACATCACTACCTGTCACAATTCTAGAAGAAAGGTTTGTAAAATTCGGTACCATAGAGGACGAATCAGACAACAAAGCAATCCTTGATTGGTTATACAAAGATGAAGAACATCGACATCAAATAGCAGTATCAAGAATGTCAATATCAATACAGACAAATATGGAAAAGGGAAAGTTATCCTAGAAAAAATGGGTTATGAGGGACAAGGACCTGTCGAAAAAAGAAAGGAAGGCATAGTTGAACCTATTCATCCCCTCACTCTCCATTCAAAAGAGAAGACGGGATTGGGATACTCTAAAGAACAAAAATAGGAGATGACAAGGAAGGTTGTAGAAAGAATCCTTCAACTTAGAGATAGCTCTGAAACGGATTCAAATGAATATGAGTGGGATCTGTGTTTCGATTTATCTTACACCGATATTTAAATTCATGTAATACAATAATATGCACCTACGTGTAAGGAGGGACAAAGCTTTGGGTCTAGACCATTCGTATCAGGATCACTAAATATAGATGACTCAAGTGGGGATGAATAGACATCAAGTGAACTAGACAATCTTGAAGAAGGTATCATCATTGATCTCGATATCCCAAATAACAATTATGACGAACTTGATGTCCTAACCCTTACATCCATCAACCTAAATCAATCCGATGACTTCATGCCATTAATCCATCCCGAACTTATTAACTGGGAACCTGTCGAACCTCTGACCGTACCCATATTTGCAAACGATGATGCCATCATAAATTTCCTATGTCATGATGAACCTGGTACGAGTTCTATTCATAATACTCATAACAATGTGACCCGGCAGGAGGGTGTCAAATCTTCCAGTTGCAAAAGTAAAAATAGGGATAATAGATCTAATGGTGAAAACCATTCTATGGCAGCATTAGATCTGGAAAAAGAAAAAATAAAGAATGCATCTAACAGTGAAAACCTCTCTGAGGCACCGAAAGATGGGAGATTTGACACTCTTCCGGAACATTATCATGAGCGATCATCAGTTCTGGTAGAACCAACACAGTCTGTAAATATCGGCACTGAAGAAAAAGCAAAAATCCTACATCTGGCAGAATCCATGACAGATCAAGAGAGACCAGAATTTATCAATTTCTTTAAGGAAGCAAGCATCAACTTTGCTTGGCCATATTCTGATATGCCAGGCTTGGATCCAAATCTGCTCATGCATCATTTGTCTTTTCCTGTAGGAATCAAGCTTGTGAAGCAAAAATTGAGAAAAATGCATCCTCATATCACATTAATGGTAAAGACTAAGTTAAATAAATTGTTGGATGTTGGATTCATAAGGTCTATTGACTACGCCGAGTGGATATTAAACATTGTACTTGTCTCAAAGCTAGACAATAGCATCAAGATATGTATGGATTTCAGGGACCTAAATAAAGCATGCCCAAAGGATGATTTTCCATTACCAAATATAGACATCATTGTGGACTTGACGACAGGGCATGCCATGTTGTCAATCATGGATGGTTTTTATGGATATAATCAAATTAAAATAGCTCCAGAAGATCAGGAAAAGACAACATTTACATGTCCATAGGGAACCTTCTGCTGGAATGTCATGCCATTTGGTCTGAAAAACGCAGGAGCCACCTATCAAAGAGCAATGACAACAATCTTTCATGATATGATGCACACCTTCATGGAGGATAACGTGGATGATATTCTAGAAAAAATTTCTACAAGGGAAGGACATCTACATATCCCGAGCAAAATCTTCACACGGCTAGAGAAATTCAATGTCAGGATAAACTCCAAGAAGTGTGTCTTTGGGGTCACATCAGCGAAACTGTTGGGATACATTATCTTGAAAAAGGGCATTGAAGTGGATCTAGTGAAATTAAAGGAAATAATGGAAATGTCACCTTCCAAAAATATCAGTCAACTCATATCACTATAGGGAAGGCTCCAATCAATCAGGAGATTTATCTCCCAGCTGGCGGACAAAAGTCATCTGTTAAATCACCTTTTGCATAAAAATATTGTTTTCAAATGGGATAATGGGTGTGAGACAATGTTCAATCAAATAAAAAAATATCTAATGTCACTACCTATTCTCATGCCACCAATGGAAGGAAGACCTCTCATATTGTACATTGCAACCACAGATATCTCTTTAGGAGCATTATTGGCACAGGAGGATTATGAAGGAAAGGAACACGCCATCTACTATATCAGCAGAACATTAAATGGCTATGAAATAAACTACACTTTCATAGATAAATCTTGCTTGGCGGTGGTGTTTGCTACTCAATAGATAAGACATTATATGTTGACTCAAACAATCAAGCTAATAGCAAAGATCAACCCCTTACAATATTTACTCAGTAAGGCTACCTTAACAGGTAGATTGGCCAAGTGGGTCATGCTATTAAGTGAATTTGATATTCAATATGTGGATAGAAAATCCATCAAGGGTCAAGAAATCATTGAACAATTGGTTGAGGCTCCTTTACCAGATGACTGACCTATGACAATGGAGTTTCCAGATGTGGACATTCTGACAGTGACGCCACAACAATGGATTTTATATTTTGATGGATCATACACATAGCGAGGATCTGGAACAGGGATTTTGTTCATCACTCCCTAGGGACACACCATCCCGAAATCATATAGACTAATGTTTCAATGTACAAATAATGTGGCAAAATATGAAGCATTGATCATTGGGGTCAAGATAGCAATTGAATGGAGGATCACAAACCTACAATTATATGGGGACTCTCAACTAGTCATTTATGAAGTAAATGACGAGTATCAGACAAAGGATGAAAATTTGATGCCCTACAAGCAGCAAATAGATGATCTAAAGCAGTTTTTTGTCAACATCAAATTTGATCAAATTCCAAGGGTGGAGAACAAAGCTGCGAATGTTATGGCCACAATTGCTTCACTATTACAATTGCCAGAGAAATGTGGTTGTTATGAGTTTATGGTAGAACAAGTACCATGTCCTTCTTACAATAATTTGGAATCCAATGCCATATGCCATCTAGAGACCATTGAAACCTCCATCTATGAAAAAACCTATGCTTACCTGAAAGACAATATCCTCCCTCCCGATCTTTCCAGGAACCAAGAACGTAATTTTATCTGCCAATCCTCCCGACATACTTTGATCGCTGACATCCTTTATCATCGAGGTCTTGATGGTACCTTACTCCAATGTTTAGAACATGATGAATCTAAGACGGACTTACGAGAGGTTCATGAGGGTATTTGTGGCACTCATTCGAGTGGAATAACTCTAGTGAAGAAACTCCTCCGTTTAGGATATTATTGGACATGCATGGAGAAAGAATCTTATCAATTTGTAAAGAAATGTCAAAAGTGCCAGATTCACAGTAATCTGATTCATGCACCAGCATAAGAACTGCATCCCTTCACATCAACATGGTCGTTTTGTCAATGGGGCCTAGATCTGGCAGGAAAGATAAATCCCTCTTCATCGAATGGACACAAGTTCATAATAACAGCTATAGAATATTTCATAAAATGGATAGAAGCAGTGCCTCTTACAATGATCACAGGGAAGCAGATCTCATCATTCATCTTGAATTACATAATATGTCAGTATGGCATCCCTCAATCTATTATCACTGATAATGGACGGCCTTTCAAAAACCAAGATGTTCAAGAATTGTGTGAAAAGTTTCATATCCAACATTGTTTCTCAACGTTGTACTATCCTCAAGGAAATGGCCAAGCAGAGGCCTCCAACAAAACAATTCTAAAAATCCTCAAGAAGACGGTAAATGATGTTGGATGTGATTGGCATGTTCAACTCAATCCTGCATTGTGGGCCTACAGAACCAGTATCAGAACACCAACAGGAGCTACACCATACGCCTTGGTATATGGATCAGAGGCCATACTACCTATTGAAGTAGAGATTCCATCACTCTATGTATCACTCAGAGGAATCATTTTAGATGAGGACTATAGGGTATCCAGATTGCAAGAACTAGAATTTTTGGATGAGCATCGTCAACAAGTTGTTAATTATCTCACGGCATATCAATAGCGAATATCAAGGAGTTACAATCATAGGGTAAAACCTAGGATTTTTCAAGTTGGTGATTTGGTTCTAAAAGAAAACCCGAGAAATCAACAGGACAGGGAAAAGAAAGGGAAATTTGAGCCTAACTGGCTAGGTCCTTTTGTCATCATATCAGTATACGGATCAGGGGCCTATCGACTGTCAACGTCAGAAGGGGATTTGTTTGATGAACCTATCAACAATATCCATCTCAGAAATTTATACACCTGAATTCTTAGTGCATGGGTCATACTTTTGAAAAAGGGTTTCCTTGACGAAAACCTGGCAAACAGGCGTTTCGGCAATAGAAAATACAAAAAAATACAAAAAAAAAGAAAAATGAGAAAAAGAAAAATATACAAAACAAAGGGTGTAATCAAAACATATGGTGAAGTGGAATAGACTCGGATGGATGCCAACGGTCCTCTGCCTCACGCGCTCATGGCTAGGGTTCTGCTGGAACTGAATCCTCATACAATGGTGCTACAGGGGAAGGATGGCACCACTCTCTCTGCCGATAACTGTAATGCTCGCGTTTGCAAATTGGGGGTTTTGGGGAAGCTGGCCACGCAAGGACATGATGCATTTGGCACTGGTTTTGATAGCCAATCTCATGGGAAGCGGGGAGGCGCGACTTCTGGGGGAGGTGGAGTTGTCAAGGAGTTAAAAAAGTCAGAGAAAAAGAAAAACATTGTTGGGTGCGATGGGGCAACAAAGCTCCCAAACAGAGGATCTTCTAGGGGATTGGGGGAGTGGATGCTTCTCTCTTCTCGGCCAAGTCTATTACTTTGGACTTTTCTGGGGATTTGGAACAAGAAGTGGTATATAATGAAAAAAAAAAAATTGGGTTGGGTTTGATTGGGAGGTTTAGGGGTTTTTGGCCAGGCTTGATAGATCTTCATCAGTGGATTTCTAACAACTGGAAGCCTCTTCTCGATGGGTATGTGCAAATTTATCCAATGGCCAGAGGTTTTTTTATTGTTGTCTTTGTAAAATAACAGGACATAAACATGATCCTCTGTGACTACCACTATGATTGGGATGAAAAATATAACTTGATGTTAAAGCCATGGCATCCGGCTTTCAACCCAGCCACTGAAATTTTTGTGAGGGCTCCTCTTTGGGTGAAACTCCCCAACCTCCCACTTCAGTTCTGGTTTGATTATTGTTTAGAGGCTATTGGGAACTCAATAGGAAACTTTCTAATGGTGGATGAGGGATCCTCAAATCTTATGCATTCAACTTATGCTCGGATTTTGGTAGAAATGAATGTGTCTTTGGTGCCTGCAGAGGAGATTCAACTAAAAACATCGAAAGGTTGTTGGGTGCAGCCCTTGGGCTATGAAGGGATACCTTTTAGATGCAAAATCTGCCATCGAATAGGGCATTTGGCAGCTGAGTGTGCCAAACATAGATACAACAAATCAACTTCATGGTGGAAAGGTGTGACCACCCAGCATTACACTGTGGAAAAATAGGTAGTGAGCTCTGAGCAGAATGCCACTGAGGAGGAGAATCAAACTTATGGGGAGCCGAATCTGGAAGGGGTGTCGCAGCTGCAGGAGGGTAGAAGGGGGGATCAACAACACAACATGGCAGCCTCAACACAAGATGGGAGCCTGGCTGAGAAGAGTGTTATTATGCTCAGTGGAAGTGAAAAGGAGAGGGAGTTCAAAAATGGGGCCGCAACTCTAGAGTGTCAGGAAAAGAAAGGTGTGGTGAGGCCACAAGGTAAGAAGGCCAAAAAATGGAAGACTGATGTTCAAGATCAACATCCAAATGATAGTTGGATTGGTGCCTGGAGGAGTCCTCGAGAAACATCTTTGGTTTGGGAGGAGGAAGCTGCAAAGGTGGAGGACGGATGGAAAACAGTCATGGGGAAGAAAGCAAAGAAGGAAAAGAATAAATCTTTTACAATGGTTATTCGGTCTCAAACCAAAGGAAGATCGAATAATGTTTCAATTTCTAGACCTGCTAATAGGTTCTAGGGGTGTCTGGTCTAGTTTTCTTGTGTTTTTTGTAATCAATCATGGAATGATTTTCAGCAGGAAGTGGGGGTAGTTCTGTGGGTGTTATGTTAGGAATTGGTGGGGTCTGGAAGGAATTGTGTCTATAGTTGCTCTTGTTTTAGCTTTTTAATTTTTCTTTTACCATTAATATAAAAAATCCTTTTACCGATCAAAAAAAAAAAAAAATGGTGAAAACCTGGAAACAGGCGTCGTATGTGATTCTAAATCAGCTTTCTCATCTATTTTCATACATATCAGGATCATTAGTTTGGCAATCGTTACCATTTCATATCATATCATTAGTCTTTCCATCATTGCATCCATTATCAAATCATGTCACATGGTCATGTCTCACTCTAGCTTGGGGGCAACATCTGGATATCATTGGGGGTAACGAGAACATCGATCAAGCCAAATGGGAAAACAATAGTACGACAAGTAAACAAAAACAATGATCAAAATGCAGCATCAATCATCATCTGAAAGGCATCAAACATCCGTATCATATCAAAAAATCCAAAAAAACAAGTCAAAAAGTCAGTCTAGAAAAGCAAAACCAAAATTGTGAGTCTGTGTCAGTCGAACTACATGGTCTCTGTGTGTGTAACGTAGGAAAGCCTAATCTTTGATCAGCCCCTGAGACCCCTAGGATAAGTTAGTAAGTTATGTCTTTGGTCAAAATCTCGAAAAATCACAAAAACATCACAAAATCAGGATGAATGATCTAATCTGAATAATGATTGAAACACTCTAAGTAAAAGGTGGATAAATTGTATGTTTGATTTAATTATTATCATTTCTTTGGAGTAACTCGATGATGTATTGAACTAGAGAAACAAGGAAGGAGAATGATATTTTTATTGTCTGTTGTCTGTAAATTAATCATATGAATGTGTGAATTATCGGGGGATGTGCTATGCAAATGTATCACCGATGACATTCAGAATTCACACATTGAAATGATTAATCACTGCCTGTTTATGCAATGAATGCTCAGGTCATCTCGGTTCAATTATACCTAGATGCTTGTGTTCGCTTGCAATATCAAAAATCATGAAAGTAGTACTCAGGTCGTCATTGGTCTAACATATACCATTTATGCTTGTACTCACTTTCAACATCCTAAAAATATCTATGATGATATCAAGCACAAAAGTACTATTAAAATGACAATGGTCTACATATAGTTGCATGATAAAATTAGATTGCATTCATAATAAATTCTACATCTGCAGAGTGATTGTTGCATAAGGGATTCAATTTAGCGATTATCTTTTCTACAAATATGATTGAGTATACTTGACATTAAACCAAAAATCATCAAAAACATATAGGAGCATCATCTCATCATTCATGCATTCAACATCAAATAGTTATACATTTATCATACCATATTTCTCCACATCATATCATAAATAAATACATCATTCATTACATTATCGTCCATCAATATCATATCATTTAAATAAATACATCATTTTCATCACATCATATCATTCATTACATTATTATCATATGCATATGATCAATTTTTGACTCATACATCATTTGTTATCCATACATCCATACATCATAAATCATCATTTTATTATCATTATCACATTTAAAATAAAAAGTATTATCCATACATCTCAAATCATCATTTAGCACATCATAACATCCATACATCATAGATCATCATTTAGAACATCATACATTATTGTTCATAACATCCATACATCCTATATTCTGCATATGCATTCATCTAGAACCATCACATGAAATAAAAACATTCATCACATGATACATCATCACATAAAATAAATGCATCCATCATAGAATAATAAACCATCATAAATAGAAATCACTGCATATCATATATATCATCAATGTCAAGTATACAATGAAGTCTGAAATAAGAAAAGATACATCATAAAAAATAAGCTGACTCAACGTATACATCATATCTCAAAAATAATGTCTCGGGATCACAATACAACATCTATGATCTGCTGCTACCAAAATGAGCGGGCCCAACAGGACCAGTACCACCACCCCCTGAAAGGACCAAGATCTCTAGGATCTCCTCGTGGAGGCTGTCACACCCTCGCTAACTGTTCGAGTACAAGTTTGACCATATCCCGATGGGGCATAGTTGAGTCTATGATCAGCAGGCACTGCATCATGATACCTACCTCTGTAGAACTATGCCTCTTGGCCAGCCCGCAAAACCTCCCTCATATAATCTACAACCGAAGTACCATCAGCTACTCTCTGTAGTGTGTCGGCCGTCTCCTGTGCCCTCTCGAAAATCTATCTAGCACTATCTCGCTCAGCTGTCAAGGTATCAACCTGAGTCTAAACAATGGCCAACTGTCCCTATACCTGTGCATGGGCCTGTGCCTGGGTCTGCATCTGAGTCTACGTTTGTACCAGCAAACCCTGTGCCTGTACCAACTTCCCTTGTAGAGTATGTACCTGTGTCTATAGACTGGAAATCTACCTCTGATGATCAACCAAGGGCACTGCCACTGCTCGCCTCTTGCGAGGCCTTCTCGTTGATGGACCGACACTAACAGGCCCAGTCCCTCTACCACCTCCACCACCACATCACTGTCATCATTGCTACTGTCCCCACTGCTGCTCTCAGTACTGCTGCCTGACTGAGTATCATCCCCACTGCTATCCTCCTCACCCGCAACAACATCCTCCTCCACGGGTAACAGTGCTGGCTCATCAGGAATAGTGATACGAGGATGTGGAGATAATGCCAAAAATGTTGTGAACTCCTCTGTCATGGGTGCCTCTGCAATATCTTTGTGCATATCCCAGGTTGATGGCTATAAAGTCCTGTACCCCTCTACTAGTGTCTCATATGACAGGCATGGCCCCCAATCAGCTACATCACTCCATCACCGGGCATAATGGACTACCCCCTGAGGCATGCACTGTACAATGCCATACTGCTTGTACACCCGCCGTAATAGAAATCTCTCCAACGCAAAAGGGGTCCTTCCAATCAAATACATAGAATCACATAGATACCCAAGAATTGCGTCATCCTCGTCCCACTGCTCACAGTCTAGATACGGACGCCAGACAACACTCTCTGTGTCATCCAAAACTTGTCTCCAATGCTCTAACTTACCCATCCAAGCCTGAGTAAGTCTACCTCTGTACCTGAAAACATAAGGTCTGCCTACAAGTCTGTCAAGAACTGGAAATGGTCAAGCAATGGAAAAATGCTCCCATGCCCACACCTGTAAAAGTGTCATCCCTGTTGATAAGCTGCGTGCTCCCAAATATACCACTGAATGTAAATCATGGTAGAGATGTGCTAGCATACACATCCCCCACGCATATCTCGTCCCATGCACAACCATGCTCTCCAAAATCTGGCCCCAACCCGCAAAGAATCCCTTTGACCTGCAATCAGGACAAAGGAAACCTCCAATGAATCTAGCTAATACTGTTGGTAGTGAAGCATATGCATTAGCTATTGTCAGCCATCGGACACTCGGTCTTGCAATGTGTTGATCCTGAAAGACTCTACAAAGAGCATCTCTCCCACCAGCCTCATGTGAATCATATACAACAATCTCTCCCATAAATGGAATCCGCAGTATCCGCCACACATCCTCGGGTGTGACCGTCATCTCACCAGTGGGTATATGGAAAGTGTTATGGTCATTGTGCCACCGCTCGGCCAAAGCAGTAAAGAGACCCCGATTAATCCTAATCTGGGTCATATCAAGAAGACTAGTAAGACCACATCGACCTATAACCTGAATCTCATCAGGAGTCAAATGCAGAATCAAATCTGTGGTTCAGGGAAACCGCTCTCGCATCTGGAGATTACTCAGATCCTCCTATATCATAAAAAGTTTAAAATTAGTGCACTATGTCAAGAATCAAAAGTCATTCTATTATCAAATCCAATCAAACTTTGGTATGAATTTTTCTATCAAAATTCATGAACAAACATGAACAAACCTCACCTATCATGAGGTTCATCAATATTATCTAATCTCACCTATCATGAAGTTTATCAGATATGAATCATTCCTCACCTATCATGAGGATCATCATAAATAAGATTATTCTCGCCTATCATAAGAGTAAGTCTTATTAATCATCAGAATCAGTCATCAAGGAATTTGGATAATCAAATCATACCAAACCAAAGAATGGACATGATCGAAATTGACGAAATCAAGGTTAACTGGGTCAAAATTTGCAAAATCTGACATGGATGCGCTAAACCAGGTATCCAAAGCACTACTTTATCAGAAGCATTATTTCAGCACATAGATGCGCTAAAACAGTCAACCAAAGCGTCACTTTGCCAGAAGCACTAATTCAACACTTCGATGCGCTAAAATAGGCATTTGAAGCACCACTTTGCTCAAAGCGCTATTTTAGCACTTTGATGTGCTATAACCGGTATCTGAAGCACTACTTTACCCAAAGCATTGTTTTACCGCATCGATGCACTAAAATAGTCCATGAAAGCGCCGCTTTAATCAAATCGCTATAGCAGACCATGCATGCGCCAATTTACCACATCAAAGCGCTAGAACATTCTAGGAGCTAAGATCCGGCATCGAAGCGCTAAATTTAATTACCTAAGCGCTAAATCATGAAAGCGCTATACTATCTAATGAAAGCGCTAGAGAAAATAACGCAAGCGCTAAATCTCAAAGTGCTAAAATAGTCTACGGAAGTGCTACACCGGAGTGCAAAGTGCTACAATGCGACCTTGATGTGCTAAACTAAGGAAAAAATATTAAAGCATGAAAAATACACGAAATTTGAGAAAATTCAAAATGCGAGGTGGATTACAGGTACATATCAGAGGTGCGTAGGCGGCCGACCGTTAGTGACGTTGCATGCGCTCGAAACGATGAGTGTGGTAGGGGATAGGCATTTTGCTCCAGCTGGCTGAAATGTCTCTCACTAGAAATTTGAAAGTCAAAAAGTGCAAATGAATATGAAAATGACCTTTTGGACTTTATATAGATTTTTGAAAAGGGATTTTGGTGGGTTTTCTTTTATTTTAATTAATTTTATTCATGGAATTAATTGAAATTCATAAATGGGCCATATTTTCTTCATCAATGTCAGGAGATAAATTATTTTTTTCATCATCAAATCATCATGAAATTTCAAAAAATTCTAAAAAATCATCAAATCATTAATTCATCTCCTGAGGGGGCATATTATTAGCAATCATCTGAAAATCAATATCTGAGGCATGTCTGGGGCACACTGAATTTTTTTTTTCATCGATACTAGCAGTAGCAACAAAATTTTCTTTGAAGAAATGCGTAAACACATCACTTCAAAGAGGGGCAAAATGTATACACCTAAAAAATGGTCTGGAGAATCCTTTAATTAAATACGAATTATTTGATTAATTATCCTAATTTCCTCTACTATTGAATAAATAGAAATATTTATTTATATAGTTCACATTCACATTCACATTTAAATTCTTCTAATCTTAATTAAATAAACAAAATTAAATACTTTGTTTGATTTAATTATCATTTCCCTATTTTATTATATCACATCAATCTTAAATTAATTAAATAAAGATCAAACACTTTAATGATTAATTGCCATATTCTTCTATTTAATTTAATAAACAACTTCTATAGTTTGTTTTATTAAATTATTTATCCCTCTTTTGCTAATTTAAATAAATCAAAAATGTTTAAATAAAAGCATAAAGAATATTCCTCTATATTTCCTCGAAATCAAATTAGATATCCTATGTCTAATTTATGTCAAAATATGTCAAAATTAATTGATTGAAACTTCACGAGAAGATTTGGAGACAAATTGCAAATTTATCTCTCAATCCTCCTCCATCAATCTTTCCTCTTCTCTTGCCTGGTGTTTTCATGGGTAGAGACAATCCCCAAAATATTCTCAATCTCCTCCATCTCTCACCATTCAATCCTCCATATTGAATCCAAGCATCTCTTTTCTATCCCTGTGCATTTCTACAGCCAAAAAATCTATAAATAAAGCTTCATTCAACCAAGAAAAGGACCCGGATCCAGATTATCTAACTTATACACTCTTATTCTGCAGGAATTCAAGCATCCAAGCATCCAAGCATCCAACATCCATCATTCTAGTTTACATATCATGGCTGCCTCATGTAGCTTTAATCATCAGTTTTCATGTCAATCCATGCTATATTAGTTTCTTTTATCATCTAGATTTTATCATATTAGCTTCACATCATTGCATCAACATGATTATGTTCTTTAGATTGTCATTTTAACAGTTATAGTGTTATTTAAATCTAAGAGCACAATAGCTTAATAAATCTTTGAAGATAGGAGACAATGAGACATTTTCAGTAGATTATTAGCTTGATCTTTGATACAATGTTTCATTAAGAAGTGTTTTATTCTTTTATACCTTATTCACACTTACAGATGGGCATCTCTTTTTTTTTCTCTTTCTTTTGTTGTAGGTAAAAGACAACATGTTGCAAGTCTATGTCGCCATTGAAGATTTGTTTTAAAACTTAATGGGTGATTTATTTTTTGCTTTATTTTTTTCTTGTTTGAAATTTCATTTTAAAAAAATTTCTTGCCTGGTGCAGGGGTAGCGTTGCATACCAGGGCAAAGGACTCCAGTGAGAAAAGATACACAAAATGGGTTTAAATCTCTTTTCTTTTCATTGTTTTAGGTACTCATTTGTTCGTTTGTTGTAGATAGTTGAGTGTTGATCAAGAGATTTATCCTCTATTAGAGCATAAATTATAGATTAAAATAATATACAGATTTATTTATATTTCACTCAGCTGTTGTTCTACTTATATACAACTTCCATACACATAGAATGGAGTCTTACTGACCTCATTACATAGATACCAGATATTTACATATGTTTTATTTTGTTTTGGGAATTATCCACCATATAGATCCATCTATATTACTAGAGATACAGATCTAAATTTCTATTTTTTTTCTTTAAATATTATTGATATGATTTTATATGCATAGTGCTGAAATATGCTTTTATACGCACACAACATTTGTCACTATATATTCATTTTATGCAGTTATCATTTATTTTTATTTTTTTAAATTAATGCAAGTTTTAAGCAAGAAAACATATATTTGTTGTTCATTGTCTGCAAGGAGGGGGGGAAATATTTTAGCCCCATGGAGGCCAAGGGCCTCCCACAGGGGTCCTGGAGGCAGGGCAGCGCCGACTGCTTGTCTTTTTTTGGTTTAGTTTTTCTTTTTTAATAATAATTTTATAACTTTTAAATTTTAATTTGATAATCTATTTAGTTTGTAAAATAACTATTTTATAATTGTCATCACTCGGCTCATGGAGCTCGCTTACAATGCTACGAGAGTTGCTTATTTTTCCATGGTGCTTTCTTATTTAGAGTTTCTTATTCATAATAAATGTGATCTTACAATCTTGCATGAGGTTTTTCAAGTTCAAGGATCCCTGCTTCTCAAGATGGAGTTAAAGTTTATGCAACTCACATAAAATTTGTGAATAGGTGCATTTGTTGTTGGTTCAATGTGCATGAATTGTTGGAAGGCGTTCTCCAAAACTTTTGAAGCTATGTTTTGGCACGATGGAATATGATTCCTACAATGGTCTTGACATTGCAGGTCTTGTCGAAGGTCTTCTCTATTTTGTAGTCATGTTTTCTGTAGGCACAAATTCTTTTATCTGTAAGATTTAAGTATTTATTTATGTGGGGTTTCAAAATGTAGTGCATGAATTTAAAATTGCGATACTAACATTGGGATGTAGGTTGTAGAGGATCTCCCAAAACTCAAACATGATTCTGAATAAACCAAATCATATTTCAGTTCAGTCACATGGAACTACACGCTAGGTTTCAAAATTTCCTTTCAAGTGTACACATGGATAAATGAGGCTTCTCTTAGCTAGAACAACACAAGATGCATATTTTTTTATCTAAGTAATGTTGTGGCTAGGGTATGGGGAGAAATCTCTAGAAAGAGTTTTGTGTAATATACAAAATCTTAATGTTATTCTAATATGGTGCCTGATTTTTGTTTGTTCAGTTTGTCAGATAATATGATTGTGGGTGATCAACAGTTCACGTTTTTGAAAATGAAACACTAATCTATGTGCAATTCTTTCATAGGCATCAACTGTGTGACAACATTTTATGCAATTTTTGCATCACTGGAAAATTCTTGAAGAACTTTGTTTGGGGAACTCTTCCTCACACCAACCATTTCTAGCATTCGCTTGACTTTGACAACTTACACTGCCTCCATTTTCTCCCATCCACCCACTTCTAGCCAAGTTATAAATAGCACGCCTCAAAAATTAATGTATTCACTTGCAAAATTTGAATCTTTCTCAAGAGATTATAGTCTAAGAAAGAGTTAAGTATTCAGAAGCATTCTTCATCGATGTGCCTTTTGTGAAGATGTAGCTTATGGGATGCAAAACTGGATGATTGTTTCCTGCACACAAAATAAGGTTGTGTTGTATAGATAGATCAATGGTTTTGATTTGATGAATTAATTATTTTTGTATTTGTTAATGTATCAATGTTTTAATTTGATGATTTAATTATTATTATTTTTTGTTTTAAAAATATTATGATGATTTGAAATTTAAAGCTTGAACGAAAAAATTTAGAAGTAGAGATTTATTTCCTTTCCAATCTATTAAAAAGATATAAATCAAGAGCTTATTTTTTTTAATAAAAGGGGTAAAAACTTTATTGAAATCCAAAAAAAAAAATAGTACAAAAGGATTAGGGAACCCACAAGCTCCCACAAAGGAAAACACCAGAACAACCATCTAAGATAAAATCCATCATCCAAATAGCCATCAGCATCTTATCCCTCCATATCATTAGCAATGACCCTCTCTAAATCATGAACATACTCAAGGGATAACTGACTCCACCCCTCAATCCTCTAATCCTCATGCTCTGAAGCCCACTTAGCCAAATAGTCAGCCACCCTATTCCATTCTCGTGGAATCTGGACAAAGACACCACTTCCAATGTAGAGCACCTCTACAAAATCTAGTGAACCACCACCGCAATCTGCCAATTAACCTCAACCACCTTTTGTTTGAGCAACATATTGACAATAATCTGTGAATCAAATTCACAGATAATATTTTGTCGACCCAAGGCACAAGCACGCTCAATAGCCTAGAGAATCACCAACCCTTCCATAATTTTTTTAGAATTTTGCCCTTTATGGATGGAGAAAAGGAAAATGACCAAGCTAGATCAGTCTCTACCAACTCCACCAATCCCAACAGGCCCAAGGTTACCCCTAGAGGAACTGTCAGTATTAATCTTCAGAAAATAAATCAGAGGAGGCAACCATCTTCCAACCCTTTGAACCTTCTTTTTAGCCCTCCTTCCTCTTCTAACACAAGCAAAGACAGAAGTCAACCCCTACAAGCCCAATCTATTCACAATCTCATCATCACTTCTTTCCAACAGAAAAACCACTTCACATTTGGCTTCCACAGTCTGTTGGATCATACCAACAATTATGTGCCAAACCTATTGAACCATCATCCTGTCTCCATGAAAAAATCCTATGATTCATTTCCAACCAAATTTTCCAAAGGATGAACTTAGGACCAATGCTCCACATAATCTGAAGAAAAGATGCCTGGGAAGGGGGTCTTCCCAAACTTCTCCAAAACTCAACCAAGGAAGATGCATGAACATGTTGTGAAATATGGGTCATCTCATAAAGAAAAATCCAAGATCAAAAGTGCCTTCGATAGTTTTTATTTCATCAAATTTCCTCAAAGACACGATCTACTATGCCACGATGTAGAATTAGACAGTTCATTTCCCACATTGACCCTTAGAGAACAATAAATGCTAATTAAACCAATTCTAAACAACACCATTATACAGATTCAATCACGTAGAACCATTAAACATGAAATATGGACCAAAAAACATGAACACACAAATTTACGTGGGGAAAACCCTATCGAGTAAAAAACCCCACACTCCAAAAGCCTAGATCGTCATTTTATCATTCAACAACAAAATATAGTTACAAATATAATTCAGGCTCTAAGCCTTTATAGAGTTTACATCTTGTTCCATCTAGAGAGAATCTGGAAGCATAACCCTACTTTGATCTTGCCTCTCTTAGCAAGAGACATCTCATTCAACTACATAGCCTCACGGCTTGACCACCGGCCTCTCGGCCTCTCTGTCACACAGTCGCTCGACCTTCACCTTTTGCAAGATTCATCTCTCTTTCTCGGCTCACAGCAACCCAGCTCAGTCTGTCTCTTGTTACCACCGTGCTCTCTCAACTACCCAGCCTCTCGATTAGACCTCCACCCTTTCAACCTACACTCGGTCTCTCGGCTAGTCCACCACCCAACCTGGTAACCGTCACACTCTTCCCTTTTGGATCTTCTCCAAGAGTGAGGTCCTCTCTCTCTCTCACTAAATATTCAATTAACACACCCTTTTAGGGTTACACCTCGAGCCACATGCCATCATCCAACATTTTTGGCCATCAAATAAGTAGTTGAACAAATCCCCAACGTCGAACTTAGGGTTATCCACCTAACACCATGTCTCCCAGTCAAAGAGACATTTATTATCATCTCACCAAGTTTATCGAGCACATGGGCCTACATGCCATATGTCCGCACGTCCTCGCCACCTGTTGGCCTTCACACGATCCACCAGCCTATCGATTCCCACATCCGCTTGTCGTGGTGAGGGGGTCCACCTAGACACGCATACACCGCTTGTGCAATTCTGAAGCATCAAAAAGAATCTATAATATTCATTGCAAGTCTCTCGGAAAAGACTTAAATATTAACTCCCAACACACCAAGTGGTCCCCACAGTTGTCAGCATCCAAGTTGCTAAATCGCCCAAAAACCAAACTTCAAAACCTCATGTCGAAGGTTGTGAAGTTCTCAAAAGTTGTGATATGCCGATAACGAGGTCGCCAAGTCGGAAGAAAATCAAACTTCAGAACCTCTAGTCGGAGGTTAGGATTTTCCTAAAACCTACGACATGCCGACAAAGGGATCACTCTATCGCTCAAAACTTGAACTTTCGAACCTCACGGCAGAGGTTGCGAAGTTCTCAAAACCCACGACATACCGACAATTTCCTTCACTTCACAGTTGCTAAGTCAGGAAGTTGTGAAACTTTAGAACCCCGCCACTTCAATTAGAAAAACTTGAAAACCAGAGACTTAACTCAGGTCGATGATGGAGGAAAACACAACTACTCCAAGAAGTTGAACAAGCCAGCAACTTTGAGTCACATTTCTCAACATTCTCCCACTTGACGAAGAACTTGATGGCTCCTTCCAAACCAAACTCAAGAATCTTAAACAATGTGTTCGCGCTCCAACCAGGATACCTGCAATGACATCCAAGATTTCCACCAACTCAGGAAACAGTTCCAACCATCTTCCACAAGAAAAAGGAACATGCCAAGGTGTATATGCACCTATCTCAAGAACGCAAGCATCAGATCCTATAGACAGCAAGGGCTTCTGAACCACCAAAAATGTATGCAAACAAGGGAAAGAGGATTCCCTTTACTAGGCTCCTAGGGTTTTTCACCTAAGAGAACTTGGTTAGGAAATGGCTCTCTTTCACCTTAGTGTTGTTCTTTTTAAGTAGGTTCATTCAAAGGAAGGGGTTGAGATTGGGGTTGTCAATGTGTGTGAGAAAGTGTGGCAAAAAACTGAAATGAAGATATGCTAATCTAATCTATGAAATGTAAAGTGTTGGACAACACGTTGTGATGTACAAATGACCTAATAATATACACTAAACTATACATAAATGAAAGAGATAGAATGTGTGCACCTAGGATTGGAAGGAGGATCTATTGGAGGTTTGGAATGTTGATAAAAATGTTGTAGAAGTCGAAAGGGACACTTGCGCCAATTTGGGCGACCTAGTTCCAGATTCCCGAAAACTAGTCTGGAGCTCGTTTCTGCCAAAAGGGTGTCCAAAAATGTGAGGATCCCTAAAAATCATGCTCAGAGGGACAAGGTCGCCATTATGGGTGACCTAGTCCTCTTCTGGGTTTTTGAGAATCTGAAAGTGGAATCTAGAGCCTTATGTCTGTATTTTTTATCTTTCAGGTGTCTAGTCTCAAAAATGCATAATCTGATCTGTAAGTGTCCTTCAAGCTTCAACTAGGATTTTTTCAACCTTAGAAAGCTTGGATGAGTTGTTAAATGATCTTCCACCTTAGTCATTTTCCAAATTTTCCCACAAGACCTGCAAAACACACAAAGAGAGAAAGAAATGTTGGATGTTAGGGTATGGGGGCTTGCCTTGGTCAAGCTCCTTTTGAGTAATTAAACCAAATGAAGATATAAATATAAAGAAGCATGAAATTAAGGAGTGATGGAGCTTAACTTGCCATGATGTTTGATCTTGAGTTGCAACAATGGAGATTCAACCCTTGAATGCTTCTTGAAAGATGTCTTGGTGACTTAGAATACTTAAACCCTAGTTTGCTTGAGAAGAAGAGGAGATGATGGATGAGAGGAGAAAATGAGTGGTGTCTAATGAGTGTACCTTATGAGAAATTAGGGTTTCTAGGCTTATTTATACAAGTTCTACCCTAATTTTCCTGAAATAGCACCATACAGACTAACCTTAGGGTTTTAGAGACAAAATCCTAAAAGATATTATGTTTAATTTGAAATTTATGCCACATGGGACTAGGTCGCCCAAGGTGGCAACCTAGTCCACCTGGGCATTTTTCATTATTTTTCGGAGATTAAAATGTAATAATTTATGTTTGTCGGGATCGTCTTCTGAAAACACACTAAGATAGGTCCTATATGTGTATTAAGGGGTCATTATAGCATAATAAAGGGTTGATTAAGTGATGAAAATCCTAGGAGAGTGTGAAAATGTTTTACAACACCTTACAACACTTCGGCACAAGGATTGGAAAGAGCTAAAAAGAGGCTAAAAAGGGTCCAAAATGCACAGGCAAAGGTCCAAATGAGCGAAAAGTGTCAAAGTCTACACTTTTTGGCGACAAAAATTCAAACACTACCACCACTCCATTATGCTTAGAAGCTATACATAAGCAACACAACATCAGCTTCAAATCCTTCAATCGTGAAGTCATTCTCCATAAACAAGATAGAACATCAGCTAGAACAACAACCAGAAAACTGGCTGCTCCCACCCAACCGATCAACCCACACGACTGAAAATAGCACACACAAAAAGTACTAATCCATCCAATCAGACATACCTCCAAGGTATCCACATCAGAAAACTCATTCCACTTACATGGCCAACCCATCAACAACAAAGTACAAGCTCCATGTGCCAACCAATCGAAGAAGACCAAACACATCCAGGAACTCCCACTGCATGGGTAATGCCAAATCTGAAAGATCAAAGGCATCACAAGTCTACCAAAAACATCACATAAAGATTGTAAACATGAAGTTTCAAGGAACCATCCACAATGATATGCACAACCTGTACAACCCTCACCACAAGTCTCCATAACCAAGACCACTGAGAGAAAAGACTGCACATCAAATACTTGTAGAAAATCCTTCTACATACACCTCTAAGTGCCAACTGTGTCACCTTATTCTCCATGTATCTATGAGCACCTGCAACCGATCATCTCATGCTAAACTCCAAATGCATCATTGCACTATCATGAAGTTCTAAAGCATATGACCAATGCACCTAAAACATAGAGAATTATCAAACCATTGGCAAAGCTCCAATCATCAGAATTGGGAACTTATCATGAAATCATGATCTACACATCCCCCTTAGGAGATCTCATGCTCCAAGTGAACATAATATGGTCTCAAGAGCAATGCATCATGCCAAAACTCTAATGTGCAATCAAGAGTATACCTTGACATGAAACAAAACAAAGTCTAAACCAATGTCACATGTCAAGCACCACCAACACCTCAACCAAAGACTCACAAGAGTCCTCCATGGCTCTAGGATGTTGCACATCTTCAAATAATTTCCATGCAAATGTGAAAGATAACAAGATCTAAGAGCTCCTCCTAGTAACATCTGCAACACTAAAGAAGACCATTCACCACCAAGTGATGAATCCACAGTCATTTCTAAAAGATCCCACTAAACCATGACAACCAAGCTTTCCAAGCATCATGACCAAAGATCTACTAATTTGAAAACCCTTCAGGTCCACACAACATGTTCATCTGACAACAATACCAAGTGGCACCAAGATCTCCAAACCAAGCAAACAACACCATCATTGTCAAAAGCTTACACAAACCTGTGTATCCAAAATATCCATGACATCGTGATACAACCTACTACAGGTCCCCATAACTGACTATTCAGGTACTCAACACCATTCATCCTCTCATCTCAAAGCAACCGCACCAATGTACAAGTGACCATAGACAAGGCCAGCTAACAAGTCTGCACCAACACAAAATTAGATCTTGCAGATAGAGATTGTCCACTTTCGATTTGTCCCACAACAAACATGTAGGTAAAGACAACCCACAACATTGCACAACTCGTAGATCCATTCAATAGGAACATGTAAACCCATCATCGCACTAGAAATTGCAAAACTGAGATATCAAAGAGAATAACCATGTAGACAACATGACTCAAACACCAGATCAGACTCATATTTGATTCACCAATTATGTCCACATTAAGCACCATAGTCTAGGGAACCACCAAGCAAAACCACAAGAATTTTGAGTGACAAGTCACATACCAACACTCCCATGCAGAGAAGACATCACACCTCCTCAAACCATGTCGAACTACAACTATCTCATCTAGTCATACCCCAAAAACCAAGGTCTAGAAAATAGCTTAACAACAACTCCACATAACCACAAGTTTTGCTTGACCATGTAAAACCTGCAAAGCCACAAAGCCATGCAAGTACAAACCATTCTTTAAAAAAACAATAGTTCAGGAACTCCAAGCCCATTTCAAGCCAACTCCAAAACCACCAACATTCACATGCATTCGAGAGAGACGGGCTATTTCAAAAGCTTCCAGATCATCCAATGATCAACTCCATAGCCTTCATGCAACTGAGGTACTAGAAAAATTGTGCCTTCCAATACTAGGAGAAACACCCAACATAAGCACACTCCATGACTGAACAACAACCCAAAATTCTTCATATCATCAGGGAGCCTCACACAAACACACCCAATATGAAAGCTTGTTGCAACACAACCATAGAGACAATAATATTCCACCCCATGCATGAGGTTTATACCACTACCAACTCATGAGCTTCGAGTCACATCATTTCAATATGACCAACTCAAGTTTCTCCATCTTCCATGCTGCGTGATGTTTCAAAAACAAATAGAAAATAAATAACTTTTACTCATCAAAGGATCAATACATTAGTTGATTCCATCAAATTTCCTCAAGCCTGACAGACTAATAAATCTTCACAGAAGGAATACCCAAAACCAAAAACACCAGGAATTCATACATGCATCAACATGCAAGCCACATGTGAGTCCATGCAAGTACATCCAACACACATGCAAGTACATGCGATAAAAAAGAAAATCCTAGAAGAAGGCTCAAATACCACTTGTTGGGAAAATACGGGTCATGTCATAAAGAAACATCCAAGATCAGAAGTGCCTTCGATAGCTTTTATTTCATCATATTACCTCAAAGACAAAAACTACTATGCCACAAGGCAGAATCAAACATAGTTCATTTCCGAAATTGACCCTTAGAGAAAAATAAATGCTAATTAAACCAATTCCAAACAACACCATTATATAGATTCAATCACGCAGAACCATTAAACATGAAAGATGGAACATTAAACATGAACAAACAAATTTATGTGGGGAAAACCCTTTCGGGTAAAAAAGCCCAGATCGCCATTGTATTATTCAATAACAAAATATAGTTACAAATACAATTCAAGCTCTAAACCTTTATAGAGTTTACATCTTCTTCCATCTAGAGAGAATCTGGTAGCATAACCCTACTTCGATCTCACCTCTATCAGCAAGAGACATCTCGTTCGAGTACATATCCTAATGGCTTGACCACCGGCCTCTTGGCCTCTTTGTCACACAGTCACTCGGCCTTCACCTTCTGTTAGATTCATCTCTCTTTCTCAACTCATGGCAACCTAGCCTCTCGGCCCATCTCTGGTTATCATCGTGCTCTCTTAGCTACCTAGCCTCTTAGCTGGACCTCTAGCCTTTTGACCTGCACCTGACCTCTCGGCCAGTCCACCACCGAACCTAGTAATCACCGCGCTCTACCCTTTTGGCTCCGCTCCAAGAGTGAGGTCCTCTCTCTCTCACCGACTGTTCAACTATTGTACCCCTTTAGGGTTACACCTTGAGCCACACACCATCATCCAACATTTTTGGTTGTTGGATAAGCAGTTGAACAAATCTCCAACATCAAACTTAGGGTTATCCACCTAACACAATGTCTCCCAGTCAAAGAGACATTTATTACCATCTCACCAAGTTCACCGAGAACATGGGCCCACATGTCATCTGCCCTCCATGTCATTGCCACCTATTAGACTTTGCATGATCCACCAGCCTATCAAGTCCCACATCCGCTTGTCGTCGTGAGGGGGTCCACCAAGACACATGTACACCACTTGTGCAATTTTGGAGCATCAAAAGGAATCTACAATATTCACTACAAGTCTCTCTGAAAAGACTTAAATATTAACTCCCAACACTCGAAGTGGTCCCCATAGTCGTCGACATCCAAGTTGCTAAATCGCTTGAAAACCAAACTTCAAAACCTCATGTCGGAGGTTGTGAAGTTCTCAAAAGCCACGACATGTCGATAATGAGGTCGCCACGTTGGAAGAAAACTGAACTTCAGAACCTCCAGTCAGAGGTTAGGATTTTCCTAAAACCCGCAACATGCAGGCAAAGGGATCATTCTGTCGCTCAAAACCCAAACTTCTGAACCTCACGACAGAGATTATGAAGTTTTCAAAACCCACGACATACCAACAATCACCTTCAAGTCGAGAGGTTATGAAACTTTAGAAACCCGCGACTTCAGTTATAAAAACTTGAAAACCAACGACTTAACTCAGGCCGATGATGGAGGAAAACACAACTGCTCTAGGAAGTCAAACAAGCTAGTAACTTTGAGTCACATTTCTTAAAAGAAAACAAGGATGTTTCCAAACACCCCACCACCACTTCCAAATCAACATATGATAAGAATAATAGAAAAACAAATGGGTAGATTCCTCTTCACTGCAATCACACATAACACACGTAGAGGAACCCTGGAATCCCCACTTACGAAGATTATCCCATGTCAAACATGTATTCCAAGCCAGAGTCGACATAAAACAATTATACTTAGGCCATGAAAACTTGTTCCATACCTGTTTCCACCAAGGGACCTCCACCCCCCCAAACTTATGAGACAACAACTCCTGATATCCACTAGCCATAGTAAAATCTCCCTTAGGATTTGGGCTCCAAGCCCAAATATCCTTAGCCCTGAGGGAACTACATTGTCTACCAGCTAAAATATTTTGAAGCACCACACACTCCTCCTCCAATCCAAGAATAGTCCAATCGCAAGGATCCTTCCACCTAACCGGCACCTCCACCTGCCCACAAGGATAAAAACTCTTAAAGTCACTCACCCTTGACCAACTAGCCTCCACAAATCGATGACACAAACTCAACAAATTAGGGTACTGATGCATAATGGGGGTAAAACCATCCCAAGAATTAGAACAAAAGAGAGCCTCATCTCCCCTATTACAAATCCAGAACAAACCCTCCTTGATCAGCGAAGCCCCTTTCTTAAGCGTTCCCCAAATCACAGTACCTTTCCCTGCTAGAGAAATCTTGGGAAGCTCCTCTTCCCGAACCCCCGGAAGGTACTTGTGAGATAAAATCCTGGCCTAGACATGATCCTGCTCCACACACCACCTCTAGTAAAGGTTTGCAGCCAAATCCAACTTGGACCAAGTTGCCTACCGCAATCCAAGACCCCCAAAATGCCTCAGGCTTCATATAATATCCCACTCAACCAGACTCCACTTGGATGAGGACAAGCTACCCGCCCATAAGAATTGTCTAGCCAAAGAGTGTGTTGAGAAATGTGACTCAAATTTACTAGCTTGATCAACTTCCTGGAGCAATTGTGTTCTTCCCTTATTCGGCATGTATGTTGCGGGATTGCTGAAAATCCTAACTTTAGAACTCATGTCACGGGGTTGTAGAAATTCACAACTTTCTGATAGACCTATCGCTAGATCGCAAAAAGTCGAACTTTGAAACCTATGTCGCGGGGTTCTGAATTTTCATAACTTCCCAAATTTGTGACTTTGGAGTTCTTGTGCTTATCGAAAATTTGTGGGTTTTGGGAATTTTATAACCTCCAATGGAGGTTGTGAAGTTCAATTTTTTAGCGACATAGCGATCCTAAGCGAGCATTGGCTTGTCAACAGTGACATGGATGTCATGGAGGCAATCGGGACCACAATATAGTGTATCCATTAAATTTGATCTTGATCTACGGTTGCGATGTGCTTGATCCAATGGTGCTTGTTTATTGTGGGCTCCTTTGTGGCGAGGACCGACAGATTCTTATGAAGCGAGCAAAATTGATTGAGCGTTTGACACCTGTCAGCTTGATCAATGGTGCCAGCTAGCCCCGTTCCTCTTGTGGTGGGTCCTGAGTGACTCCTACTAGGTGTGCGGGCTTCAGAAACATGTCGTGGTGTTAAGTCTTTTCTAGGAGACTTATTGGGAATATTGTAGATTCACTTTTGATTCTCCAGAATTACACAAGTGGTGTATGCGTGTCTTGGTGGATTCTAGCCACAACAAGTAGTATAAGAAGGAGAATTGACAATTGGAAAGCGATGGTTGGTTACCGATGTAGAAATTTAAATTTGACCACTTCCACATAGTCAAAATTGTCTACTCTATTAGTCTATTTCGTTAATAATGATTAAATAATTTATTTAATCATTATTTCATTTTTTGGTTAAGGTTCCTAAAGTATGTAATTGAATAATTAAATAATTTACCTTACACCTTTTCTTCTCTAAATTAAATAAATAAGACAATTTATTTAATTTAGTCACTTGACCTTTTGATTAAAAATCATTTTTTAATTCCTAATTTTCTTTCTCCTTGTCACATTCTCCATAATCCTCATCTAATCTGGATTAAATAAATTAATCTATGATTAGGATGTGCACCACTTAATCAAGATTAGTGTCACATCGTCCATAATCTCCCACTTGCTTCTAATCTCTCATTAATTATCCTAGTCTTGTGTTTGCACAACCCTAATCAAGGTCATTAGCCATATTTAGCATACCTTTTTTGGTCAACCTTTCCACTTGCCTTTCTTGGACTTGATTCCCTTTCCCATGTGAATTTTTAATTCCCTTTTATTCACCCAAGGCTCCTCTCTTCCCCATGTGAATTTTTAATTCACTTTTATTCCTCCAAGGAATCTTCTCTTCCCCATGCAAGTTCTAGAACCTTTGACTTTTCACATCAACTCACATGTGGGTGAATCCTACCTTTTTAAGGACCTTGTTTTATCCAAGGTACTTTCCACCTCTCCTTTTGGAACCTTGTCTTATCCACAAGATTCCCCAACCATGTGAATTTTTAATTCACTTTTATTCACCTAAGATTCTCCTCTTCCCCATGTGATCATTGAGAGGTCACATCATCCTTTTTCCAAGGTACTTGTCCTTCATCCACATCATGTACCTTCCTTCCACCTCACTTACACATCATCTCATCCTTGGCCATCTCACATTCCACATGTCAAGATGTGAGGGCTTGTGAGTCCTCAACTCACCATAGCCCTCCATCTTGGCCTTGTTGGTTTAATCTTAATCGTTGAATTCTCTAGAGAATTCAAATCCCTCTATAAATACCCCCTCCTTCCTCTCATTTAAAAAAAGGAGATTTTTGCTACTAAACTCTTGCCAATTTTTATTTGCGGTATTTTAGCCATTTGCAAGCATTTTTCATCAATCCACCAAATCCTTTAGCCACTAACATCTTATTACATTTTGCATCTTGCATCCATTCATCTCCATAGCCATCCAAAGAGCACACAAACTCTCAAAAATCAAGGGCCAACCAAGGAAATCTACAACACAAAAGGTATAACAAATTATTTTCTTATTTTGTTCATCTTTCTTGCATAGATATTTCCTTAGGCTAATCTTGAATAGTATTTCTTGTGTTTTTCCTTTTAGTGCATCATTGGTTAGTTTTGCATCTTAGAATGGGTAGAACATTTTAGGGATCACAACTGACTATTGACGGATTAAATGATGATTGACTCAGCAGTCTTGAACCGTATTGTAATCGTTTATCTGTGAAAGATTGAACTGAACCGTTTCCTGTTGGAATGTTGTAACTAGGGTTAGGGTTAAGAACAAATGTTATAAAACCCTAGAACATTTTGCAATGGAGTGAGAGGCGAGATCAAAGTAGGGTTATGCTGCCGAATTTTCTCCAAATGGAACAAGATATAAACTTTGTGAAGTCTTAGAGCCTAAATTATATTTGTAACTATATTTTGTTGTTGAATATACAATGGCGATTTGGGCTTTTGGAGTGTGGGGTTTTTTACCCGAAAGGGTTTTCCCCATGTAAATCTGTGTGTTCATGTTTTATGTTCCATCTTTCATGTTTAATGGTTCTACATGATTGAATTTGTTTAATGGTGTTGTTTGGAACTGGTTTAATTAGCATTTATTTTTCTCTAAGGGTCAATGTGGGAAATGAACTATGTCTGATTCTACCTTGTGGCATAGTAGTTCATGTCTTTGAGGAAATTTAATGAAATAAAATCTATTGAAGGCACTTCTGATCTTGGATGTTTCTCTTTGAGATGACCCATATTTCCCCAACAAGTGGTATCAGAGCCTTCTTTTGGGATTTGATTTTCGCTTGTATGTGCAGGTTTGTGATTTGCATGTACTTGCATGGACTTGCATGTATGAATTCCTGGTGTTTCTAGTTTTGGGTATTCCTTCTGTGAAGATTTCTTAGTGTGACAGGCTTGAGGGAATCTAAAGGAATTGACAGATGGATTGATCCTTTGATGAGTTAAAATTCTTGCTCTTTTTTTTTGAGTTCTAAGAGAAAACACACATTATGAAGGATGGGGAAGATGGAGAAACTTGAGTTGGTTATATTGAATAGATGTGACCTGAAGCTCATGAGTTGGCAGCGGTATAACCCTCATGCACGGGGTGGAATATTATTTTCTCTATGGTTGTGTTTCAACAAGATTTCATATTGGGTGTCTGTGTGAGAGGCTCTTTGGTGATATGGGGAAGTTTGGGTTGTTGTTCAGTCATGGAGTACAATGTGCTTATGCTAGGTGTTTTTCTTGGTATTGGAAGGAAAAGTTTTTTGGTACCCCGGTTGCATGTAGGCTAAGGAGTTGATCATTAGATGGTCTGGAAGCTTCTAAAATAGCCTATCTCTCTCTCAGATGCATGTGCATGTTGGTGGTTTTGGAGTTGTCTTGATATGGGCCTGAAGTTCCTAAACTGTTGTTTCTTTTCAAGGATGTTTGTACTTGCATCACTCAGATTCATGTTCTTTAGATTTGAGGGTTTTATAGATTCTCATTTAAAGAATCCATGGTTATGCATATTCATGATAATCCAATTTTTGGTTTAACCATGATGGTGTTTTAGATGTGAAATGGATATGGGTGTGCATGGGTGTTTTCAAACACAATGGTTTTGCAGGTTTTACATGGTCAATAAAACTTGTGGTTTTATGGAGCTGTTGTTAAACTATTTTCTAGACCCTGGCTTGTTAGGGGTGGTGTTGGATGAGATAGTTGTAGTTTTGCATGCATGCTTCATGCATGGCATGAGGAGATGTTATTTCATCTCTCCATGGGAGTGTTGGTACTTGATTAGTCACTCAACATTCTTGTGGTAATGCTTGGTGTTTTCCCTGACTATGGTACTCGGTGTTGACATGATTGGCAAATCGGATCTCAACTTGATTTGGTGTTTGAGTCATGTTGTCTACGTGGTTATTCTCTTTGAGATCTCAGTATTGTTGTTTCCAGTGCTATGATGGGTTGTCACGTTCATTATGATTGATCTTCAAGTTATATGGCTGGTGGATTAGCTATCCATTGGCTGCAGTGAGATAACTTGGAAGTGGACTGTCTATATCCACGAGGTTGATTTAGAGTTGGTGCAAACTTCTTAGCTGGCCTTGTCTATGGTCACTTGTGCATTAGTGTGGTTGCTTTGAGATGAGAGGATGGATTGTGTTGAGTATTTTAATAGTTGGTTATGGGGACCTCTAGCATGTTTATCATGATGTCATGGATAGCTTGGATACACTATTTTGTGTAAGCTTTTGACAGTGATGAGAATATATTCTTGGTTTGGAGATCTTGGTGCCACTTGGTATTGTTGTCAGATGGAAATTTTGTTGTGTGGACCTGAAGGGTTTTTAGATTAGTAGTTTTTGTTTGGTCTTGGTGCTTGAAAAGATTGGTACCATGGTTCAGTGGGAGCTTTTAGCAATGACTGTGCATCCATCACTTAGTCGTGAATGATCTTCTTTAGCGTTGCAGATGTTACTAGGAGGGACTCTTAGATAATGTTGTTGCAGAAGGGTTCTTTTGCATTTGCATGGACATTATTTGAAGATGTGCAACATCCTGGATCCATGGAGGACTCTTGTGAGTCTTTGGTCGAGGTGTGGAAGTGCTTGACAGGTGATGATGGTTTAAAGTTTGTTTGTGTTATGTCATGATATTCTCTTGGTTCTAGATTAGAGTTTTGGAATGATGCATTGCTCTTGAGACCTTTATAATGTTCACTTGGAGCATGGTATCTCCTAAGGGGGATGTGTAGATCATGATGTCATGATAAGTTCCTGATTCAAATGATTGGAGCTTTGATAGTGGTCTGGTAATTCTTTGTGTATTGGGTGTATTGGTCATATGCTTGAGAACTTCATGATGGTGCAGTGATGCATTTGGATTTTAGCATGAGATGATCATTTGCAAGTGCTCGTGGATACATGGAGACCAAGGTGAGGCTGTATTTCTCTTGTGAGGAAACAAGTGTTGTTGTTGGTTACTCTTGATGAAGATTTCAGTAGAAAGTCCGAGAAGCCTTCACCTTGGTTGGACGTGAGTTCAACAAAGACCAATGAGGAGATTGCTCTTGGAGAAGTCATGATGGCTTGCCTATCTTGGAGGAGCACTCTTGTTCCCCACTCTTGGTCTACTCGGTAGTTTATCACTTCAGAGGTATTACCCTTTGTTTCTCTTAGGTGTTTTATGCTTTCTTTCATGGATATGGATCTTGAACTACTATTAGATGATTCTGAAGGATTCATTGTGAAAGATGGATAGCATGGTTATATCCTTATTCTTTGTGAGTGCATTCATTGATGTTGAGTTTAGGAGATGTATTAGGCATATTTATTGAAATGGGAAATTAAATAGTTTGATATTATTAGAGATGCTTACATCCATATAATTACATGATATATAGGTTGTGTTTGATCTTGGTGATTGAATGGTTGGATGTTGTTAAGGATTTTCTCTTGGGGTTGTGAAGGAGATCATACTTGATACAGTTTAAGAGGTGTATGTAGGAGGATTTTTCTACAGGTATATGATTTGCAGAGGTTCTCTCTTTGGTCTTGGTTATCTTCTTGGATGTTTGATTTCACACTACATTGGTTTGAGATTTGGTCAGAGCTATAGTGATCACTAGATTGTGGTCATATTCTTCACTCATGTTATTGGGTGATGAAATGGAGGTTCTTACTCTCTTTCTTTTGTTGGGTGTGGAGAACTTAAGAGAGTTGTGAAGACTTGTTGTGAGAGTTGTTATAGGTTGTGCATATCATTGTGGATGATTCCTTGAAACTACACATTTACACTCTCTATATTATGCTATTAGTAGACTTGGTATGCCTTGATCTTGTCAGATTTTAAATTACTCGTGCAGTAGGAGTTCCTGGATGTGTTTTGTCTTCTTCAACTGGTTGGCACATGGAGCTTGTATTTGCCTATTGATGGGTTGGTTATGGAGTGGCATGAGTTTGCTGATGTGGATACCTTGGAGGTATGTGTGATTAGATGGAGTAGCACCTGTTGTGTGTGCTATTTTTAGTCACGTGGGTTAATTAGTTGGATGGGAGCAATTAGTGTTCTAGTTGTTGTTCTAACTAGTGTTCTATCTTGTTTCTGGAGAATCTCTTCATGGATGTATTCATGTTGAGGGTTTTGAAGAGGATGTTTTTGATGCTTTTGTATATCTTGTGAGCGCAGTGAAGTGGTCGCAGTATGTTATAGCCTTTTCTATCAAATGGATCTGGTGCTTATGTTCTTTAGACCAGTGCATATTCACCATGGATCATTCCTTTCCTTTGGAGGATGGCAAGAATTGTTGCCTGAGATGGTGGACATCTTAGATGTCAGTGTATGTGTCTTAGTTGAGTATGGAAGAATTGGGTGAGGATATTGTTGGTTGCATGGATGGTTGATACAGTAACTTCTAGCTTTGGAAGGAGCCAGTAATTTCTTCATCAAGTGGGAGAATGTTGAGAAATGTGACTCAAATTTATTGGCTTGATCGACTTCCTAGAGTAGTTGTGTTCTTCCCTTATTCGGCCTGTATGTAATGGGATCGCTAAAAATCCTAACTTTAGAACTCATGTTGCAGGGTTGTGCAAATTCATAACTTTCTAACAGACCTATTGCTAGATTGTGGAAATTTGAAACTTTGAAACCTATGTCACAGGGTTTTGAATTTTCATAACTTCCCGACTTAGCGACTTTGGAGTTCTTGAGCTTATCGGCATGTCATAGGTTCTTGGAATTTCATAACCTTCAATGGAGGTTGTGAAGTTTGATTTTTTAGTGAGATAGCGATCCTGAGTGACCATTGTCTTGTCAGCAATGACGTGGATGTCACGGAGGCAATGGGGACCACAACAGAGTGTATCAGTTAAAGGTGATCTTGATTTACGATTGCGATGTGCTTGATCCAACGATGCTCATTTATTTCAAGCTCCTTTATGGTGAGGACCGACAAACTCTTATGAAGCGAGTGGAATTGATTGAGCGTTTGACACCTATCAGCTTGATTAATGGTGCCCGCTAGCCCCATGCCTCTTGTGGTGGGTCCCGAGTGACTCCTAAGGGGTGTGCGGGCTTCGAACACGTGTCATGGTGCTAAGTCTTTTCCAAGAGACTTATTGGGAATATTGTACATTCCCTTTTGATTCTCTAGAATTATAAAAGTGGTGTACACGTGTCTTGGTGGACCCTATCCATGACAAGTGGTACATGAAGGAGAATTGACAGTTGGAAAGTGATGGTTGGTTGCCAAATCTTGACAAATTAAATGATGATTGACTCAGTAGTTTTGAACCGTATTGTAATCATTTATCTATGAAAGATTAAATCAAACTGTTTCCTACTGGAATGTCGTAACTAGGGTTAGGGTTAAGAATGAATGTTATAAAACCCTAGAACGCTCAGCAATGGAGTGAGAGGCGAGATCAAAGTAGGGTTATGCTACTAAATTTTCTCCACATGGAACAAGATGTAAACTATGTAAAGGCTTAGAGCCTGAATTGTATTTGTAACTATATTTTTTTACTGAATATTACAATGGTGATTTGGGCTTTTGGAGTGTGGGGTTTTTTACTCGAAAGGGTTTTCCCCACGTACATCTGCATGTTCATGTTTTATGTTCCATCTTTCATGTTTAATGGTTCTGCGTGATTGAATCTATTTAATGGTGTTGTTTGGAACTGGTTTAATTAGCATTTATTTTTCTCTAAGGGTCAATGTGGGAAATGAACTATGTCTAATTTTGCCTTATGGAATAGTAGTTTGTGTCTTTGAGGTAATCTGATGAAATAAAATCTATCGAAGGCACTTCTGATCTTGGATGTTTCTTTCTAAGATGATTCATATTTCCCCAACAAAGTCCAAATTCTTCACAAACCCAATTGGAGCCACCTGTAACATGCACCTATAAATAGGAAGAGCCTACACCATAGACTTAAGCAACTACACCCGACCAACAAAATATGACCATCGATGGGTCCAATGATAACCTTCACACAAAACTTGTCTAGAATATTCTACCACGATTCCCTGGGAAGTCTACGAATAGAGATAAGAATACCAAGATAAGTTAAAGGGAGAGAACCAATCTAGAACCTCAGGATACAAGCAATCCTTTGCTAAATAATCCTTGGGGTATTGAAAAATAAAATGGAGGATTTATCTTCATTAATCCTTTGACCCAAAGTAGCAAGGTAGATATCCAAAGTCTTGTGCAAATTCATAACTTTTTTGATCTTAGCCAGACACATCAAGGCAGTATCATCCATAAATTGTAGGTGAGATTAAGGAGGCAAACCATTTCCCCACCTCCATCCCTAGATAAAAACCAACTCCACATTACATTTCACCAGTCTCCCCAGGCCTTCTGCAAGAAGAATAAATAAATAAATAAGGAGAGAGAGGATCCCCTTGATGAAGACCCCTAGAAGCACTAAAAAGAGAGGAAGGCTCACCTTTAATCAACACGGAGAATGAAGAGGAGGTAACACAACACATAACCCATTGGACCCACTCCTTAGCAAAACCAAAAGCAATAAGAATTTTTCTCAAGAAGGCCCACTTCGCTCTATCATAAGCCTTCGCCATATCAAGCTTGATGAACATAGCCTTTTCATTCGAGGATATCATAGAATGAATGGTCTCAGTAGTAATGACCACCCCATCCAGAATTTGTCAATCCTCCACAAAACTATTTTGTTCCTCTAAGATAAGCCCTCCAAGCCATTGCTTGAGCCTTTCAACAATTAGCTTGGAAATGATTTTATACACCACATTACAAAGGGAAATGGGATGAAATTGACTCAGATGATCCGCCCCCTCACATTTGGGAATGAGAGCAAGGAATGTAGAGTTTAAAGCCTGCAACATCTGCATGTTTCTCAGAGACTCACGAACCACCTCCAAAAGGTCCCACTTAATGATATCCCAAAATTATTTATTAAATTCAATCAAAAAACCATCAGGGCCCGGGGCTTTCCCTTTCTTCATCTAGAAAAAAATAGCCTCTAATTCCTCCAACGAGATAGTGCTCAAAGGATGCTCATTTATCTCCCTAGTGACCAAAGAGGGGATACAAGAAATAACTTTCTTTTCTTCTGCCAAACCATCCTGAGAGTCCTCTTGAAATAAAGAAGCAAAGAACTACGAAGATTCTATAGACATATCATGTAAAGAAGATAAATGCTCACCCTTGTCATTCAAAAGAACATGCATAGAATTACCATGTCTCCTAGCCTTCACTAAGTTGAAGAAGAAAGAGGTGTTTCTATCTCCCTCCTGCAACCACTCAACTCAAGCCTTTTGTTTCCAATAAATTTCCTCACGCAGCTCACACTCTTCCAAGGCTTTCAGAGCCCAGGCCTCCTCCCTAAGTAAATCCTCCAAAATACCAAACTCCCTTATCTCCAAAATGATGACATCCAAGTCAGCTTCGGCAACAACCTTAGCATGAAAAATATTGCCAAAGCACTGCTTATTCCATCTTTTAAGTTCATATTTCACATATTGCAAAAGTTTAGAAAAGGAATACATAGTCGTACCAAAAGTTGGTCTTACCCTCCTACACCATTCAGCCACATGCACCTGCAAAGAAGAATCTCTTAACCACATAATTTGGAACTTGAAATAAGTGGACCGAGCAACCTAAGCCGAATTAGTAGTTAACTTAATAGGCCAATGATCTAAACCCCTCCAGTCTAAAATCTTAGAGCAAGAAGACAACCCTCCACCTATCAAAAAATAGGACACCAAGAAATCGTCAAGTCTCTTAGCAATACAACTCTCCCCCAATCTCCTATTGTTCCAAGTAAACTGGCCATTCTAAGGTTTAATGTCCACCAAATTCAAAGCAGAAATTTTATCACGAAAAAAGGAAAGCAAAGGGCTCCAATCTTGTAATACAACCCTTCTTCTCTCCAACTCAATAATGTCATTGAAGTCACCCGCCATAATCCAAGGGAACAAAGGAGAGAGGCTCTAAAGAAAACTACAATGAGACCATAATAGTTGCTTACTAGGAAAATTAGTAGGCGCATAGATGTTTGAGAGAAGAATAGTTTCCCCCAACTCCAAACTTGAAACAACCACAGAGATGGAAGACTTGGAGGACAACCACCAAAGAGGATGAATCTTCAATGGGTTCCATAGGAAAGCCACCCCCTGCATTACCATGGGCCCCAATACATAAGCAACCACCCCATGCCCACAACTCAAGCCACAAACCAATCATACCTTCCACAGATAACTTAGTCTCCTGTGAAAAAAGAACATCAGGAGAATGAGTTCTCAGCAAATCACAAATAATTTTTTGTCTAGGGCTACTATTCAAACCCCTTACATTCCAAGAGAGGACAATCATTTTGGAGGGTTAGAAAAATCCAGGGTCTTAGTTGACCCGGGCTCCACCAAAGACTCCCCCATCAACTTTATTTTCTCCAAATCCTTCTTTTTCCCAACTTTAGAAGACTTCTTAGCAACCCCTTTCTTTAGGTCTTTCTGAAGAATTCCCAACGAAGGAGAAGCCTTACAATATTTTATCGAGTCCAACCCCACTTTCACCAATAGAGTAGAAATCTTCACATCCATAATGGTCTCAGGCCTCCCATGAACCAACAAACTCAGAGTCATTTCTAATTACACAGCCCCAATCTCTTGAGAAGCCTAGTTGTAATTTGGAATAATTCCCTGTTGAACCCCTTCTGAAACACTTGGGTCCAAAGACAACATTCTCGGATTCACCTCTTGTTGACCAAGATCATTCAACACCTCAAATCTATTAAAGTGTCTCCTCCCTGGCACTCCTTAAGAGTCCTCTTTTGACCCCTGTTCCTATTATGAGCCTTAGCAAGAATAAAACCCTCTGCACCAACAGTCTCCCCAGGCACAGGGTCCTTACCCTTGACAACCTTAGGAGGATTCCGAGGAGGCTGAGCCACATGAAACCCAAAATATTTAGACTTTGGGAATCTCCTCTATAGATGGCCATATTCATGACATAAATGACAATGAAAAGGCAATGTCTCATAGTTGAGTTGCTGCACCCAAGAGCATGAACTCGCATGAATTTCCAAGGAATCTGGAAGAGTGTTATTTAAATCCATTTCAACACAAATGCGAGCAAAAGTAATTACCTTTCTATTCTAATTTTACTGAGAAGGACCCATCGATTTTCCCAGCAACGAAGCAACTTGATGCAAAATGTCATTGCACCAATATTCCACTAGAAATTTGGGGAGATGAACCCACATCGGAACTTGATTCGAAAGCTCCTCTGAAGGATCAAAACCCCCATGCCAGGGTTTAATGAATAGACCAACCTGGTTGTGGAAATAAGGCCCCCCTTCAAACACTCTATTGTGATCCGCCATACAATTAAATGTCACCATAAAGTAACTATTTGCTAGCAACATTATTTCCATCTCACCCTTTGGGGACCAATTACATTGAGCCCACGATTCCAAAACTGGAGTGAAAGCCTCGTTCCCAAAAAATTGCAAAGTAAAGCATGTTTCAAGAAATACTTGATGTCCTTCACAATCGATTCAAGTTGAATGACTAACAACGGCCTATCTTTGGTACGTTACAGGCAACCATTTATCTTCGATATACAAGAACCACTTCCAATCAGAACAAATCCACCATTACTTGCATCATTTGAAAACAAACTATTACTAAAAACCCTTGGTGAACAATTTGGAGAAGAAGTTCCAAATGTAGCTCAAAAATCCAAAGGGGATTTGACCCCCAATGTCTCCCCCGGAGCCATATTAAAGAAAAAACAAAGACCTTACCTGGTCAATCAATAATCCTCACCCTCATTACACAAGCCAACCAAGAGGGCGAAAACTTAGCCCACCCGAACAAGCGAATGCAACAACTGCTTGTAGAAACACAAAGAGAAGGGGTTCCAGACAAAAAAAATCCTCCCCACTGGTGCACCCCACACACCAACAAGAAAAAGTTCGCATAAAAACCAACCCCTGAAGCAGAAAAATCCCACCCAGCAGCAGATCACAAATTAAGAAGGTGACTAGCAAAGAATAGATGGCATGCAATGAGGGGACAACCCTCATGCAAGTCGTGCAACATCTCCCGACAGCGTCCCAGGAAGCGCCATCTTTTCATTCATCTTCAGAAGCCTCTTCCTATAAATCAAGAGCTTTTGTACTTCAAAATATTTTATGATTTTTTTGAAATTAGAATATCTTTTAATTTTAGAATATGAAATGATTTCCATGCAAAAAAGAAAAAAATAAGATGAAAGGTTGCTTTATATTTAAATATATATTTTTTAATTTATTTTAAAACTGCAATTAGTAATTGCTAAATTATTTTATTAAATATTTTTTTAATTTGAAAATAATAAACTAGATAAATTATGTTATTTTTTAATTATTTATTAAACGTAAGCTTTATTATTTATTAGACTGTGTTAAAGAAAAAAGTATGTTTTTGATACGATAAGCAACATTTACAGGGTATTGTACCCTTTACACAAAGAGCCACTAGGGCCAAAAAAGATCAAGTCCATAAAAACTTAAAATAACATAACCAAAAAAAAAAACACAACAGACTAACAACCGTAGAGCACCACACAACAATAGTAGATGATCAGGAATTCTCCCAATCTTGGGAAAGAGCATTGATTACATCATCATCGACCCATTCAGGGCCACCTTCATCAGTCTTCATGTCCACCTCATCCTTCATAATAGTAGAGAGGGTGTTGGTGACACAGTGAGTAAACTTGACAGTGAACCTGGTCAAACCTTTGAACTTCCTTTCCATCTTCTCCATCCTCTCTTGCAACACACAAAGATCCTCCCCTTTATCCCCAGTCTTCATAGTATTAGTGCGCTCCACATCCAGGTCAGAAGACTGGGACACCGAGTTCTCATTATGCACTTTTTCGAGATTCAGGATGGTGTGAGGCCCTTCAGCATAGTCTTCCTCAGAATCCTCTGACTCCTACTCATTCCCATCACCTTTTCTATCAGAGTGCTCCTCATCAAAATACAACTCATTAATCTACATTTTCTTGCTATTTTTTGCCAATCTACTAGACCTCCTAATTTTGGTCATCTCAACCCCAGTCTCCATCATCGCAGCCACCATAGTTTCACCTTTGGAATCCTTCCCCGCCATATTCTTGTCTTTGCTATCCATGGTTGGGAACTCCATCAAACCCTTCCCCTCATCTTGCGCTTTCTTTTTGGTGGTAGGTTTGCTGACCGTCTTGGTAGGGCTAGACTTAAATTCACAAAGACTAGCCGCAACACTCAACTAGGCCAACCCAACATTTCCTTTGATTTTCTTGGGGGCCAGTTTAGGTTTAATGTTTTTCAGAGGGATTTTTCTTTTGGGTTCCTTAGACTTAGTAGGGGAAATAGTTTGCACAGGGGGTTCAATTTCCTCAATTCTAACGATGGAGATGGGTTTAAGCGGGTAGAGAACGAGATAAAAGTGGTAGAGCCTCAAAATGAGGCCTTGATGAAGTGACAAAGGAGGAGAATCCCTTGGGTTTTGGGTAGCAGATTCCATACATTTCTCCACATAGTTTTCTAAGTCCATAAGCAAGAAAAATAGAAAGCCTAACAAAATTTTATGGTGGAGGTGATTCAGCAGAGGAAATTGATAGAAATAGTAGGTTTTGTATGTGCCTTCCAGGGTGATGTAATTAATTAGGGCAAGGCAGACCTGATCCCATGGTCACAACAGAACCTCTCTTTCAAATCCTGACGGGTTACGCACAGGTTCTTCGTTACCAACAAAGAAAGCCTTCAGGCTTTCATTGTCCTACGAATTTGTATGTTTTGGGTACTTCTTTCTGATGCACTGCAACCCCATAGCTTGGGCTATCACCTCCTCATTAACTTCAAAGGAGATACCACCCAAGGTCACCCTAATTTCTTTCTAAGAGCTCACAAACTGTGCATATAACTTAGGATCATGACCCACCAAATTCTCCATTAAAGGTGCAAGCCCTCCCTCCATGCATATGTGCTAGACCAGAGGTTCTTTACAAAACTCACCGTATTTATCATGCTCCATTCACACTCTATCGCCACCCATATCACTTCTCTGCACACTGAAAACCCAGAAAGCCTATGAGAGTAAAAGGTTTGATATTTTGATAATTTGAGTAGTCTTCTGCATACATAAAATGTTAAGCCAAACCATGTGGCCTTGGGAAATCAAAGCCATGTATAAAATACACACTTGAAAAGTACCATCCCAAAAGGAAATCTTAGCAATCACATTAATGTGAATCTTCAAACACTTGCGGCCAGATAAGTAAGAAATGATGGAATGGGAAGGTTTGCCATCCACGTTGCTTTTGCACAATTCCCAATGAAAGTTGGCTGCAGGGCCAAATTTAGCTAAACCCAATCTCCTACCCTTTAGCAATAGCATCAAATTAGCGGGATAGAAAGGACCAATTAAGAGCTTCATCCCGTGCATGCAAGTCACATCAAATTTAAATTCAAAAATTTGCACCATTAAACAAGTGCAAATATCATAATTTAATAAAAGATTACGTAAGGCTAGATCCGAGTTGGCCATAATCATGAAGTATTCCCCATCACTTCTCATAAAATCATTTTTAAACATGATCTTTACCTCATTATTCCAAATTTTCCACTTGTAGGACACCTCAACATTTAAACTCATCCACACTGCCCCATAGACAAGAATGTTGACCCCCCATAAGGCCAATATCATCGCATAATTATTCAACATCATGGATAATACAAGTGTCTTTCTCCTTTAGGATTAAACCTTGAATGCTAGGCGGAAGGTTCCCCAAGTCACGCCAGTACTTAGAATTTTTCCAATGGGTGCCAAAATTAGCCATAGCATTCGCCACTTGGTTACCCTCCCAATAAATATGGGTAGCAACCTTCAAATTTAGCTTAGACATTAGACATTAGATGTTTTATGTCTATTAAAATGTCTTTAGTACTCCAACCCAGTAATCTACCCAAGTTGACCGCATCAATTAAAGATTTAGAATTTCCTTCAATATGCATTTTCGTTATCCCCATAGAGACAACCATCTAGATTCCCTTTAGTAGTGCTCTAGCTTCAACAACCATAGAGGATTGAATCCCAATCCCCCCGAGTAACCAGCCACAAAATTTCATTTGCAATCCCTTATTATACCTCCTATACTTGCCTTTCCCGGGTTGCCTTTGGCAACACCATCAAAATTGAACTTATGCCAACCATGGTCGGGAGGTTTCCAAATAGTGCCTTGTTGAGCCTGAGATCTAGAGTTGTCATAAGAATTGGCCTCCAAATTTTGATGCCAAGCTTTAGCCATTTTTATTTCCCAATCAGTCAGGACCTTATCCGAGATTTTTCCTTTCAAAAGAGAAATATTTTCGCAAATAAGCCTTCCCCCTATACAAAAACCTCCTTTGAGCTCATCTCCATGTTCTTGAATATCCTGTTGTTCCTTTCTTTCCATAAATACTAACAAATAATGGGGGGAACTTGATTCCATATATCACAAGGAACGGGGTGAATGAAAGGCCCAGACCAACCTAAAATAAAGGAAATAATATTCTTGGTCATAGCCCACTGAGTACCCAACCTTTCCAAATCCATCTCCCATACACTAATAGCAAACAGGCAGTGGAGAAGCAAGTGGTCCATAGATTCTTCATCACACTTGCATAACAAACATTTGTTGGGAATCTGAAATCCCCTTTTCCTCAAATTATCCTGAGTAAGAATCCTATTATGGTAAGTAGTCCACCAAAAAAAATATATCTTTGGGATCATGTGTCTATTCCAAACCTATTTCCAGGGTCCAAGGGTGCCACTCTAGTAAGACAATAGATTATAAGTCATTTTAACAGAAAGCTCCCCCTACTTATCAAGAGTCCAAAAAAATTCATCCTCCATGTTGTTCAATGGTAATCTTGTAAGGGCAAGTAGGTCTTGCAAGGATTTGGCCAAGGTACATAACCCAGGAGATAGAGGGCAACAAAGGACCAAATCATTCCATCTCTGGGCCCCTTGCAGGTCAAGGAGATAATCCCTAATGTAGAATCCAAAGAAAAATTGTGTAGGTCTCATTAGGTTTCTAAATTTAGAATGGGCTAGAGGGGTTTCAAGTAACCAGGGATCTTCCCAAAATCTGATACTGCAACCATTACCAACTTTCCATTTCATCACAATCCTAGGCAACCCCTATAAACTGCAAATGTTCTTCCAAGCCAAAGACCCCGAAGGATGATCTTCAGAGAGGCAATTAATCAAAGTTCTATTTTGGAGATACTTAGCATTCATAATTTTGCACCAATCCTTTTTGTTTCTCAGCTAATCCCACCCACTTTTGCAATTAAAGCCTTGTTGATGCAGGGGATATTCCTTATCCCAAGCCCACCACAAGGTTTAGGTTTACAAACATTGTCCCATTTGACCAGAGCAAACTAAAGAAAAAAGTATGTTATATTATCTTTGGTTATAAACAAATTGAAAGTATGTGTGTTCTAATTTAATGCAAATGGTTGATGTTGATGTTATGTTTTTTCTATATATAAGTTTGTATGATTTGAATTTAATCTTTATAAAACTTAAAATCAAATACTTACAAAGCTACCCTTAACAAAAACATTACGTTGTAAGTTTGGGGAGGAATTCCACTTAATTTTAATGTGTAGCCTTATATATGGGAATTGAGATAAACAATGGTGAAAAATATAATGAAATCATATATATTATTTTTGAGATAAATGTTAAAGAAGATGTAAGCATGCTTTAAGGTAACTATTTATCAAGAGTAAACAACTACTATTTCTTATTAAACATAGACATTATTATTGGAACGTGTTAAGGAAAAAATTATGTTATTGCAAGTGAATTTATAATAAAAAAAAATTAATTACTTCACATTATGAAATTTAATTAAAGATAGCCATAATGATGAAAATAGGTGCCCCGAGAAGGATAACTCTCAACATTTTTTATATATATTAATATTTAATATATGTATGCTAGTTCTAATGGCTTTACTGGGCTTTCCTACTCAGTCTAGTGATAAAGAAGATGAGGAGGAGTGGTCTCAAGCACCAATTAAATCCAACAAAAAAAGAAGTTGGATGTTGGGGGGGAATAAAGTGGGCAGACCTTCCCAAAAAGACTCTAGAACTAAAGATATGTGAGGGATGTGGCCGCAGGAAAACAAAGAACCTTGGATTCGATCGCAAGATCAAAGCCCAAGAAGAAGTAACATTGGCTACTTCTTCGGGGAGAGGGTGGTGTTGTATTATAGTTATCCATGAAGTTTCTTTCCTAGAATATAAGGGGCCTAAATAGCCTGTATAAACAGTTCCTGGTGAAAACCTATATTCTTGACAATAAAGTGGATGTTCTCCTTCTTCAGGAAACTGAGATGAAAAAAGAGACTTTTGACAAGGCCATTTTGAGTATCTAGCCTGGTGTAAATTATTTTAATAGTGAGGTTGAAGGTGCTTCAAGAGGTATAGAAACTCTTTGGAATCCCTAAAAGCTAAAAGGAACCTTGTGTGCCATTAGCAGGAATAGTCTGATGATTACCCTTGAAGATTTGGCTTCCCAGGAGAGATGGAACTTAATAAATATTTATGCTCCAAACTTGAGTAGGGACAAAGTTTTTCTTTGGGAATAGCTAAGTGATGCTATTTCTCACAAAAAAGATGACCATTGGATGTTGGGAGGAGATTTCAACTCTCCTCTCCTTCCTTCAAAGAAGTCTGGAGGGCAAGATGACTACTCAGATAGCATGATGGACCTCGCATATTTTTTAAACTCGATTGGTCTTATAGATATCCCCCTCCAAGGAACTAAGTACACTTGGTCCAATCGAAGGAATGGAAACCATATAATCCAAGTAAAATTAGATAGGTTTCTGATCTCTGCCAATTGGAATATCTCCCAATTCCTTTCTCTTTCTGCTCTCCCAAGGTTTGGTTCTGATCATAATGCTTTGGTGTTTAAGAGAAATGTGGATTTTAATAGGGGACCTTTCCCATTCAAATTTGAATTAATGTGGATTCTCCACCATGATTTTGTTGATCTTGTCAAAACTTGGTGGGAAGAACCTACAAATGGCACTCCTATGTATTGCTTGGTAGAAAAGTTGAGTAGAATAAAGCAAAGAGTGAAAGGGTGGAATAAAGTGACCTTTGGTAATATCTTTGAGATAAAGAAAACCTTTGGAAACAACTTAAAAGAAGTTCAGGATATTATGGAGGTTGTTCAAGTGGATGAGGAGATATGTGCTAAGGAAAGAGACCTCATATCTCAATGGTTTAAGATAAACAAGGAGGATTTTTTTGGAAACAAAAGTCATGTGTCCAATGGCTAACTAAAGGGGATAGGAACACAAAATTCTTCCATCAATCCACATTGAAACATAGAAGTAGAAATAGGATCAGATTGCTTATCAAAGAGGATGGCTCAATGGTTTCCACATAAAAAGAAATTGCTCAGGAAGCTGTTAACTTCTTCTCTTCTCACCATATGGCTCTTGGCAATGTAAATCAAGTACATGATGATTTTCTTGAGGTGATCCTTAAAGTTATTTATGATCTTGATTTAAATATGATGACTAATGTTGTTTCTATGGAAGAAGTTAAAAGGGTGTGTTCTCTGTTGGAGCTTTTAAAGCTCTAGGCCCAGATGGGTTTCCTCTTGCCTTTTTCTAGACCTATTGGGAAATTGTTAAAAATGACCTTTTCAATGCTGCTAGAGATTTCTTCAGGTTGGGTAGGCTGCTTAACCAATTGAATGCCACTTTTTTAGCCCTCATTCCCAATTTTTTTGAAGACTCCTCTATGAAGGATTATAGACCTATAAGCCTTTTCAATACGGTCTATAAAATCTTCTCTAAAATTTCAGTGTTAAGGCTAAAACCGGTGCTTGGTAAAATGATTGCTCCAAACCAGAAAGGTTTTGCTGAGGGAAGAAATATCCTTGATGTTGTCATCTCCGCCCATGAAATTATCCACTCAATAGACCACTCTAAGAATCCTAGGATGGCCTTTAAAATTGATATTTCTAAGGCCTATGATAGAGTTTCTTGGTCATTTCTTTTTGTTGTTCTTAGGAAGTTTGGGATAGATGGCAGATTCCTCAAGATTATCACTACTTGTGTTACCTCCCCTATGTACTCTATTTTGGTTAACTGTGTCCCCCAAGGATTTTTCTCTTGTGGTCATGATCTTAGACAAGGTGATCCCCTCTCTCCCTTCCTTTTTATAATTGTTGTTGAAGTCCTTAGGAGGAACATCCAAAAACTAGTGGACGTTAAAGCTCTTAAAGGTGTTAAAGTTGCCTTGTCTCTCATGTCAGATTCCCATCAATAATTTGTTGATGCTACTCTCATGTTTGGGGAAGCCTCGGTGGGGGAAGTTGGTATTTGCAAACAAGTTCTCAATGACTATGTTATTGTTACTGGCCAGTGTATAAACTATGAAAAAAGCAAGATATACTTCTTCAACACTAACCAACAGATTAATGGTAGAGTGGTGAAAATTTTGGGATGTCAGGAAGCTACCTTACTTGATGCCTATCTTGGCCCACCTTTGATCTCCAAGAAATTGGAAAATAACTACTGGAATTAGTTGATTGACAGAGTGCAAAACAAGCTGGTTGGATGGAAGGGGAAGCTTCTTAGTTTGACTAGCAAGGCACAACTGCTGAAAGCCTCCCTTGAGAATATTTTGATTTATTACCTATCTCTCTTCAAAATTCCTGCTTTTATAGGGGAAAACATATAACAGACTCAAAGAAGATTTTTGTGATCAGGCACAAAAGAAAAATATAGACTGTCCTTGGTCAGTTGGGAAACAGTGTGCACTCCCAAAAGGAGAGGGGGTTTAGGAATAAGAAGAATATCTTTGCTAAACAAATACCTCACTACTAAAATTGGATGAAATCTTCTGGAAGGATCTAAAGACTGGGTAAAAATATTCCAAGCTAAGTACTTGAGGAACATTAATCCTGGTTGTTTTCTCTTTATGTCCAACCTACATAGTGGTTCTGCCTTATGGAATCATCTTGTTAAATTAAAAAATGTGTTGAAGCTGGGGGATAGAAAGAGAATTGGGAATGGCATGAATACTAATTTTTGGAAGGACCCATGGATTGAGACTTCTACTTTGTCTTCAATTGATGAACTGAATCCTCTCAAACAAATCTTAACCAAGATTTATGGCAAAAAGGTTTCTAACTATATTAACTAGGAGATGGAGGAAGTATTATTTGACTTTTCTAAGTTTTTGATGTGCAAATTTTGAAACCTTATTTTCATGTTGTAGCTCCAAATTGGAGAATTGAAAGGTGAATAACAGCGAGGAAGAGTTTGGAGGAGCCAAAACCAATAGAGGTGGGAACACTCTAGATTTTCAAGGGGATTAAATGGGTCGAGCCCCTATAGGAGGTCGTTGCCCTTCCAAAAGGATTGCAGTTAAGGAAGGGGAAAATAGTATAAGTATATGAAAATAGGAGTATTTTGTTTATATAGTGTCTATAAGTTGTACAGTGTCACTGAGAGATTGAATGTAACCAATGATATTTTGATTTGCCAATGAGGCTTAATGAAGTAAATTTTTAGTGGTTTTTTCTCCACTCATAAATACTATGTTGTGGCTCCTCTTGATTTGTAATTTGTTTGTGTTTGTGTCTGATCAATCATATTTTTTCAAGCATTTTAGTCTTCATTTCATGGTGCTTCTTCAACATTTGAATATCTATGATACTTGAAGTTTATATGCATAAATTTGTGAGGATTATTTAAGTTAGATTTGATTTGTAATGACTAAATATATGACTAAATACATGACTAAATACATGACTAAATATATGACTAAATTAATGACTAAATATATGACTAAAGTAATGACTAAATATACAACTAAATTAATGACTAAATATATGACTAAATATATGAATAATTATATGACTAAATAAATGACCAGTTAACAACAATCAATGACTAAATTAATGACTAAATAAATCACTACCATGACTAAATAAATGACCAGCTAACAAAAATCAATGACTAAATTAACGACTAAATCAATGACAAAATCAATGACCAAATCAATGACTAAAATAGTTTAGTCATAAATTTGGTCATGTTATAAATGACCGGAAATAAACTACTAATAGTCACGTGACCAAAATTAGTCATTTATATGCAATTTTTAGTAGTTTATTTAGTCATATATTGTTGTTTTTGTACTAGTGGAACCTAATTGGAAGGATTTCAAATTTCTATTAAGGAGGGATAATCTGAGAGGCTAAAGTCAGGTCAATTGGGACCCAACCCTTTTAAGGCTAAACAACCTTATTGGGGAGGCTAAGTGGTTTGATAGAGAAAGGGAAGATGAATGGCTTTAGAAAGGTAGCTCTTTAGGTTGTTTCTTGGTTAAAAAGGCTTATGAGGAATTGGAAAAGCCTATGGATGTCACCATTGATCATTTTTGGGATAAGGTGTGGTTAAAGAACTTGGTCCCAAAAATCAACTGTTTCTGGTGGTCTGCAACTCATGGAAAAATTATTACTATTGATAGCCTGGTTAGGAGGGGATTCCAACTGGTTAATAAATGCTCCCTTTGTAAGCAGGAAGAGGAGTCAATTATGCATCTCTTCTTTCACTGCCAATTTTCCAGGGAGGTGTGGTCCTTCTTCTTGTCGTTGTTGTCCTTGGACTAGGTGTTTCCTCACTTAATGAAGTAGTTTTTAGAAATCTTTTCGAATTGCCCTTTTTCCCACAATGTTATTGTTGACCTCTGGAACCAAGTTCCCCTTTTTCTTACCTGGGGAATATGGAAATAAAGGAATAATAGGATATTCAGGGAAGCAGAGAGAAGCAGCTAGGAGGTAAGCTTGATTATAAAAACTCAGATTAAGGAAAATATTGAGGCAGGAAGATACAGCTTCTCCAAAGCTTGGCCTAACTACAAAGAGATGAGGATTAAGAATAATTGGTCTATGTTGATAACCGAAATGGCTACGGTGTGGAGTCCTCCTCAGATGAGTGTAATTTTGATGGGTGCTCAAAATGCAACACGGGATTAGCTAGGGTAGGGGGTCTTCTAATAAACCATAAAGGAGATTGCATAGCGAGCTTTGGTGTGAATATGGGTGTTTTCTCTAATAATAAAGTTGAAGCTATGGCTGCATTAGGAGGCTTCAAAACTCTAAAGGAGCTCGACTTTAAAAATGTAATAATAGAAGGTGATTCAAAGCTCATTGTGGATATTTTGAATGGTGTGCCTATGCCACCTTGGGAGCTAAAAAATATAACTGATAAGTGCCTTGCCTTGAAGATTTACTTCACTAATTGTAGGGTGCAACATGTCTATAGAGAGGGCAACAAAGTTGTTGACTATGCCGCCAACCTGGCTCTGAGTTGTATGGGGTGGACCTGATGGAAAAATAATAATATAACGAGGTCTTTAAGAGACATGATATTAAATGAGAAATTTGAAAATGAATACAACTTACAAAAATGACATGTTGAAGTTATGCGAGCAACATGGGAATACTGAGGAGTTTAAAGGCTTACAGAGTAATGATGATTTTGGGGGTACGGTGCAATATCAAATTATCTCATTAGGAACTAAAATAAATCATTCTTCCCTTCCCGAGTTGCTCAATTATCCCATGGAGATTTTCAAACTACTAAGGGTTTTCGACTCGAATCGTGTTGATTTGCCTATTGTCAGCCTCCCTTGAATTTGTAAAGTATGGAAAGGAATGAAATTAAATAAGGATTTTAAAACTTGAAATAATAATGATGATATAATGGTTCTAGGAATTGTTTCATTGGCCCTTCCTAAAAGAAACTTGTTGATCCTGCATTTTTTATGGGCTCATTTTGTTATTTGGAGAAATTGTGTCTCCTGCAACAAGGAAAGAAAGCCGAAGAAGTGGGTGATTATGAAGCATAGCCTACAAAAGCCTAAGAATTAATAGAGAGTTAAAATGGTAGGCTCTAGGAAGTGAACCAACCCTCCTAATTGTCAAGCCCTTAAGCAGAATGTGGACTTATGGAGGCTTTTTGAAAATGCTGGTATGGTTTCATTTTTTGAATCTTTGAAAGGTTACAATGAGAACTTAACTGCAAATTTTACCAACTCTTAGAGGAAAGGTAGTGTGGCTATTGGAGTGATGAAGTTTGAGGTTATGATGTAGCTCATTGCGGAAGTAACCGATCTACAAAATCAAGGGATTCAATTTTCCAAGAAGAGTGGGGTTGATTATCAAAAGTTTTTGGACAAATTCTTGCATGAAGGGGAGAACCTTCAATGATTTTGAAATGACTATGCTAGGTTATAATTTCCTCCTCCCTTTGCTTTGGTTAGCCTATTTGTTATGTGGTATTTTACTTTAGAGGGCAGATATATGTCGGTGCACACTTACCATTTCCCTCTGCTCAATCATATTAGGCATGGTGATACTATCAATTTACCCTTTTAACTTTTGTCCTCCTTACAACTCAATATTGAGAAGGGTGCTAGTCCTCCCCTGCACCGAGGTTTGATGTTAACCCTATATTGTTGGGAATAGGAAGCCATTTAATTGCAATCCTAAACATATTTCATGTATCTCCTAAGTCCTTGGAAAGTGTTCCCCAACACTAGGATTAGAAGAGATTAAATTCGAATGGAATGAACATGTAAATTGACATTTGTACTTATTCCTAAATAATAAGAACATGTGAGGGTGTCCAATATGAATTCTTAAATGATAGGAGCACATGGGGCACTCACATGGAAGGTGGAACCCACCTTGTTTCAATTAACTATTTGGACGTTTGATAACACTTCATAATGCATGTCTAGGTTCCTACAAAATAGGGATTGATATTTAAAAGAGTGGAGTGGCACTATTATTTCTATATCAGTTCAGTTCAGTTATGGTTTAGTTATCTTTAGTTGCATGTAGTTATTTTGAGCAGTATACTAGTTGACTTGACTAATGATTTCAGTTGCATGACATATAACAGGTTGATAATTTTAGTTAAGTGGGGATGATCAAGCATGCACATTTTTAAAATAAATTGATGGAGAGATATGTTTTAGTTAACTCAAATTGACTTGGACCCACCTTGGGCGCCCAAGTTGGCATCTTTTAGTTAACACCTTTTGCATGAGAAGATATTTACAAGATTCAGTTAAGTATGCCCATTCTTGGTCACCAACTTTGAGGTGAAGCTTCCAAGATATCTTTGAGACCAGAGTTCAATTAAGTGTTCAGTTTGGGGTGCCAAATTTGAGGAAGACTTTGGTTTGACTTCTGTTTACGAGGTGGAACTCTATGAACCAATTCTAGGCGTAGGTTTTTCAGAGAAGCTTTAATGCTTTGTAATTGTCAACTCTTAGGAGTTTACAAAGCTCATAATTGCCTATTTATTGCAGCAAGCTGAAGAGAGTTTCATATGAGTTTAATGCAAATTGTGAAGAAGCATTGTTGAAGAGAAAGGAAGCATATCAATCCGGGATTGATACAGTGTTATTATAATACTATCTAAGGTTAATTAATACAAGCAATATCGGTTCTGGTGGAGTTTTTTCTTGAAAGGGTTTCTCCACGTATATGTTGTGTCACTTGTATCTTTTGTCTATATTCTTCTACAATCTTCTATCTAGTTCTATAAATGATAAAATTGATCCAAAGAGAATAATCATTTACACATAATTGATCTAAATAGATTAATCATGGACAAATAATTGTGACAAAGAATACTTAATTAGATCTACAGTCACATAGTTTTACAAGTTCTAAGCTACAAATTTACCTTCATTTTCAACATATATAAGTATGTTGTAGCTCATAATCCTCACGAAAACCCTTTGGCTGCTAGAATTGATAATCCTAACCGCCCTGATAGGGATAATGAGGAACCTCCTGTTGCAAAAATTCTTGTTGTGGCTCCTAACCCCTGCCCGCCTCCCTTTGTTCCTATCAAGAGGGTGCTAATTCATTCTAAGAGCCCGTCCTCTGTGGCCAATGTCTTGAACCCCTCTACTCCTATGGTGCAGAAAACTGAGGAAAAAGGTGTTTATGAGTATAAATCTTCAAGGCTATGCTAAAAAAGAGAAAACACTCACCTTTACTGGTGGACCTTCCCAAGGCAAAGAAAATAAAAAGAGATATAAACCCAAGTGATATCATTAATATTTATGAGGAAGGTGTGCATAATGAGGAGTTGAAGGTGACCTCGCAGGGGCAGGGGAGTGGTGGAAGTAGTTGTAGAAGGTCTGCTCGCCTAGCTAAAGAAGCCTCTAAGGACAAGAAAGGAAAACATAAAATATCTAGTTGTGATGAGGAAGACTTGGGAATTCATAGAGTTTGAAGCTCAAGAGGAAGAAGATTCAGAGGATATGGATTTCGAGGACTCTGCTTATGATATGGGGGAAGAGGGTACGAATGTTGAAAAGGAAGAGAAGGAGGAGGAGCAAATTAAGAAAGTTTAGGAACAAAATAATGATAGTGAAAATGGGCAAGATGCTGGGAATATGGGAATGGAGACTAATGTTGATGACTCTAGCACTGACTTTTTGAAGAGTAGAGTGACCTTTTTGCAAGTTCAAGTGGATGATAGGGAGAAAGCTTTAGTTACGCTAATGAAGGTAACTAATAGACTGATGAGGAGGGCAATGTTGGGAGCTATTTCTAGAGAAACCAGAACTTCCAGGAATTTGAAGAAATGGGGGAAGTTGGATGTGTTAAAGATGTTGGATAAGTCTAAGGAACCTGAATGGAGGGAATACATATCCCTCATTGGCGAATATGGGGAACTACTGAAGAAGGCCAAGTAATGGCTTCTTTTTGTTGCTTTTAATGACTGCTTTTCATTTTTTGTCTTTTTGGTTTCAAATCTTAGACTGCTATTTTATTATAGCACAGTTATGGTTTACTATTACCTCAGACACTGTTGATCTGATTAATGGTTTACGTAGTTTTAAGTCTGCTAGCAGAAACTTCTTGTTTTTGATTAATATTGGTTGGACTATGGTTACTATGTTGAATGATGGCCTGCATGCCACTTTGCTTGCTATTTTTTTGTTCTTTTTGGTGGTGTTGTTTCCCACCTTTGTCTGGTTCCATTTTGTATTTTGGCTATAACCATGGGATTAGAGCCCTTCCCTACTAAACTAATCAAAAACAAAACTTTGAGATATGATGTTAAATTATAAATTACCTTAGAAATTAGATCCTTAAGTTTGTACTAACCAGTAGTATTTTTACCTTGTCCTAGAGTGTGGGCCTATGCATATGATTTCCCTTTTACATATTAATTCAATACAAAGATGAAAAAAATTGTCTTCTCAATTTTATTTTATTTTTATTTAAATGGGTGGAATAGTAAGAGACAAGTACTCGTTAATAATTCATTTTAGAATAAAACTTACAATACATACATAAATTTTATTTTATGACCCTAGTTTCCCCCAATCTCCTCTTGCCCAAGCATGGTGTGAGAAAGAAAGAAATATTAATATCAGATTTATTGAGGACAATATTCTCAAGTTAAATTTATGGTATATCATAGAATAAATTTGTTGGTTTTGTCCTAGTGTTGTGCTCCCAAATTGTCCTATTGCTTGAGAATTCTCTAAATCATTTGGCATTTGTTAAACAACTTATCCAAACTCGATATGAGAAAATTATAATTTAAATATTTGTTAATAAGAGTTCTTTCACTAAAATATAAGCTTTTATGTTATTATAGAGAAAATAGAAGGTCAATATAGTTGAGAGCTTCAAGTTGGTATAATAAAAAAATAAAATCATGTACATGTGTGGGGGAAACAATCTATATTATAAGAAATTTAAAAGGTTTCTTTAATAGACATTCAGTGTTTATTGACATCTAATTTATCTTCTTATATGATAACTTCATTGCTTGCTCCCTTTTAATTTATATTTTTGTTGGTCAAATTTTAATAATATTTTAAAATAGAAATAAAAATAAAATATAAAATAGATGATTTAACTTTATATAACTTAAAAGCAAGTGGCATAGGAGATAAAATTGTATAAACTAGTTTATCTCTCTTAATATATTAATCTATATATTATATGTCGAGAGATATCATTTTCTCATTGCATTTTTTTTTTCTTTTTTTCTTTTTTGAATTTAAAAAATACGTCGAGAAAATGATATCTAGCGACGTATAATATATAGACTAATATATTAAGAGAGATAAGCTAGTAGCAGTCGCAACACAACACATAACATGAATTAATATATAATTATACAATATTATTTTATTAAGGTTTTAGATACTATCAGAGATATAATTAGAATTAGTGTTAATTTTAGAAACCTTATGGTTAGGGTTATAATTATATTTAGTGTTAATTTAGAAACATGGTTATAATAAGAATTAGTGTTAGTTTTATAAATAGGGTTAATGTTAGGTTTAGGGTTGGATTTAGGGTTAGGGTTAGAGTTACAATTAGTGTTTGTTTTAGGGTTGGGATTAAGGTTAGGGTTAGAGTTACAATTAGTTTTAGAGTTAGGTTTACTTTAGAGTTGGGATTAGGGATAGAAATAAGGTTAGAATTATTGTTATAAATAGAGAAATGGTCAAAGTTATAATTATAATTAATGTTAGCTTTAGAAGTAGGGTTAGGGTTAGAAATAGATATAGAGTTAGGGTTGGGGATAGAATAATGTTAATGTTTTAATAACTATAATTCCTTTTGAATAATAACCTTAAACATAATAGAATTGTAACCCTAACACTAATTAATCCCTAGCCCTAACCTTCTTGTACCCCAAACTTAACCCTAATCCTAATCTTTATCATAGAACCCTAACCCTAATCGTATCTTAACCCTACCATAATTAAACTATAACCATAATAGAATCATAACCCTAATCTTAATCCAAACCTTAAATAAACACTAACCTTAATTAAACCATTACCCTAATTAAACCCAAACCTTAATTCAATTTGAACCCTAATTGAACCTTAATTGAACCCTAACCTAATATTAACCCTAACCCTTATCATGACCCCAAGATTTATTTTAGAACCTTAACCCCAACCCTAACCCTAATTGTAACCTAATTTAACCCCATTATTGACTCTAATTGTACCTAACTTTAACCCTAACATCGACCCTAACCCCAATGCCAACCTCAACTCTTACCCCAAGATTTATCTTAAAACCCTAACCCTCATCCAACCTAAACCCTGATCTGAAGCTTTATTGTAGATCCCTTACCTTAATTGAATCTACCTTAACCAAAACCCTATTTAAACCCTAATCCTTACTCTTATTGAAACCTAATTGAACTAAAACCATACCATAACCTAACTTTAACCCCAACCCTAACTAAACTTGAACCCTAACCTTAACTCTAACACTAATTATAATTCTAATACTAACCATAATTCTAAACCTAGATTTGTAATCATATTCTAACACTAACCCGAATTTAATGGAAACCTAATTCTAAATACAACCCTAATTAAACCCTAACCCTAACCCTAATCGAAACCTAAAGATAACCCTAAACATAAATAAACCCTAACTATAATCCTATTTAAACCTTGATTATAATTTAACCCTAACCTTAACTTAAATATTTCACTTATATCCCTAATTGAAACCTAACCCTAACCATAATTAAACCTTAGCCTTAACCCTATCCCTAATTGAACGTTGATACTAATTAGAGTTAGGGTTAAAGTTAAGGTTAGGGTTAGAATTAGGTTTAGGATTATTGTTAGGATTAGGGTTAGGATTAGGGTTAGAATTAGACTTAGAGTTGGAGTTAGGGTTAGGAGTAAGGTTATGATTAGGGTTATGATTATTAAATGAAACCTAACCCTAATCGTAGTTAAAACCTAACTCTTGTTGAACCCTTACTCTAACTTAACATTGACCCTAACACTAACTGTAATTCTATGTAACGCTAATTGAACTTTAACTCTAACCCTAGTTGAGTTCTCACCCTAGCCCTGACCCTAACCCTAACCTTTACCCCAAGCTTTATCATAGAACCCTAAACCTAACCCTAAACCTAACCATAACCATAACCCTAACCCTAACCCTAACCCTAATCAAGAACCCTGACCATAACATAACCTTAACCCTAATTGAACTCTAATTGAACCATTTTGAACAATAGTCCTAATTGAACCCTAACCCTAATTTAATTGTAATCATGATCGTAACCTAATTTTAAATATTAATGTCGTATAAATTATTTTTAAATTATACAATAAAGTTATGTGTAGATATAATTCTTAATTACATAAATTTCCCTAACCCTAATTGTCACCTAATTGAACCCCAATTCTAACCCTAATTGAACCTAAATTTAACCCTAACCCCAATACCAAACCTAACCCTTACCTAAAGATTTATCCTAAAACCCTAATCCTAACCCTACTTGAACTTGAATCCTTATTGTAGTTAAATTTACAATTGAACCCTAACCCTCATTGAACCTAAACCCTAACCCGGAGCTTTATTGTAGATCCCTTACCTTAATTGAACCCTAACGTTAACCAAAACCCTATTTAAACCCTAATCCTTACTCTTATTGAAACCTAATTAAATTGTAACCCTAACCTAACCTTAACCCCAACCCTAGTTAAACTTGAACCCTAACCCTAACCCTAACACTAATTATAATTCTAATACTAACCATAATTCTAACCCTATTTATAATCATATTCTAACACTAACCCTAGTTTAATGGAAACCTAATTCTAAATACAACCCTAATCAAACCCTAACCCTAACCCTAATTGAAACCTAAAGCTAACCCTAAACATAAATAGATCCTATTTAAACCTTGATTATAATTTATCACTAACCTTAACCTGAATATTTCATTTATAGCCCTAATTAAAACCTAACCCTAACCATAATTAAACCTTACCCCTAACCCTATCCCTAATTGAACCTTGATCCTAATTAGAGTTAGGGTTAAAGTTAAGGTTAGGGTTAGAATTAGGTTTAGGATTAGTGTTAGTGTTAGAGATATAATTATGGTTAGGATTAGGGTTAGAATTAGACTTAGAGTTGGGGTTAGGGTTAGGATTGAGGTTATGATTAGGGTTAAGATTACTAAATGAAACCTAACTGTAACCCTAATTAAAACCCAACTCTTGTGAACACTTACTCTAACTTAACATCAACCCTAACACTAACCCTAATTGATCTTTAACTCTAACCCTAGCCTCGACCCTAACCCTAACCTTTATACCAAGCTTTATCATAGAACCCTAACACTAACCCTAATTAAACCCCAATCAAGAACCCTGACCATAACATAACCTTAACCCTAATTGAACTCTAATTGAACCCTAACCCTAATTAAATCGTAAGCATAATCATAACCTAATTTTAAATACTAATGCTGTATAAATTATTTTTAAATTATACAATAAAGTTATGTATAAATGTAATTCTTAATTGCATTATTTTTTTAAAATAGATATGCTATTCCTAATCTTATTTTTATGTATAATAATAAATTTATTATATTTTCTTTGTATGTAATTTGTAATTTGAAATTGATTTTATTTGCACTTATAATGAAAATCTTTCATATTAGATTGTATATTTAAGTTGCTATATTTTTGTACAATAAAATCTTTAGTAAATCCTTAAATTTATAATATTTAATTTTTTAGTTTTATAATTTTAAATACATTAAATTATAATTTTTAAAAAGAACAATTCCTTTTCATTACTAATATTTGTATTTCTATTCTATGGTAAAATTTGAAAACTTACTTTTATATGCAATTGTAAATTTAGGAAATTTATTTCATTTAACATTATTTTTGAATATATTATTTTTAAAAATATTTATAATTTTGATTGGAAAAGTATTACTTAAATAAATCTATATAAAAAATGTCAAAGATATCCTTGTCTTAAAAAGATCTTGAATATTTTTTAATTAAAAGTCCATTAATTTAGAAACTTACATTTTTATGAAATAGTAAATTTACAATATTTCTTTTAAACTTGATTTTATAAATTTTGCAATAAGAGTAAGGATCAAGGTTTAAATAGGGTTTTGGTTAAGGTTAGGGTTCAATTAAGGTAAGGGATCTACAATAAAGCTTTGGGTTTTGGTTCAGGTTCAATGAGGATTAGGGTTCAATTATGAATTTAACTACAATAAGGATTCAAGTTCAAGTAGGGTTAGGGTTAGGGTTCTTGTAATGACCCCTTTCTGGTAGAAGCACTTAAGCCCGAAACTTGCATTCAAAGTGTTTCTCAAAGGGATATTAGAAACATTAGAGATCAATAAATTTCAGTAATAATATCTAATAAGATCAAAGATGATATAAACATTTCATTCTTGTCAAAGAGTTACTCATTTCTTCCTTATCACTCTTATGAATGACTCTTCTATATAATTTCATAAGTACGTTAGGAAGTTATTTAAACATCTATCAAGATCCCAAAGATGATATTCTATTAAACCATTTTCATAATAGATTATTATTACTTATGGGACTCAATAATTGTTGCAAGCATCATTATTGAATAATCGTAAATAATAAATTATATATATATGTATTTATAGATATATATTTATATATATATATATATATTATATGTATATATATATATATTGTATGTGTCACCACCTAGGAGATATATATGAATCTCAATATATATATAAATATATGCTTATCAATTACAAAAATATATTTATCAATATATGAATTATAGATACAGAAAATGAATTATACATGGGTCATCCTTATATTATACATCAAATAGTACTAACATCTTACTGACGATATAATAATAGACACCAAGTATAATTACTCCTGATGATAATATCATGAATAATATTATTCATCACATAACATTACATCCTAAGGATAAAATAATATTATACATCACGTATTATTACATTCAAATATCATAAATAATCAAATAACATTATGAATAACATTACATATCAAATATGATTAACATCACATTGTAAATAATATATATATATATCAAATATTACTAAGACCTCACTATCCTTACCTGTAATAAATAATCACATACCAGATATTGTGATCTGCAGACTCTGACTCAACCCTCGATTTGTTGTCTCTCCTCTTCTCTACAGCCAGCGATATTCAGTCTCTTTCTTTCCTAGCCAACGATCTCTTACTTGCTTTTCCTCATTCCTTAATCCCCTCTATTTGATACTTATATTTTTGAGTATATTATGTTTAGAATACTTAGCAGATTAATTCTGAATGGCTGAGTATATATCATGAAATATCCCGATTGATTTAACCCCCTATATTTCTCCTTCCTTTTTCCTTTTTATATCATCCCACCTTGGATATATAAGTCTGATTGTTGTCATAGACGGTCATGTCTTTTTGGGAAGACGTGACTGATGGAAGCTAATTCTTGATTGACTATGATCACTGCTTTAAGAGGTTTGACCCGGGCTTTGTGACAACGTTTCACTTGTAATTGTTGCTTTAGTGGTCGCTGGTTGGCTAGGTGGTTTGTTAGTAGTTAAGATATCTCACTTATAATTTATAATATTGCCTTATATTCATTATTTTAGAATACAAGATAATATATATATAATCATTATTATTATTATTATGTATTTATAATATTGTCTTATGGCCATTATAAATAGTAAATTATTAATATTTATATTTATAATAATCATAATTGTCCAATAATGATAATTTAATTATAATATTATTTTATGTTTATATTTTCTATTAATTTCATATACTTTAATATCTATTATATCATAATAATATTTATGATGTTATTTATAATATTCATAATTATAATCTTCTTTTGGACAATTACAATTGTGTAATATCAAATGGTTAACTATTTTAATTATGCTTCTTAATTATCTAAATGTCATGATTTCGGGGACATGACAATTTTAGGATAAATCTTGGGGTAAGGGTTAGGTTTGGCATTGGGGTTAGGGTTGGGTTAGGGTTAAAGTTAGGTTAAATTAGGTTTAGAATTGGGGTTCAATTAGGTTACAATTAGGGTTAGGGAAATTGATGTAATTAAGAATTATATTTACACATAAATTTATTGTATAATTTAAAAATGATTTATACAACATTAATATTTAAAATTAGGTTATGATCATGATTACGATTAAATTAGGGTTAGGGTTCAATTAGGACTACTTCTCAAAATGGTTCAATTAGAGTTCAATTAGGGTTAAGGTTATGTTATGGTCAGGGTTCTTAATTAGGGTTAGGGTTAGGGTTCTATGATAAAGCTTGGGATAAAGGTTAGGATTAGGGTCAGGGATAGGGTGAGGACTCAACTAGGGTTAGAGTTAAATTTCAATTAGGGTTAGGTACAATTAGGGTTAGTGTTAGGGTCAATGTTAAGTTAGAGTAAGGGTTCAATAAGAGTTAGGTTTTAACTAAGGTTAGGGTTAGGTTTCATTTAATAATCTCAACCCTAATAATAACCTTGCTCCTAACCCTAACTCCAACTCTAAGTCTAATTCTAACCCTAATCCTAACCCTAATTATATCTCTAACATTAATACTAAACCTAATTCTAACCCTAACCTTAAATTTAACCCTAACTCTAATTAGGATTGAAATGTTCAATTAGGGATAGGGTTAGAGGTAAGGTTTAATTATGGTTAGGGTTAGGTTTCAATTAGGGGTATACGTGAAATATTCAAGTTAAGGTTAGGGTTAAATTATAATCAAGGTTTAAATAGGATTATAGTTAGGGTTTATTTATGTTTAGGGATATCTTTAGGTTTCAACTAGGGTTAGGGTTAGGGTTTAATTAGGGTTGTATTTAGAATTAGGTTTCAATTAAACTAGGGTTAGTGTTAGAATATGATTAAAAATCTAGGATTAGAATTATGGTTAGTATTAGAATTATAATTAGGGTTAGGGTTAGGGTTCAAGTTTAGTTAGGGTTGGGGTTAAAGTTAGGTTATAGTTTCAGTTCAATTAGGTTTCAATAAGAGTAAGGATTAGGGTTTAAATAGGTTTTTGGTTAAGGTTAGGGTTCAATTAAGGTAAGGGATCTACAATAAAGCTTCAGATTAGGGTTTAGATTCGATGAGGGTTAAGGTTCAATTAAGGTAAGGGATCTACAATAAAGCTTTAGATTAGGGTTTAGATTCGATGAGGGTTAGGGTTCAATTATGAATTTAACTACAATAAGGACTCAAGTTCAAGTAGGGTTAGGGTATTAAGATAAATCTTGGGGTAAGAGTTAAGGCTGGCATTGGGGTTAGGGTTAAATTTAGGTACAATTAGAGTCAGTATTGGGGTTCAATTAGGTTACAATTAGGGTTAGGTTTGGGGTTAAGGTTCTAAAATAAATCTTGGGGTCATGGTTAGGGTTAGGGTTAATATTAGGTTAGGGTTCAATTAAGGTTCAATTAGGGTTCAAATTGAATTAGGGTTTGGGTTTAATTAGGGTAATGATTTAATTAAGGTTAGTGTTTAAGTAAGGTAAGGATTAAGATTAGGGTTATGATTTTATTATGGTTATAGTTTAATTGTGGTAGGGTTAAGATACAATTAGGGTTAGGGTTAGGGTTTAATTAGTGTTAGGGTTACAATTCAATTATGTTTAAGGTTATAATTCAAAAGGTATTATAGTTATTCAAACAATAACACTATTCTATCCCCAATCTTAACTCTATATATATCTCTAACCCTTACCCTACTTCTAAAGCTAACATTAATTATAATTATAACTTTGACCATTTCCCTATTTATAACTATATAAGCGTGAATTTGCACCCCTAACGCAAATTCCCTTTTACCCCTTACACTTTAGAAAACCTAAGGTGGAGGCTTAATTCCACTTAAGCTCGTTGTCCACATCACACTTGGTGCCTATTTTGTGTGTCAGTGGAGGCGTTTCTGTCGTGGATGCCCATGCAACGCGCAAATGTCTGTATGGCGTGCTTATGTCCCTGGCAGATTCCTACGGCTGGATTCTACAAAGATGTTACATTTTCGATTGGAAGTCAATGTGTAACGCTCCTCTTTGACTGGTCGACCCGAATATGGTCATTTTTCATCCTCTTATTCATAATATTCACTCTCTCATCCATTCTCAAGTTTGGAAGAAGTTTGGATGAAGTTTTGAAAGATCTTGGAGTCACTCTCCATTCATTCATTCAACCTTTGTAGTAGCCTTTTACACGCCATTGCAACAATCTACCACTCCATCACTCTAATAGTGCAAGTGCAAGACAAACACCATTGCAACAGAGGCTTGAGTCACTCTCATTCTCTCCTCCACAAGCCTTAATTGCTTTGGATGGAGGTGGTAAGCTCCTCTCATCTCCTCTATCATCTTTGGTTGAGTAAGCACACGCTATTTTATAGTGTCTTTTGTTCACGTAGTTTGTATTCCTTTCTTTATCTTTATTCCTATCGTTGCAAACTTGGTTGTCCGTAAGGTCGAAACACCAAAACGGGGGTCTGACCGAGGCACTAAAAAACCCCAACATTTCCCCCCTTTTTTTGTGTGCAGGTGGAGAGATCTTGGAGCAAGCTGGCGAGAGGATTTTTCTACGAAATTATCTTCGTCACCCTTGTGGTAATATATTTATTTTGTTACATTCATAGTCATGTTACATTCTTCTTAATCTCATTTTTTTGTTCAAGAAACTTCTAGACTAGGCTAGCAGTCCTTTCTTGAGGATTTAACCTTGTCTTTCTGGTTTTCTGGTAGTACGGATGCCAACGCACATGTGAGATGCCAACGCGTCGTGTTGTCATCCCAGAACTACGCTTCTATCCTCGGACAAAGAGCTACCTAAGATGCAAAGTTGACCTTAAAAGGTGACTCACTTGGTTTCCCTTCAATTCTCGGGATTGCAGAGTGATCGAAGGACTTCATAGTCTTCATCATTCTCATCCCTTCTATCCTAACCTTCCTTTAAATTGAGGTAAGTTAGGGCATCCTTTCCGCTCTTGGCCTTTCATGACCTGGGGCCTTGTAGTGGTTGGTCCCCCTCTCTTACAATAACAATAATTCTAACTCTATTTCCATCCCTAATCCTAACTCTAAAGTAAACCTAACTCTAAAACTAATTATAACTCTAACCCGAACATTAATCCCAACCCTAAAACAAATACTAATTGTGACTCTAACCCTAACCCTAACCCTAAATCTAACCCTAAACCTAACCTTAACCCTATTTATAAAACTAACACTAATTCTTATTATAACCATGTTTCTAAATTAACACTAAATATAATTATAACCCTAACCCTAAGGTCTTATTTCTAAAACTAACACTAATTCTAATTATATCTTTGATAGTATCTAGAACCTTAATAAAATAATATTGTATAATTATATATTAATTCATGTTATGTGTTGCGTCAGGACTGCTATTAGCTTATCTTTCTTAATATATTTTAATCTATATATTATACGCCGAAAGATATCATTTTCTTGACGTAATTTTTAAATTCAGAAAAGGAAAAAGGAAAAAAAAAAACACAACGAGAAAATGATATCTCTCAGCGTATAATATATAGATTAATATATTAAGAGAGATAAGGTAGTGTAAATTTATAATATTTCTTTTATACTTGATAGTATAAATTTTAGAAACTCTATTCTTGTTTAAAACTACAAATAGATTTGCATTTAAAAAACATTCCATCACTCATGGTAAAATTTTTGGAGAATATCTTCAAAATAAAAATCACAAATAGCTTTGCATGATCAACTTCCACCATAATTGCATGATCTTAAAATTAGGGTTTAATTTCTTAAATCTAAGATGGGTCAACTTCCACCACAATTGCATGATCTTAAAATTATTTGTTGGTTTCTACAAATTGACAATATTGTCTTTTAAGATACAAAAAAAGCGATTACTCTTTGAATTGAAAATATCTCTGTCAAAATACTTCGACCTCAACTTCGAGGTAAGAATGTACACAAAAATAGAAAAGATGGAGATACATCTGCCAATATAAGCTAACATATATAATAAATTACTCTCCTACTACTCAAATACTCAAAAAAAAATTGAATTGAAACTACATATCCATTACAGTATGATGCTTGCAACAAAGCAAAATATTAATCTCAAAACACATCTAAATTAGAACCATAAATAAATAGAGCAATTACTATAGCAACCATTTGATTTTGTTCCAAAATGTATTCCATCATGCAAAATGATGGAGATCTTATACAACCAGGCATAAATTACAACACTCTGAAAGGTGCATCAATAGAAACATAAAATCCCCAAAACTTTATTCCATTCCCTGCAGTTTAGTTTTCATTTTCTTCAACATAGTTTGACATTGAGAATACTGTCAACCAATGATAGTCACCAAAATCCAGATCACAAAAGACTCCCTGACGCTAACTCGATTCTCGATTGCACCACAATCAATCAATCTTACATTCCATTTTGAAAACAAATCAAACATATTTATTTATTCAATTAGATTTCACGAAAAAATGCATTTACAATTGGAGGGCAACTTTATCGCCCTTTGTATTCATCTACCTGCTACCTTTGTCTAGATCACTATCCTCTCATCTCTGGCTTATCCCCATTAATCTTTTGTCACTGAATGTTACAGCCTCTCTTTCCATACCCACCAATCTACTCCCCATGCATTTCATGCAAATTACCAGGTTCACCCATCATGCCTTCTCTCTATTCACCTCTAGTATGTGTTAATCTGCTTGAATTTTAACCTGTTGGGTATGTAACCATGTTTGCTCCATCGCAACCCTCTAACTCTTCTACTATGCAGCCTCGATCCTCTTTGTAGCTTCTTCATGCTTTACTGCCTTAGTTGCTCCTCCTTTTCTTCTGCCCATTTGCTAGTTTCAAATTGATTGATTTGCATCTTGCAGCAAATTATTTTCCAATACCTTGCATGGCATTTCTTTCCCCAATGTTCTTGCTATTTGTGTAAGTAATCTCTTAATCTTCCAATGCAAACAAATAATCTTCCACATTCTTCATCGCTCCATTCCTTTACAAGGAAGACCAAATGCCTTGACTTCCACTATCTATTCCTTTTGTTAACAACTGGCAGAATATGAATCATTTCTTTTTTCTTAGATCGTTACGTTCGCTGGCGTCCTATAGGGGTTGTTGCCATTGTAGAGTTACGCCTCTCGACGTAATAAATAGTATAGGTTCAAGAAGGAAATATTGAGTTGAATTTATTATTATTTATAAAATAATATTACTTTTTTGTTTAATAAAATATTTTATACTATGAATTTTATCTTTTTGACAAAGGTGTTTGTTTCGAATAAATTATTAAAACTTTATTAAATTAAGATAAAAAAAAAATTATACAATAGATAAATTACATATCAATTATGAATGAAAAATCTAAAAATTATTTAAAGCATAACCATTATATTTATTTTAAAAAATATAGAAATTAAATATTCTTTAGTTGAGAGAAATTAAAAAATTAAAAAATTCAAGAAGAAACAAACTTTTGTAATTCCCTTATTTTTAGAATAGAGACAACAATAATACATAAATAGATGATTTAAATTTTTATAAATTAAATCAAGTAAAATAGGAATTAATCTAGTATAAGAATGTAGTTTAGATTCAATCTTAAAGGAAGAGCTTATCTTTCAAGCATGTTTAGATTTACTATTATTTAGGAAATCATATTATTTTTTGTAGTCCAATAGAATCTTCTTTGCTATAACTTTTGACTTTTTGACAAGTCTATTTGTCTCAATAAAAAATATAAAAAATAATAATTAGAGAAATATTAAAAACTTACATAACAATTAAGTTAGATATAAATTGTTTGGGTAAGAAATGTAAATAAATTTTTAAGACTAACCATTATATTCATTTCAAAAAGAATAAGCACAAAATTATATTTGGTAGAGAAAAATCTAAAAACTTCGATATTCAAGAAGAAGAATTTTACTTCAAAATATAGATGATAAAATATTATAAGAGAAAAAGAGAGAGGAGAAATTGGGATACTTCTTGCAACTTCCTAATGCTTCAAGAGTCATGTTGGTGAGAGTTTTACAATATTAATAACCATAAAAAAATGACGCACGTTATATATAATCAAAAATATAAAAAGTATTTATAGTAGTAACGATAATGTAGATTTGAACCTAGACAAACCACTTTGCAGAGGCAACTGCTATCAACCATGGTCTCAAATTGGCTCAATGCCATGGATATAAGAAAGTTTGGGTGGAGGGTGATTCCCTAAATATTATTAACAATTTGAAGTTGGTCTCTCCCCCGTCATGGACTATTGAAGCCTTGATTAAGGATTCTATTGATATCATTAATTCTTTTGATAATGTCAATATCTCCCATATTTTGAGGGAGGGTAATAAGTTAGCTGATTTTTTCGCTAACTTTGGGGTTAAGGAACAAAAGGTATGGAATTTTAATGATCCCATTCCTTTTGAAGCATCGGCGATTATCATAAATGAGAGCTGATATCTGGTGGATTCTCGTTGGCGTGGTGGGATGTATTTCCTTTGTCACGTGGGTGAAAGATTTGAATGAGGGTGTTAAAGTTTTGATTTCGAAGGACGAATTTCACTTGGTTCGGAGCTACATTTCATTATTGCCTTTTTGTCCTATGGTGGGTCTCACACGGATTCTGGGTGTCTTTAGCCAAAGCTTCTGGAGGTTTCTTTTTTGTATTTTCGACCTGGGTGGTGTGAGTATCATTTTCAAGTGGTTATGGTTGTGTGTAGTGTTGAATTTTGTGATGGGTGGGGACAAGAATTATGCTGAACCCAAGTCTTGTGACACTGTTAAGCAAAAGACGAAGGTTTGGGAGATCCTCAAGAAGGGTGGTTTAACTATCTATATGGAAAGATTGCATGGTTTCAATTTGCAGGTTACTCAGATGGTTGCTAAAGGTTGGAATGACATAAACCTTAATTTGGGTGGAAGAGATGTCGTGGTGGATGAAGAATTTATTGCTCAAATTACTGGTTTGGCCATACAGGGAATGGAGGTTTTTAGGGACAAGAAAGACTCGTAGGATGCTATGTTGATATTCTTCAAAGGAAATGAGGTGGCTAATCTTAGGAAGGTTAAGAGTGGTGGTTTATATAGGAGTTCTTTGAAAGAGATTTGGTGTGATTTGGCGGAAGAAGTCATGAGGTATGTTTCCCTGGAGGGTAGGTACATGACCATTAATAACTACCATTTTCCTCTGCATAATCATTTTAGGCATAAGAAATTGGTTTCTTTTCCCTATTATTTATTGATGTCGTTGGATATGGGGATCAAGGATCACATGAAAAACCCCAATAACCCGGTTATGCATGTTGGGTTAATTCTTCTAATTTATGAACATGTGAAAGCGCATGAGGTGCACATATCTCTGGTTCCCCGAAGGATAATGTTGGCAAAGTCCGAGAGGGTTATGAGACTGAGTCGGGTGAAGAAAGGGTTAGCAAAAGATCCAAGAGGAGGCTTGTTCTGAACAAAGAGTCAGAGTCTAAAAAAGATGGTGATACTGACTACATCTCAGACTCCTATGCCTCTTTTGAGGAGGGTCCCTCTTCCCCTATTCCTAGTAAAATAGGGAATAGAAAGCTGGTCGACAAAGAGGGCTACACTACATGTAGCGATGATGCGGTCACGAGAGTTCTTCCTAAAGTTGCCAAGGATAAGACTGATCTATATGGGGAAGCTTCCTCTACTCCCCCTAAATTTAAACATGCTAAGGATTTTGAGGTGGGGAGTCATAAGAGTAGGGATTCAAGATCTTTCAGTCAATTCCTAGAGAAGGGTTTCCCTCTCTCTCTCTTGTTGGTGGTGTTTTTGGTGAGGCCTCTCTGAATGTTGATACTGGGCTTATGTAGGGGAAGGTTGGTGTTGTGGTTGGTGGTCCTACTGGGGGTTCTAACAAAGCAGAGGAGGTTAAGGAGTTGAAAATAAAGAATATTGTGGAGGATCTTGCCTGCTCCATTCGCAAGTTGATATCTCGTACCCCTGCTGATAAAGGTAAGGATATTGTGGATGATAAAATTTAGGTTAGTTCTACTGATGAGGATGATGCTGTGGAGGATAGGGTTGAAAATTATGATAGGGAAGTTTTGTTTGATGTGTTTCAGCCCGTGAGACTGCTAATTGTAGTTTAAACTTTTTAAATAGTTTTTTCATGAAATTAATAGGATTAATGTTAGAATTAGGGATGTGGCCAGTAAGACTGAGGATTTTGTGGTTCAAATCCAAATTGAAAATTTAATGGAATCCCTAAACATTGTGGCTAATATTGTGGCGGAGGAAACCATTAATCTGAAGCAAAACTTGGAAGGTAGAATTTTATCCCTTGAGGATAAGTTTGATAAAATTGGGAAAATGTTGATGAAGAGTGGTGAGGCTACTAAGCTTGTGGGTACTCTGGATTTTTCTACGAGGAAAATGGCGCTGAAGAGTGGTGAGGCACCTAAACTTATGGGCACTCTGGTTTTTGCCATGACGATTTCTCCTTTGGTAATTGCTAAAAAAAGAAAAGAGTTTGGGCCTGCTGATACTTCTGTTGTTGGGGGTAAAGTGTTGGTTGTGGGCGGTGCTAGTGAGAAGGATACTGCTAAAGGTAAGGTTTTGATTGAAGAGGTAAAAATTGGTGGACCTTGGGTCAGAACTAGAAATGGAATGAAAACTCAGGTTGGGGCCTTTGGGATGGAGGTGGGTGATATTGTGCACGATGTGCAAAAGATGGCTGATATTGACATGGAAGTTGTTAAGACCCTGAAGAATATGTAGTGCGTTTGGCTGGCTTCTTTTTGGTTGTTTTTTGGCTAATGGTTTGCTTTCGGTGGGTTGATTGCTACTTGTTGTTGTTATCTTTTCTTTTCAACTGCTCTCTTTTGTAAAGGGTTTCGGGCCCCTTCAAAACTCATTTTTTACCTTTAATCAAAACGATAATGTAGATTAGTAATAATAAAAACTTTTAATTTGAACATAATAATCAGATTCTAAAGTGATAATAAATGTAATTAGAAAAAATACTTTTTTGATTAAAAAATAACTTAGATGCAAATTTAAAGTCTCTCCAACCAATGCATTGGTAACTACACTTTGCTGGTATAATAGGTTTAATAATGTGTTTTACTTAAGTAATAAATAATTTTAATTTTATTATTATTATACCTATGTTGATCTTTGTGTATACTTATCTAATCTTAATCCATTAAAATATATATAGTAAAAAACCTCCATGCAAACTATTTACACAATATAATTGCTTGAAAGTCTCAAATTTCTTGATAGATTTTTTATATGTAGTATGGTATAAATTTGCTAAATATTTCATCAAAACACCCCTATAATATTGATAGTACAACCATTCCATGATGGTTTTATGTCTACAATCATAAAAAATAATATTATTTTCTTCTTCAAGTGTAGCAATGTTTGTTTAATGGACTTTATTGCACAAATTTGCAAAAATAAAAGATGTAGATTTAATCCAAATAACTTAGAGTGTATTTCATAGAGCTTGAAGTGCATGCACATTGTCTCATATAATATGTCTAACAAGAATTTATGAAACTTCAAGTAGTTCCTTTTTTACGTTGATTAGTTAGTGCGAGTTCCTAAGTTTTATGTTTTTGTAATATTAATGTGGCCAACTACCTAGCTTCAATAGCATAAGAATTGTTCCAACCAATCATATGGGTCACCCCAATGCCTTTATATTCATATCTCTTTGGTGATCTACTATGTGTTGGAATTCTATTAGCTTCAACCCAACATATGGGGCACCATCCTACATTCATCTTAGCCCTTGATGAAACCCCATTGCCATATATTTGGGGTTGATTAAATGGGTTTTCATGGATTTTTAGTAATTTTAGTGTAATTAAATTCTTATAAATGAAGTAAACTTTAATTTAAGCTTGCATTAGTCTTAAGTTTACATGGTGTAAGTTTAAGTGGTCAAGATAATAGAGATATGAATCTAACATGGAGTTACAATATTGTAAACTAAATTAATATTAGCATGTAGACAAAAGAGGGGTTTGAATTCAAATGAGGCATAATATCGTGTAGTCATTATTAATGATGTTGAGATATTTCTTCCATAATTTTTATCTTTGACAAGATTACCAAGTAAAATAAAAGTCAACAATATTTAGTTTGAAGGTTGAACATAGTTTAGAAAAACATCCATGGACTTATATTTATTAAATTTGGATGGAGTTTTAGATCATCAAGCCCATTTTCAACAAAGAATCTTAGGAAGCTTTAAACTATCAACACGTCCATTATTGTGGAAAGAATTTTATATGAAACTTAACTAGTCAAAAATACCTTTGTTTCAAGCTTGTGGGTGTTGGAAAACAAGGTATAACTTGTGACAATATGAACTTTAATATGTGGTTACAAATATAAAATTATGTTTACACTTGATTACCATAAAATGATTAAGTGATTGGAAATTTCAACAATGAAAGAAAATTTTGCAAGACCACAAGTGACACAAGATATACGTGGAGAAACCCTTGCAAGAAAAAACTCCACACCCAAAGAGATCTAATGTTTGTATTGATGTTCAAGGAAGTACATCAATACAATAATGCTCTCTACAATTCGACAACACTTCATCATCCTGACAACCTAAAGAGAATTCATACTAAACCACCATCTCAAGGCTCCAATATATAGAAGTTTTTGGGAGAGAATACCACAAATGGTATCCCAAAACAACAAGTAGAATCACCTGGAAAAACCCACGCCCCCTTAGTGGACAACCCATAAACATGGAATAAAATATTCAATTATCACATGGCCTTCACATGGGCACCTAACCCACAACCAATCAAAATTAGTCAAACCCAAGTGCTCCATAACTCTTTGACAACTCCAATAGCTACATGCAAGATCATGCACCGACATGCACACCTGGGCACCCAACCATACAAGAGCATGCAAAACATGCAAATAACATGCAAGGAAATGCACACTCAAGTGGTCCCAACCCAAAAATTTAGACACTTGGAAGAGGAATATTCTCTTGGGATGCTTAGTAACCGCCATTGTAATGGGTCCACCTCTTTGAATGCAATTACAATTTGACATAGGAAAATAATTAATAAATATTTTGTCCCTCATGTCCTCTAGAACACTTTCTAAAGAACGTGGAGACACATAAATCAACCTAGGATAGCAATTTTAATGTCACCTATCCTAAAATTCTCCCACTTGACACTATACATTGCAATTACATCCATGAGATACAAATAAAGTATATAATCAAGTATACTGATCAAGGCCCATGGCCTTCTTGCACCAAGAGAACTTATTTGTGAGAGAATCTGCAACATTATCCAGAGTGTCAACCTTTTCAATTAAACTTTACCATTCTCAACCATTTCTTGCACAAAGTGATACTAAACATCAACATGATTAGTACGAGCATGATACATAGGATTTTTAGATGAACATATGGCACTCTGACTGTCACATCCAATTCGCACTATCCTGCAATCAAAACCAATGCCATTACCAAGTCTTTGTAACCAAACTGCCTCCTTATAAGCATGTGTAGCTACCATATACTCTACTTTAGTGGTGGATAATGCAACTGTAGGCTACCTCTTACTCATCCAACTCGTTGCACCTCCAAACAAAGTAAAAACATAGCCACTAGTGGACATTTGACTGTCCAAGTCACCTGCCCAATCTGCATCAACAAAACCATGTATGTACAATGACTTATCCATATCATCAATACCATGATGAACCAAATAGTAATCTAAAGTACCACACACATATCTAAACACCCTCTTAATAAAATTTCAATGCTCTCTACCAAGGTTAGACATAAACCTACTCAGAACTCCCATTGCTTAGGCTATATCTGGTCTAGTGCAAACCATTGCATACATTAAACTACCGACGACACTAGCATAAGAAACATTAGACATTTCTTCAAAATCATCATTAGAATTAGGACACATGTCTAAACTCAAATTATTATCAACCGAAAATGGAATATTTACTTGTTTACAACCTGCATATTAAACCTCTACAAAATAGTATCAACATACTTACTCTGACTTAACTAAAGCTTTCTATGAACTCGATCTCTACTGATCTCCATCCTAAGAATATATTTTGCAACCCCCAAATCCTTCATATCAAATGTTCTAGAAAGCTGAGTCTTAAGCTCCTTAATCATCACCTTGTTGTTACCCATAAACAACATGTCATCAACATATAAGACAATGATTAGAATCTAATCATCAATAACCTTAATATAAACACAATGATCCTCCTCACTTCTAACAAAAACCAACTTCAATGCAAAGGTATTAAACTTATAGTGCCACATCCTAGGTGACTATTTCAAACCATTTAAAAATCTCTTTAACTTGCAAACCGAGTGTTTTTTCCTTTCACAAAAAAACTATCAAGTTGTCGCATATAAATCTCTTTCTTAAGATCCCCATGCAAGAAAGCAGTTTTAACATCCATTTTCTCTATTTCAAAATCATAAGCAACATCAACAGATAATATGAATCTAATAGAAGTTAACTTAGCAACAAGAGATAAAATTTTATCGAAATCAACTCCCTCTCTCTAAGAGTAGCCCTTGGCCACCAATCTGGCCTTGTACCGCTCTAATTGACCATATGCTCCAAATTTATTTTTAAATACCCACTTGCATCCAATGAGATTCCTTCCTTTAGGAAACTCATAAGATCCCAGGTATCACAACTATCCAAAGCAATCATCTCCTCTTGCATGGCCTACATCCAAGACTCACTTTCTTCTAAATAAAGAGCCTCCTTATAAGATCTAGGTTCATTGTCAGTACTCAACAAAGAAAATACGCAACGAAAATTAGATGGAATATACATGTGAACTAGATTTCATTGCCTTGTGGTTCTTCTCAAGTTAGGAGTAAGGGGCTCTTGTTGTTGTTCTTCTTCTACATGCTCATCCTGCATATCATATGAACTCACTGAACCCTCTTCTTCTTCTCCATCCACAAATCCATTTGGTTGTTCTTCCACATGTGCATCTTCCTGCTTTTCAATCTTTGTCTTGAAGTACACTATTTTTGTTTTATCTTTCTCTTTTGGTTTTCTTCAACTAAGTAAGATTTAAACTCCCTAAAAATAGCATCTCTAAAGAAAACCATTTTACGGGTTAGTGGATTCCAAAGGTTATAACCTTTTACACTCTCATTGTAACCAACAAAGATGTATTTCTATACTTTTGGATGCAACTTAGAATGCTTATCTTGAGGCACATGAACAAAACCCTCACAACCAAAGACCGTTAAATGTGAAATAGAAGGCTTTCTACTTATCCACACTTCATAGGGATTTTTATTAAGAAGAGTGAAACAAGGAGATATATTAACCAAATAACATGTAGTACTTACAAATTTTGCCCAAAAGCATCTATCAAGCTTAGCACCGCTCAACATGCTCTTAGCTCTTTCCATCAAGGTTTGGTTCATTCTTCCTGCTACCCCATTTTGTTGAGGTGTATAAGGAATAGTCTTTTGTCAAACAATACCTGCATGCTTATAAAACTCATCAAATTCCCTAGAACAATATTCACCCCCATTGTAAGATCTCAACACCCTTATCTTATAATCTGTTTGCTTCTCAACTAAGGCTTTAAATTCCTTAAACTTAGTAAAAAATTCAGATTTTGCATGCATAAAATAAAACCAAGTGTATCTCAACACATCATCAATAAAAGTAACATAATAACGATATTTTCAAAAAGTGTCATCATCCATTGGTCCAAACACATCCGAATGAATGATCTCTAATAATATCTTAGATTTATTAGTCCCATTAGGAAATGATGATCTATTTTGTTTACCAAGGACGCAATACTCACAAAAATCATTTTTACCAAAAAAAAAATAGAAAGACCATCAACCAACTTTTTATTCAAAATACTCTTAAGAAATTTTTCACTTATGTGACCCAATCTATGGTGCCACAACAACATGCATTTTTTAGTGCCAATTACATTGACAAAAATATAAAAAGTCGAGGCAAGCCTAAATAAAGTCCCTATCCAAGATCCTTTAGCAATCACCGAACTCCTTCTTACCAACCTGCAACCAGACTTGTCAAATGTCACATGCTTTCCGGAATCATTCAACTTGGATACTGAAAGTAAATTTCTCTCAAGTCCTAGAATATGTAAAACATGATCAAGAGTTTTAACCCTTTCATCACTGAAACACAACTTTACCTTTCCCTTACCAACAATCTTCTTCATGTTGTTATCACCAAGGAAAAGTTCTCCCCCATCATAAGTTGAATATGAAGTAAACCAACCCTTGTGAGGAGTCATATGGTAGGAGAAACCTGAATCAATAAGCCAAGCATCATCACTAATAGTGTTAGCAAAAATAAACAAAGCATCAGAATCACCATCTTCCGATGAATTTTTTGTGGAAGCATCCAAACTCTTTTTCTTGTTTCTACACTCCTTCACATGTCCTCTCTTACTACAATTCCAACTCTTTGCTCTTTCGGGTGGTTTTAGAACGTCCTTTAGACTTGTCTCTCTTCTTATCCCCTTTAGACCCTCCTTTTTCTTTGGACCTTCTTTGCACATGCAAGGCATCTTGGGATCTTGCATTCATGGACTTTCTCCTCATCTCTTATGAAAGAAGTATTACAATGAGACTATCCATCTTCGGTTCTGTACCACCACCACTTATGGCAACAATTGGATTCTCCCAAGATTCGGGTAAAGAACAAAGCATTAAAATACATTATCTTCCTCTTCTATCTTAACATCTACTAGTGCAAGATAACTTATAATCATATTAAAAGCATTTAAATGTTCTACAATAGAATCACCATCCTTCATTTTCAAAGAATACAAACATCTTTTCAGATATAACTTATTAGTAAGACTTTTAGTTTGGTAAATATCACCTATCCTCTCCCACAAATTATATGCAACAGATTCTTCCAAAATATTCAAGAGGACAAAATCTATAAGACACAAGTGAATGGTTCCCCGTGCTTTCTTGTCCATTTTCTTCCAATCTTCATCAGACATTGATTTTGGTTTCTTTTCATTTGAAACTTCCAAACACTGATCTCTCTCTTCATGGATATCCTCGATCTTCAAATTCCACATCTCATAGCTAGTTCCATTGAATTTCTCATCCAAACGGGAGGTAAAAGCCATGGTTTACAATATTCTTCAATATAAAATTTTAAAAATAGGTATAACTTGCAACAATATGAAATTAAATATGTGGTTGCAAATTTGAAATTATGTTTGCAAGATTACCATAAAATGAATAAGTGATTGACAATTTCAATGATGAAAGAAAAATCTGCAATACCACAAGTCATCAACACAAGTGACACAAGATATACATGGAGAAACCCTTGTGGGAAAAAAACTCCACACCCAAAGAGATCCAATGTTTGTATTAATCTTCAAGGAAGTACATCAATACAACAATCCTCTCTACAATCTGGCAACACTTCGTCGTCCTGACAACCTGCAAAGAACTCATACTAAATCACCATCTCAAGGCTCTGATATATAGAAGTTTGTGGGGGAGAATACCACAAATGGTATCCTAAAACAATAAGCAAAACCACCTGGAAAAACCCACACCCCCCTTAGTGGACAACCCATAAACATAGAATAAAATATTCAATTATCACATGGCCTTCACATGGGTGCCTAACCCACAACCAATCAAAATTAGTCAAACCTAAGTGCTCCATAACTCTCTAATGGCTTTGACAACTACATGCAAGATCATGCACCAACATGCACACTTGGGCGCCCAACCATGAAAGAGCATGCAAAACATGCAAATACATGCAAGGACATGCACACTTAAGTGGTCCCAACCCAAAAAATTGGATGCCCAAGAGGAATACTCTCTTGGGGTGCTTAGTAACCACCACTTTAATGGGTCAACCTCTTTGAATGCGATTACAATTTGTCATAAGAAAATAATTAATAAATATTTTGTCCCTCCTGTTCTCTAGAACACTTTCCAAAGAATGCAGAGACACATTTTTTTAACTTAGGATAGCAATTTTTATGTCACCTATCCTAACAGTGGGTTTACAAATCTTTGGAAGATTAAATACCACATATATGTTGCCTCATCTATGTATATGATTTGTAACTATGAAATTTACATTTAAACTTGGATTTTAGCCCTTGGGTCTTTAATAACTTTGTCTTATACCCCATCCATGCATATGGTGTTTAAGACTATTTTAAATCCAATGTATTCTTTTTCATATTGACCTTGTTTTAAACTTCTCTTTTTCATATATGTTGATCCATTTGAATAATTATTTTTCATTTATAATTTCCTGACTAATTCTTATTGTTGGTTAGTATTTATGGTAACACATTGACAGGTTTATATTTATTTTATTATGATGTGATCACATGTGTGTTTAGCTCTCATAAGTTGTGGGTGTATTTATAGGTACCCAAATGGCTGAGTATCATTAATGGCCAAATGATAGCTTTCCAAATCATTCATCAACATTTAACACCAATAAATTGGGCCCTTTTAACTATTTAAACACAAAATATTTTTTGTTACTATAACAAGGATTTCTACACACATCATTGACGTATTCATTAAATGATGAAATGATATTATTATCCACCTTTCATCTTTGCTATACACTTGTTTATTGTCCATCTGATTTTGATCCCTTTTTTTAGTGGATGAGGTAATGTAGATAACAAGGTATGATGACAACTTGATTGCCATGATGTCATACAACTAATAGTTAGAGGACATGTACATGGATTTCCATATGGGATAGTGGTGAAGATCGTGGTCAACATTCAAATATCAACTCAATGGTGCACACATGATAAATTTATAATGCTTATGGCTTGATGGTGGCTTAATTTTGACAATAATATATTCTTGCTTGTTGAGTTGAGAATTTCCATGAAGGTAAATATTTTGGTTTCTTTGTAGATGTGAATAATTGTAGGAGGTGTCTATTTAAATGTGATTATATGGAAGCTATATATTGGTTGAAATTCATATGTTCTCATGTATTTGTGGGCCCACAAAAATATTTTAGCATGTTGATAAAAGGGTTAGTAGTAAATAATTGACGAGGCAGTGTGTCAATGTAGGGTAAACGTACAAAGTTGTGTCACACTTTATAAAGCAAACGACCAACACTTATCATCCAAATTTTAAACTTGAGTCACTAAAAAGTGGCTATATGTTTTGAATTTTGAAATGATGTAAACTAGTAAAATGTGTATTTTTTAGTATATTTTATGTTTGTATTTTTAGGAAAAAAAAAAGATTATTTTAAACTAGTTTTTAATAAACTAACACTATAATTTAGTTCCTCATAAAATGCTGAAAAATGAAGTTACATGAGACGTCAAACTTTTTATATTATTTTTCTTTCAATTTTTTTGTGTGTATTTATAACTTGAAACTTTAGTGCATGGATATATTTTTTTCCAATTTTGATAAATATATATTTTTAAATAAATATTAAAATGCATGTGTATCAAAAAAAGTTGTTTCCATTCGACGTCAACTTTCATATTAAATATTTATCTAAATGGAAAAAATTATACCACCTTGATATAGATTCTTTTATCTAGTACATCATATTTTTTCAATTTGTTTTAATAAGTTTTACTATTTTTTCCTGGCATGGTAATCAACCTAATATTTTTTGTTGATAACCTACTTTTAGTAAAAATAAAAAATAAAATATAAATAATAATTAAAATATTAAAATAAATATATTTTTGAAAACTAAACTTATGGATCAACAAAATGATGTTTTTTATATTTTAAAAAAATGTTATTTACACATGAGTAGGAGTTATTAAAACTTTGAGTTTTTCAAATAATTTTATTTTTTTGGTAAATTGGCCTCAAAGTGGTGCTCCATATATTTTTAGCCAGCAAATTTAGTTGAAAAAGTTGTGAAAGTATCTAACTTAGCTAGAATGAATCTTACTAGATCACGTGTTTGACCAAAATTAATTTTTAGTTAGAAATATTTAAATTCAATTGTGTTGATAAGTTGGCTGAAAGGTGACACAACTTTGTGCTTTTACTCTGTAAGAATTTTCATAAACTTGCATTCAAGGGAAACTAACAAGTAATTCAAGGTGATGGGTTGATGTCATTGATCTCAGAAAGGTATACTTTCAACCATCTATCTTGGTTTTGTTTTTAATTTCTCTCTATAATGCACATGTGTTGATAAATGAGTCCATTCACCATTTGATCCAACTAGCTTTATCAAGTTGTTAGATTGTTTTGATTATTTAATAAAATAATATGAGCAATGTTTTTTAACTTAATTTAATTCATAATCTACAATCATAAAGGGGAACCTACACATGTTTTGGTTTCATTATTCAAAAGGGGATTAAAAAAATAAGGTGACATGGAATTATTATGTGAATAACTAATAATATGATTTTTCTCATACATTGAAATGTGATTGGGACAAGTTCCAATGCATTTGAGCACACTTTATGTGCTATTAGAGGGAAGCTCACCCAAAGGGATGCATGTCATCATAAGGTAAAACCAACCTTCTTATATGTAGACATATTATCTTAGGAAGTTTAGCCCTACCAATGGGTTTTAAATAGTTATATTGGGTCATTGATCTTTAACAAACTTACAAAACAAAAGCAATGATCTTTACAATGTAAATTTTGATGGTTGTGCTTAATCTATTTAAATTTTGCATGACCTATCTATGATGAATTTTGACCAAATTTTTCTTATGACTCATAAAAGAGACAACTTTGAGAAACTTAATCTATAAACACTTGCATTTTTGGAATTGTGCATTGCAAATTATAGGTTACAAATGAAATTATAAAATCTAACTTGCTTAATAGTAACATATGGAAGTATGGCGGTACTTCGTGATTAAGACTTGGTAGGGTCATACCTTACGTTATCTCCTTCTAGGGATTACGCTAAACTATCATATTTTCTTTAAATTTGTTGATTTAAACTCTGATGTGACTGCTCATTATGAGGGAAATCTCCTTTCTGGCTTTTCCCTCTCCGTTATTTTATCTCCACATCTCAAACCCAAGTTCCTTGTTATTAATAAATTTGGCCCCGCGGCCATCCTGCCTAGCTTTTTGTGTAAGGACAACATGGCTGATAAACCTTGCTTTTCCATCATGTCCTGCTTACCTAGCCGCAATCGCTTAAAGATTCCCTTTTATGATATCGCCAAGATTGAGTTAAGAGATTTTCCTCTTCACATGTGTGTCCTGCACATTGCCTTGATTAACCAATGTTGCTCTATTCGACTAAATATCGATTATGTGTGGGAAACCCTTCACCTAACCAATTTTTCTAATCTTTTGCTTTTAGGTTCTCTGGTTTTTTCTTGTGTAGAGATGCATTATGGGTGGTGATTGTGTGCAAATGGAGCCTGACAATTGCGGTGAATTCCGCAAAAATCCGTTGGTGTGGCATATTTGTGTCGAAGGAGGCTTGGCTCCCCTGATGGAGAGTCTTGTGGGTCACGACCCTAATTTGTCCGTGTATTTTGTCAACTCTTGGAAGGACCGAAGAGTGATTATGGGCGAGATTTCTTTTGAGTTGAATAAAGATGTGATTGCACAGGTGACAAGGTTGCAGAGTAATGGTAAAAAGTATCTGAAGCATACCAAGACACATGATAATGACAACATGAATGCGTTCTTTGTGGGGAATGAGAAGCCGGTCTGAAACTAGTCGGGTTTCGAGAGGGAGGCCCTTCCGCAACCATGGGAACAAATCTACCCGACCCTTATGAAGTACGTGACTCTTGAAGGTAGATAAAAAACCTTCTTTTTCTACCATTTCCCTCTTTTAAATCACCTTAGGCATAAATTTTTGTTAAGCTTTCCTTTCTTCTTGCTTAAGGATTTGGAAAGTTCTATGGAAAAATGCATAGAAGCTGCTAGCCTTAACCCTGATGATACCCCTCCTCTGCCACTACACTAAGGTCTCATAATGAGACTATCATTTCCATCTTGCTTTATGCCCACCCAAGCCCATATTTGTTGTTTGTGTGGAGGAAATTGAACCTCTTGTTGTTAAAAACATTTCCCCGACCGAGTCCAAAGGTCCCATTCAGAAATCCAATCCGGGTGTTGTTGATACTCCTAATCCCAAGCTTGCCGCTAAAAAACTCAAGGGGAATGAGGGAAATTCCTAGATGAGTGTTGCGGCCAGTTTTTGTGACCTCAAGTCAACCTCGACCAAAACTGCTTACAAACCCATGCCGAAGAAGAAAGGCAAAGATGACATGAAGGGTTTGATGGAGCCTCTGACGAAAGATAGCAGGGGTAAAAATATTGTGGGGAAGGATTCCAAGGGTGACACGGTGGTGGAGGTGACTGGAAGTGAGACCATCATTTGGAGGTCAGGGAGATTGGCCAAGAACAACAAAAAAAGGTAGGTGGATTTGGACTTGGAGGAGGAGCGGTCGGACAACAAAGATTACAAGGGTGATGAGATGTCTGAGGAGGAGGAGGATTATGTGAAAGGGCCCCAAACCATTCCTGATAACAATAAAGAGCAGAAAGAGAACTTAGCTTCCCAATCCTCGCACCCGTTGGATGTGGAGCATACTGAGAATGTGATAGTTGTTGATGACGGGGAGGAGTGTCGTGTGTTGAAGGAGAGAATGGATAAATTGGATAAGAGATTTCGTGGCTTGATCTGCTTCACTGTTAAGCTGGTCCACTTTGTCACCAACACTCTGTCTGCGCTAATAAAATATGAGCTAGAAGGGAAGAATGTTGACGATGATCAAGAATGGGTCGGGGATGATGCTGTGGACCTCCTGTCAGAGAACTAGGACAATGCCAGTTAGGTGTTTTTTTGTTTGTGTTTTGGCTATCTACTATTGATCCACGGTCAGTGTTTTGTTTTTTGCTAGTTTCTATGTTTAGTGGACTTGAACTCTTTGGCCCTTGTGGCTTGTTGTGTTAGGGGTACAAAACCCTGTAAATGCTACTTATCTTATCAAAAACATGAGAGATATTTTTTTAATATTACTTTATCACATTAAATATTAGACATATTGAACAACTATAAAATGCTCGACCTAATATTTATAGTAGTGGTCCATCAAAGGTACAAACAATGTGCAAGGTAGAAACTCATTTTCTCGTTGCTACCAAAGAAATAAGGAAACAAAACTAAACCATTCAAGGCTTGCAAAAGTAAAGGAATTGGGCAACAAGATGAAAATAATAACCATCTCAAATAGTGGTTGTAGTCCCTAGAACCAATAACCAATCACTATAACACTACAAAACATAATCCAAAGGACCATTGATTGAATAAAATTCATTAACTATATATTATAACAAAAGGAATCAAGCTCATTCACTTAAGGCTCGATCTAATAGTAGGAAAGAGCCTTATGAGATTATATTACTCACAATCACATGCATATAGCTAACTTACTCAATAATTAATCAAGCCTTTTCACCCCTATGTTGACACATGTCCCACCCACCTAAATTCAAAGTTCTTAAGGTTTTCATTTCCCACTTTAATTGAAAAAAAAGAGTGGGCACAAGATTACACTCCTAAGCTATTTTTTTTCAATGATCGAGGTTCAATCAAAATGCAAGATACTATGACTGTGACAAAGCCACATACAAATATGACAAATGGGTTTACATGATATCTTAATTATATTGATTGATATTGTAGACATATAAATCAAGAATGACATTATTTTATTATTATTATTATTTTTGGTGACTTAGAGGTATCCCCAGACCATGCGTTCAAATCGCACAAGCCTTGCAACTTAGCCCAACGAACTCAACCACCCTTGCCTTGGTCTTACTTTTTTGCCAGGTTTTGGGGGAGGAAGAGGCGAGCTGAGGCGAGAATAGTCCTCTAGGGGCTAAGACCGCACCGACACAACCCTAATCAATTTCATCTGAGGGAGAAAATCGATCTCGGGACCTACATGGGACGAACCCAAAGCCCTCAACCAACTATGCCACCCGTTCGGGTGAAGAATGACATTATAATATCAAGGACCAATTAAATGATGTCACAAAAGTATGAATATTCAACGATGAATACCATTTTATTAAGAGTATGCACTTTTATTATATTTCATCACTAATTAGTTGTCATGGGTATTCAATTTTAAGTCATAATCATACAACTCACCAATGAGTAATAAATAGGTTAAGGGACCACGATTATTGCTCTGGTTTGTCTCTAAAGCTTTCACTAAAGCTTTCACTAGTGGTTCAAGGTTATGGTATATATGGTATTGTTCAGGTGATTGTGTGTCATCACTACATTGGTCTTGACCAACAAGTGAATCAATGACGCACACCTTTACCCACATTGATACCCAACTATCATGCATTTAAGATTGAATGGAGCATAGCCATCAGATGTCTATGGAGATTAATGGGTATAAGGATATATTGAACAAAGTTTCAATTATTGGTCTTTATGAAGAGAAATAAATAACATGTTTTGACCCTATTGGTCAGTAAAGTGGGATAGGAGTTTAACATGACATTGTATGATCAAGAAATAATTAAATATAGACACATGAATATTGAAAATTGTCTAGGATAAATTTTATTATAATTACCCTCATTATAAGTTTTATTTGAGGAGGGTACTTATTTGTAATTCATTTCCATTGTAAATGTAAGTGTTGCAAATTAATGTGATGTACCTTGTGCAATATACCATTAAATATAACAATTACAACTAATATATATGAAACCAACAATAAGAGCTTGAAAAAAATTAAACAATCGACTTTAGAGAAACATAAAAATTTGAATATAAACTTTAGATAGTATAAAATATATTAAAAATAATTTATTTTGATTGTTTATAAAATAAATAAGGGTAAAAGTACAAACCCGTGCCACATTTTATAAAGAAATCAACCAACACACACAAAAATTCTCAAGTTCGACCACATAAAAGTGGTCTTTATGTTTTGAATTTCAAAATGATGTAAACTAATGAAATGTAGGACTCTTGATGAATATTATTCCTATAATTTTTTAAAAACTATTTTAATTTTTTTATAAATTTAAGAGTGGATTTTGAATTGTTGAAAATTTTAAGAAAAAGTGACGTTGAGTTGATGTCAAGAAAAAATAGTAAACAATTTTATTTTCCCTTGATTTTTTTCTCCAAATAGATAACTTCAATATCTAGTGCATGATTTTTTTTAAAATTGGATGTATTTTTTTTTTTTGTAATAACATTTTAAATTCAACACTGCACTTGATAGCCACTGATAACCATGGTTTTTTTTATTATTTAAAAAAAAAATTATACCCTTTTGAAAAGACTTCTCTCCTCTGGTGCACCATATGTTTTGTAATTTTCTAAATATGTTTTAGTATTTTTTTAATCTTTAATCAGCCTCTTTTTTATTTGAACAACTCACTTGCATTATTTAAAATAAAAAATATATTAAAACTAATCAAAATATCAAAAAAATTATATATTTGGATTCTTGACTCCGAGCTCTACAAAAGGTATGTTTTAGTTTTTGAAAAAAAACATTATGATTGAAGAAATATCTTGTTCAATTGGAAATTTTCATTTTTTTTGAAAAAGATGAGGTGACTGCCAACAAGGATGCCACATAGATATTTCGGGCGAAACTATTATGATCGAATCCCTTTCTTTTGAAGCCCTTTCAATAAAAAACTTACATATAAATTGAGTCATATTTTAAAGTGACAAAGGAAAAAATTTAAATTTTTTAGTTTCGGGTGAAAGGGTTTCGCCCAAAACTTTATGTGCCATGTAGTTTCAGGTGAAACTGTTTTGACTGAAACTATTTAGTTGGTCGAAAGTGTGACACAGGTTTGTGCTTTTACCCATAAATATAGGTTTTTTTTTTAATCATTATAATTCTTACCTTGACATTGATTTACAAGATTCAAAATTAAGTATTCAATCCTATTAATATTCTTTTAGTATAACTAATAGTTTTACAATGACAAAATTTATGATATATCTATTAGCCTACCTTAATAAAACATAAGGAATAGGTAATGTATTCACTAAAGGAACTCAAATAATTGCACATTATAAGGTGTTTATTCATTCTCGAGAGCTAGAATGCATGTAAACAGTTTGGGACAACATTTATTCAAACCACTTTAGGAAATTCTTATTGGTAATGTGAGAAGATTTTAACAAAAGACAAGGGACCTATATGAATTTAAAGAACATGCAAATACTCACTTAGAGTGCTAACTCACACAACTATCCAAATATTGATATAAAAAAGTTAAAAAGTATGTGAGAATTTTAAATTGGCTATGCAAGCAATTTAATTAGGGAAAAAATAATAACTAACCACTAATGGTAATTCTAACCCTTAAGGATCTGCTAGTTGGTTTGGCCACCCACTCTAAGTGCATGGTGTGTTGGCCAACTTGAGTTTGATTCTCAATTTATTTTTAACATAGGACTAGGGCATCTTCGTGTTGCCCCATGAGCTATAGTAGTTTTCTTAGAACCACGTTGAACTTTGATTCTCTTGAAGATTTAAAAATAAAACAAAGGACTCACTAATTCTAATTCCATGTACGAATATACTATAATCTTACCTACGAGCAAAATAAAAGTTGAAAATTGCTTATAATATAATTAATGATTAGTTCATGGTAATTGCATCTTAGCCTTCTCCACCCAACCCAACTTGTCGACAAAGGTAGAGTGTTGATGCCTTCCATATAAAGTTGAGTTACTCTCCATGACTCCCACGAGAATTGGGAGGAGTTAACCAATGTAACTATAAGATTTGGTATGAATGAGCAAGAAAGAGGTAATTAGATTTGGTGACAACATATGGTAAGAATTTTCATTCTTGGGTTCTCAATTTTCAATAGAAAGAATGAATTCCCACTTATGGAATCCCCTCATTTGAAATGGATGGCCAAGTACGAATGAAGTAAGTATAAGATTAGTAGATGACAAATCCAAGTTAAAGTGAAGTTAAAATTTGTTTAATTTGTTCTCTATGAAATATAGAGATTAAGTAACACTATATCATGACTTGCACTATAATTAGAATTTAAACTCAAACTCAATTTTAAACTTGAACTCAAACTTGAACTCTAATTTAAATATAAATTTGGCCTTGAACTCAATCTCCCTTATGTTTCTTTTTAGAAGATTTTTCAATTTTAGGTTGTATTTGTATGGCTACATTCATGTATGGATCTTGAAGAAAAAAACAAATCTAACCATTTAATTACACCAATAGACACAACTACAATGACAACAATGAAGATTGTAATAAAGTGAGTGGATAATAAAAATCATTTTACATAAATTCACCACTCATTTACATATAAAACGTTTGTTATGTCCAACATTTATATATATAAACCTTTAAAAAAATATAAATATTTTAAATACATCTATTTAAAAAATCAAACAAATAAACCACTTAAAATTGATATATCTTTTCACATTTTAAAAATCAATATCTTTTAAAATGTCTATACTAATAAGCACATCAACAAAATAGACCAACTTTTTTGGTTTAGAACACAAATCCCAATGAAGATTGATAGAGATGTGTCTTTTGCTAAAATTGCCCAATGAAAGGAGGAGAAGAAAAGATACCCTTTGATTTGGTTGGATATTCTAAAAGTCACGGAGTATAGGTATTCAAACATTAAACGTCGCAAAGATCGCACGCATTAAAAATAATACTTCGGTGAGAGGGAATGGGGATGAATAGAGTGTTTAGTACACCCTTCTCATCTTCATTTTTCTCCCGCAACGGACTAATAACTTTCCGTCTTCACAACAAAGTTCAGAACGGCTTGTCCAGAGCAGGATTTTGTAAGGCAATGAACGGAGTCGACTGCACAACCTCACAAGATGATGGTCCATCCCCTTCTTCAGCCATTGATTTTCTTACTCTCTGCCAGCGCCTCAAGGTCAGTCATTTCATCCATTCATTTAATTTTCTATTTTTATTTCTCATGTTCTTTTTTGATTCGGTATACTCAGTTTCTGCATCCCGGTCATTAGGATATGTTGGGCATAACCAATTTTTTTGGTATAATCAGTGTTTTTATTCCAGTTGTTTGGAATTTGTAGTATAATGCCTCTTTTGTTTCCACTCATTTGGTGTTTTTGGGTGTAGCCAGCCTTTGCATTGCAGTCATTTGGAATTTTTGGGTATGGTCAATCTTTTCATTTCTTTCATTTGGTAGTTTCGGGCATAATTAGCCTCTGCATTTCAATCGTTTGGAATTTGGTGGGTATAATCTGTCTTTTCATTCCATTTGCCTTAAAAAATAAATATTATTTGGGTGTAATCATCGTTTGGGTTCCATGCATTTGGAATTTGTGGGTATAATGTGTCTTCTCGTTCCACTTAGTTTGTGTTTTTGGGTGCAGTCAGCCTTTTCAGTCGTTTGAAAATTTCTGGTATAATCAGCCATTCTACATAGTCATTTAATATAGTTTAATCTTTTTTCGGAGTACAATGTATTTCTATTGTAGTCATTTAGTATAGTTAAAGCTTTTTGGGAGTACAATCTGTCTTTCAATTCTATTCATTTGAAAAATTTGGGTATGACCAATCTACGTTCCTGCCCAAACAGTGTTTGTATTGTAGTCCTTCCATTTTTTTGCTATAATGAATCTTTGTAGTCCAGTCATTTCCCTTTTATAAATACATTATTTCTTTGGAGTATAAATTACTCTTCCGTTCTGATCATTGGATTTTTTTTTCTTTGGTTATAATAGTCTATGCAGATCAATCATTCGAAACTTTTGGGTATAACCAGCTTTTGCATTCAATTCATTTGACATTTTTGCATCTAATGAATATTCCCCTTTTGTTTTTTTTGGGTGTAATCTGTTTTTCCATTCCAATCATTTGAAAATTTTGGTTAGGATCAGTTTCACTTCGAGCCAGTTTTTGGAGAATCCAATCTTTGTATTCCAGTCATTTTAAGCTTTTGGGTGTATTGAATCTTTGTGTCCTAGTCATTTCACCTTTTTAAATAAATAATTTCTTTGGAGTGTAAATGGCCCTTACGTTCCGGTCATTTGGATATTTTTTTCTTTGGTTAAAATTAGTTTTTGCAGTTCAATCGCTTGAAACTTTTGGGTATAATCAGTTTTTGCATTCAATTCATTTGACATTCTCAGATATAATGAATATTTCTGTTTTTATTGATTTTTTTTGCGTATAATCTGTTTCTCCATTCTAATCATTTGAAAATTTTGGATATGATCAGTTTCCATTCGAGTTTGTTGATTTTTTTGGGAGTACTCAGTCTTTATATTCCATTCATTTGTATGCTTTTGGTTGTACTCAATTTTTCTATTTTTCCTCTTTGTAATTTTTTAGCTCTAAACATTGTTGGCGTTCCATTTATTTCAAATTTTGTGTATCAGTCCTCATTTTAGTCAGCTGAGTTTTTTTCCATCAAACAAGTCTTTGCATCCCAGTCATTTGGAACTTTTTGGTGTATTCAGTCTTTACTTTCCTGCCATTGGGAATTTGAGGGTCTAATCAATCTTTCAATCCAATCTTTTGGATTTTTCAGTTCACTAAGTTATTCCATTTCAGTTATTTGGAATTTTTTGGTATCATTAATGTATACATTACACTATTTCTGTTTCAGTGATATAGAATTTGCCAGTATAATCAGTCTTTACATTCCAGATAGTTGAAATTTGTGGGTGTAATCAGTACTTGCCATTTGTAAATTATAGGGGCAACCAGTGTCCAATCAGTTGATTAAACTTGATTTTTGAATCGTTTAATTAGTCTTTGCATTCCAGTTATTTTGAATGTCAGTCTTTGTGTTTACATGAGTAGGAAAATTTTGGTATACCCAGTCGTTCAATCATTTGAATTTTTTCATTCTAAAGAGTTGTCCTATTTGGGTCATTTGGAAATTTTGTGTGTTATCAAGCATTCCTTTACAGCCATTTGTAATTTTAAGGTGTCATCAGTGATCACATTTGAGTCATTTTGGAAATTTTGTGAGTCATCAGTATCTATGTTCCAGTCATTTGGAATTTGGGAGTTTTCCCCTTCCTGTCATTTGGAGTTATTTTGTGTCATTACTAATCAGCTTTTGTATTCCATTCACTTGGAAAAGTTTGGATATACTCAATCCTTCTATTCCAGCCATTTGAAATTTTTATGGGTGTGATCCATAATTCTGTTCCAGTCAGTTGCAAATTTGTGTATGACGAGTGCCATTTACAGTAGCTTGGTTTAGTTCTTTGCATTCAATTCGGTTGGAACGTTTAGTGTATCTGGAATTTTTTGGGTATCATCAGTATTACATTCCACTCTCATGGAGTTTGTTGCTATGATCTATCTTTGTATTCCAGTCATTTGAAAATTTTGGATGCCATTGGTGTTTACTATTTATGTCCCAGTTAATTATAATTTCCCAGTATAATCAGTCTTTACACACACATATCAGGAGTGCACAGAAGGGTCATATGGTAACACATAGGCATCTATTCAATAGATGTTAATAGGTACATATGCCATTTACACAGCTGTTCACAAATAGATAATAATAGTTGATATACATTCACTGCAAGAGGCAAAGCATGGGAAGAGATGGAGAGTCCATGAAAGATTGATTCTCCCAAGATGCCGTGTCTTGTGGTAAACTCTTCCACTTCATCAAATACTTGTTTGATTTGTCCAGAACACAAATTATTATACAAGTTTCAGCAACATCTTCAGGTTCCAACACAAGCTTTCTTTGTTTGTCAAGGACTGTTAATTTAGTTTGAACAGGAATGCATGCACCCATTGAGACAAAACACATGAAAACATTATGGACCTGACTTGATTGGGGTAATTCTAATGAATAATTGACGGGACCAATTTTCTTTATAATCCAGAATCATCCATAATACTTGGGTGATATCTTGAAGTTTGGATCACTCTACTTCAATTATGTTTGCTTGTATGGTTGAGGGCATACACAGATCAAGTCTCCTTTGAATTATTGTTGTGTTTGATGTTAATCAACTTGGATTCATGCAATTTTGAGCATATTCCAAAATTTTCCTAAGTATGTAGATGATCTCATAAGACTCTTTGAAATATTTATTAACTGTTGGTGCTTTGCTATGCTGCTCGTACAAATGAATTCCTTAAGCTTTAGTGGGCTGTACCCTCAAAGGGAAACTGGTGGAGTCATCTTGGCAGGCATATTGGTTATTGGTAACATTCCACCATTCTGCAAAGTATGACTACTTACTTAAACCATTGATTTTGTTTGCACTAAACACTGCTAAATATTCTTCTGAGCACTTATTCACAATCTCTATTCGATCAACTGTTTGTGGATGGTACAAAGAACCTATGGTCAAGATATGCCAACTTGTAAACATAACTCCTTCCAAAAGCTACTTTTAAAAATTGAGCCTTGATCTCACACTATTACTATAGGAAATCTATGTAGCTTGTAAACATTTTTCATAAAAGTTTTCATCGTGCCTGATGTATCACATGGTTTCATCATTGCCATAAAGCGAGCATTTATAGTTAAGCAATCTACCAAGACAAAAATTCTGTTTTCCTTCTGAGGTAAGTAAGCCATGAATGAAGTCCACAAAAGTTCTTTGCCATTTCTAGCTAGTAATGTGTAGTGGTCTATTGCTAACATGAGAAAGATTGAGCTCCGCTAGGGTTTGTTGATTTCTTGATTTCTAAAGGCAATTTTTGAGAGGTGGTGTTTTTCCCTTTCTCTTTGGATACTAGTTTCTTCCTTAATGGCACTAGGTAGGGGGTGGCACTCTCCCTCCTTCCAATCTTTTAGGGATATGGTGGTGGGATTTGACTTGATCAAATTGGACAATGAAAATGATGTAGTGCTGGCTGTGGGAGGCAAGAGGAAGATGGAGCAATTAGGTAGAGGATTGAATCCATGCATGTCGGCCTTGGAGGATTCTCCAATCATTTTTTTGGATATATTGGAATTTTGGAATAATGTATTTCTTTGGAAGATTTGTACTCTTGGACAAGAAAGAATTGGAAACCTAAAGGGGAGTATGAACTTCAATCCCATGCTAAGGGATATTTCATAGCCAATTTTGCCAATGAATTAGATAGGGATGGTGTTTTTGGTGGAGGGCCTTATTTCTTTTGAAATGTTAAGTCTTTTTATTAAACATTGACAATCCTTAGAAGAAATCCCCACAAAGGCACCTTTTTTGGATTCACATGTATACTCTACCCCACAAATTTTGGTCCCCTTATGTATTTGAATTGTTTACTAAATCTTTTGGGGTGTTGATTGATATACCAAGACCATTTTATGGCAAAGGTCTCTTAGTTTATGCTAGGATTTGTGTGAAACTGGATCTCATCTTCCTCGTCAAAATTTAAATGGATTCAAATTTGGATAAGGAGAGCTTGCCTTTTAGATGTAGGAAATGCCATCAATATGGACATGTTATTTGAGAGTGCTCAACAATCTAGAACAATGTCCAAAAAGATTAGAGGGAAGATTGGATGGTAGAGATATAGACGGTTTTATGAAACCGAAGTAGATAACAAGGAACACGAATGTAGAAACAAGAGGCAATAAGGGCACGGATTAAGTGAATGCAACTCAAGGAGGTGCAAAAACAATTAAAGAAACTTAGTTTCAACCAAAGGAAGTGGAGAAAAACGAAGGAATGCTAGCGAATTACAATTTCAAAGCAGATTTGCAAAGGTTCTTGGAGGAGTCGGTGGAATCCTAGAATGCTTCAAAACCTTGGGAAAATAAATAAGAATAAAGCCCCTCCCATTTCCAATCACTATGGAAATGGAACTAGATAAGGACAAGAAAGACAAGAAACTATAGGAGGTCCTTGAGAGATCGAGTTCCTAGTAAGAAGGCAATGGAAAATCTTTCTACCACAAACACTTAGTAAAAAGAGGTGAGATTTGAGGTGTAATAAGGCAAGAAATCCGAATAGGTATGTTGTCTTGCAAACAACTACCTTAGTATATGTGGGAGTAGGACATCGATCTCAATTGGAAGATATCTTGGCAAGCACCAAGAGATCAAATATTGGTCAAACAAAAAAAATTGTCTTAGAACATGGACTAAACTCCCTATCCAAGAGACGATTAATATAAAGACCCTTGGATAAACATAATTTAAAGATAGTTTTGCCTAAGGAAACAAATATTGATGTGTGGAATGTGTGTGAATTTTCTCCCTTGGAATAATAAGCAAAGAAGCCAAGGGCTCCTTAGGATGGTTTACTATTATCTAGAACCATTAGGAGCTTTCTTTACAAGAGATCTACTTTTTGGAAATTGGATGTCATTTTTGGTAAGAATTATCTCTTCTAAGTTCCATGTCACTTTGATTAATGTTTATAGTCCTCAATCTAAATAGGAAATTGATACTTGCTAGTCGCAAATCAAGGCATTCATGAAACTTGTGAAGAATCTCGAAGGATTGTAGTAGAGATTTCAATGCCGGGATCTTTTGAGAAGAGAGGGGGTTCCTAGACCTTGGGGGATAATCATAGTTTTATCTCTTTTCTCATGGAGTACGATTTGTGGGATGTCAAACCACAGTGTGGTTTGTTTATTGGCCCAATAGGAGAAGAGGGAAGGATAACATTGCTACTTAGTTAGATAGATACTTGGTGTTTGAAGGATAACATGCATGATGTTTTTCATTTGGAGGTCCTCACTGAAGCTGACTCCAATCATTGGTCCATTTCTTTGACTATTGACAAAGATAAGAAAAATGTGGTTGGAGCATAAGGATTTGGATGGAGATGTCATTGATTTTTGGAAAGCCCAATATTCCTTTTTTGGATAAAGATGTTTATCTTCAATAGAAAGATTAAAGCTTGGAAACAACGATTGAAGGAATGGAATTGCCATGATTGTAAACATTTGATTTAAAACAAAAATGATCTTGAGAATAGGATGGCCAACATTCAAAAACATCTCCAAACCAATGAGAACTTTGAATCTTTGAAGGATGAAGAGAAAGATACTACTAGTCAACTAATATTAGGATAGTGTGATATTTAATTCCATTCCTAATATAATTATTTATGCATCTCCATCAATCTTGGAATGGGTACTTGGACACCCATGTTGTTGATAGATATTATTATTTTATTATTATTCTCCATGTGTACTTGGAATATTAGTTGTAACGGCATTCATGAAGGAGATGGAGTTGGTAGTGGTGATTTAAAGCTATTTTTAGCAATTATTTCAACTTGGGCACTTGAATTGAGTGGTAAAGCATATTGCATGTTATTGGTGGGTCCCATATGAGTTGGGTGGTGGATTTGGACACTTACCTTGGGATATGAGCCATTATGGAGGAGTTACAAGTCAAATATATGACGTATTATTAACATAGAGTTACTTTTGCTATTCATGGCTCATTGGGAATTACTTTTACTATTCTCGGAAGAGACTCTTCATTTTGGATGTGAGAGTTTTTGTATTCTACCATGGTTTGATGGTACATTGTTTTAGGAAACCATTTGTGATTTTCCTATCCCATTTCTCTATAAATTGGAGGCATGAGATAGTAGTTTCATATATGTTATTTCACAGGTACACAGGTGTTGTTAGATTGAATGGAGATTAAAGTGTCGCATATGAATTCTATTTGTGAAGATTAATACATTGTTGAGCCTCTCTTTGATGGTGGAGCTTTTTTCCCAAAAGGTTTTCTCCACATGCATCTGGTTTCGTGTTAATCTTTATGGTTTGTGGATTTTATTACTTGCTAAATTATGTTTCACACTTAATCTTTTTGGATAGTTCAATGTTCCATAACTAAAATTAGCTTTGCATACTTTGGAAAAGTATTCATTGCAAGCTTTCTTCACCTTGATTTATCAACAACTAGAAGAAATTTATAGATGTAAGGAGATCTTCTAGAAACAAAAATCAAGAATCAAATGGCTCAAAGGGGAAGATTGTAATACTAAGTTATTTCATTTAACATGCAAAGTTAGGAGACAAGAAAACTATACCTCCAAAATTGAAATTGAGGAGGGACATGTAAATGGAAAATCCAAATATCCTTAAGGCTTCCCTTGTCTCCTTTTAGAAAATATGTAACTAAGGAAGACAAAGAATGAAGGGAGAAGCAAGATTTGTTCCTTAGGCTTTGACCTTTGTTTGTACAAGCCTCAAACAATGTGGTTCTTATGCAAAAAACCTATGAAGATGTCAAGATGACCCTTTTTGAAATGGCAAGAGATTGTGCTCCTAGCTTTGATGGTTTCTCAACTTTCTTCTTCCAACTTTTTTCGGATCTTAAGTGGGAGGAACTATTGCTTGTTGTGTAAGAATCTAAGAATTGTAGATCAGTCTTAAAGTCCATGAATGCAATTTTCTCGATCCTGATTTCAAAGAAAAATGAAGCTTATAATCTAGAAAATTATAGACCTATCACCTTGTGTAACACTATGCATATGATCATCTCAAAAGGGATAGCAAACATACTCAAATTTCTTCTTGTGTCCTTGATTGTAGAAGAACAAGGAAGTTTATTGAAAGGGAGGCAAATTATGGATGGGATAGTATTAGTTCATGAAATTTTGCACTTTCTTAAAGCTAGCAATAGGAAAGGTATGCTATAGCTAATGCTTATGATATACTCAACTGGGTTTTCTTGGAAAGAGTTTTGGAGAGATTTGGCTTTAGTCTTGATTGGAGGGATTGAGTTAAGAGATTGTTTCTCCTTATTTTACGTCATAGTGCTAGTAAATGATGATGTGGAAGGTTTTTTTCCTATCACTAGAGCTCTCTATCAAGGGAATCCTTTGTCTCCCTATCCTTAGATTATGATGGCTAAAGCATTGGGTAGGTATTATTGGTTCTCTCAAGAATAGAAGTACTCTAAATGGGTTGAGAGCTTCTTCTAATGAGATAGTTTTACTACATCAACAATTTGTGGATGAGGCAATTTCTTTCTTGCACCAATGGTTTGGGAAGTGAGGATAATTAAGGATCTCTTGGAAAACCATGAACAAGCCTTGGGGTGGAGTGTGAATAAAGAGAAATCAACGATGTTTTATCTCAACATTCGTGGGTGGAACAATATTTTCTACTTAGGTGCCTTTGCTTTGGAAAATTAAGTCTGCTAGAATCCTACCTACGTTTCCACTCGTTCAAGGAAGAAATAAGTTTTTTTTGGAATCCTCCCTAGGGCTTTGGAAGGTTGGGAAGGTCATTGGCTATCTTCAACTAAGAGATTGGTTCTCTTGGAATTTGCCTTTCAGGACATACCAATTTGCTAGTATTTGTTGATTGCCCCTAAGGGCATTTAATCCAAAATTAATACCATCATGTGAAGTTTCTTTGGAAGGGCATAAAGAACCACTTCAAGTATCCCCTAGTCTCCTAGGAAAACCTCTATTATGGTAGAAGTGGAGGAGGCCTTCACATCAAGGACCTTGTTCTATTCAATCAAGCCCTAAGGCTAAGATGGTGTGGAGGTTTAGAAAATTAGAACTAATGATTAGAGTTCTTGGGTAATATTCTCATGGGAAAGTACTTAATTTGGAATAAGTTGGTAACTATGCTTTCTTGTAACAATCTTCTCAGGGGTTTTGCCATTTGGGAAGGGATGAAGAAGAATAAGAATCTCATTGCTAGAAATGATTTGAGAAGGGATGAAGAAGACTAAGAATATTATTGCTAGACATGATTTTTGGAATATTCATAATGGTAGATTGACATTTCTGTGAAGATCGCTGGTTGATAGATAAACCTCTTAGTGATAATTCAGATTTCATTAGGTTAGCTACCTATCTTAGAGTCAAGTGGGCACCAAAGGTGAGGGATTATTGGGAGGAAAGGTGGAGACTTTTGGAAAACTTAGAATGTGCAAAACTTTATTTAAGCTCCCCGATGTTGTGTCAAAAGCTCTATCTAGCATCCCTTCTTTGTTCCAAAGCTTCAAATTGGTTTGGAGTAATAAAGAAGACTCATTTGGGTGGCTTTGTTGTGAGAATAGAATTTACATTGTGAAAGACTGATATTTCAATTGGGGACCCCTAGAATCATAATTGTTAGATCTTGTCTTCTTGATAATCTTCCTTGAAAAATCTGCCTTAGAATGATCTTCTATCCTATTCTTCTCCTCAAAAATTGATGATGTATATATGATATATCTCTCTTACTCCACACACTTCTCTTCCTTCGCCTCTTTCTTATTTAATCTTCTTACCTCTCACGTCTACTCTTTAAAGACTGTTGGTGTATGCATGATATGTCTTTTATTTTCTACACACTCTTTCTTCAACAAATATTTCTCCTTTTATATCTACATATTCAAATGAAAAGATACATCTTTTTGAAAAGAGATATCCATATGAAAAGACACAACCTTATATTTGAAACTAATTACTGTTATGTCTTATTCCAAGCGCCGCCCTTTATTATTCTTTAATGACTGCCCTTTTGAATAAAGATTGCTGCTCCTCTCTTTAAATACTAATCGCTGCCACCTTTTATTAATTCGCTGCCTTTCAATAATAGTGATTGCTTCATTATTAGTGATCTTTAGAATCGCTGCATATATTAATCTCATAAATAACTGTTGCATATTAACAAAGGTAATCACTCCTTTAAATAGATGATAATCACTGTCATAAATGGATGATCATTGCTGCCCTTCTTAAATGATAATCACTGCCTTTATACTCATTTATCACTGCTCTATATAGTCACAATGTAGTCGCTGCTCTTTATAAGGTAATCCTTCCTCATCTATTCATAGCTGACCACATGAATATTAATATCATTCGCTCATTGTTAATCATTTGCTCATCTTATTCTTGGCAGATCTGAAACAAAAAAATATATGATTGCCTTTGAACATATAATAAAGGAGTTGGACAAATAGAAGCATTTAATTGGAATTTGCAAAGGCACCAAACTGAGAAAGTCGGCCAGCATAATCTTAAACTTGTCTTGCATGTATGCCAATACAAAAGGTGGTCGGCTAGCATCCATAAACTTGTCTTCTTGGTCTCTTGATTTCAATCTTTACCCGAGTTACTTTGTATGGCAATTAGTGGTCTTTGGCCATTAGATGAAAACACCTTTGACATCAATGACAATAATCTTGCCAATCGTCCATACACCTTTGACATCAATGACAGCATTCTAACATGTGGTTTGTTTGTCATGTGAAGATCCTTACTTGGGAGCATCTCAAAAAGAAAGGATTCTTTGGACCCAGTAGATCTCTCCTATGTGTGGCCTAGGAAGAGGAAAGTAATCATCTCATTCTACATTGTGATTATGGGAGAGGTATATGGAACTAATTCTTGAAAAGTTTCAATTTTAATATTTTTAGAGAACATTTTGAGTCTTGGCACTATCCAATAAAACTCAATATCCTCCAAGATCTTTGGTATTTGGCATTGGGTATGATCGGGTGGAAGATGCAGCTAGAAAAAAAAAATAGAATCTGCAATTGCAAAGAAAAGAAACAAGATCAATTATGGGAAGAGGTGGTTGTTGCTTACTCTTGTAGTTGAGCCTTGCAAAAAAAAGGTCAAAACTAAAAAGGTTAATCCAATGAAAGTCTCTATTTTGAGAAATTGGCTAGATGTTAGAAAGTGTCATAATTCAACTTTTCCCAAGTCCTGAAGAAATAAAGAGCCTAACCCATGGTGATGGATCAAATTGAATTTTGATAGAGTAACTGAGAATAATCTTGGTCTTTCAAGTGGAAGAGCTCTCCTCATAAATCACAAAGGAGAAATGCTAGTCCTTGGTAGTTGCTTTAGTAGACTAAAGGACTAATGCTTGGGCTTGAATTGGGAGATGAAGTTGAACTTCAAGTTTGTAATCTAATTTTGGAAGGAGTTTTTTCTTGGAAGGTATGAGAACTATCTCTTTTTTCATGTTAGAAGGGAAGGAAATCAAACAATGGATTGGTGGCAAATCTTAGTCTTAAAGAAGGTTTCCATTCTTTATCTTTAGAGGGCAACAATATTGCTTGAAAATAAACTTTTAGTGATTTTCCAAAAATCACTAAAGTGGATAAAATTGGAAAGGAGCCTTCCCATCCCATTTAGCTCCTTTCCTTTGTTGTATTTAGTTGCTTTTGTTTCTTATTATTTATGAGTGTTCTACCCTATTTGCCCTTCCTATTTTCATAGCCTTTCCATAGTAGGACGTTGTTTTTTCCTTTCTAGCCTTTCCATTTTAATTTGTGGTTACTTGACTTTCCCACACCTATCCTCATAGTTGGCGTGGTTTCAGCTAATCAACACCCCAATATTTTAGCTAGGAGTCTTTGTTGCTGCTTTGTCACCAATAGTGTTACTGGCACCCTCTATTTACTATTTCCTTCTTGTGCTTGAGTTATGTATGTGTGTAGGGCATTTATTGTTGCCATCCCACCACCGTCTTTGTCTCTACATCCATCAACATAGATTATCTTTTTGCTTCATGGCACCTCTTGTTTTGTTTGCTATTTTAATCCCTTGAAAACTTTGCATTGCATTATACAATGATAGTTGTAGTCTTTGGAGATTATTTTGCATTTTTGCATCACTTGTCTTACTTATTATGCTAGCTCAAGGAGTATTGCATCTCTCTTGTGTGCTCCTAGCTCTTTTGGATGATATACAAGTGGGTGTCAAAGTGCAATAGATCATGGTTGAAGTGGAGGCTTACCTATCATCCTTGCGACTTGTCCCAGAGGTTGTAGTTAGTGATCCATACTCTAGTTCAATTTCAAGCTGTAAAGGAAACCGACCTATGGGTAGGAGCCATGAGTAGATCTCTCTTTCTCTTTCCTTGGCTAATGTTGGTTCGGATCCCTCTTCACATTTAGGATCAAAAAATAAATGAAGAGCTGTTTTTTCATATCATTTAGTAAGAAACCTCATGCTTCCCAAGATATAGTCTCGTTCGCAACTCTTAGTGGTTGCTCTCTCCTAATATCATTTCACCTTTGAAAACTAGAATTATGGATGAATGTACTAGAACTAAACTTGTCAATCCAAAGCCTCTTGGATAATAACAATTCACCTTTTATAGATCCAAATTGATGTTGATTGAAGGAGGTACGTTTT
>CM021102.1:723603924-723808040 GCA_007115665.2 Sequoiadendron giganteum
TGCTTCCAGGTATTATAATTTCTGCCGTTGAACCGTTGATTGCCTTCCAACATAATGTTGGTCAAAGAAGCCATCTTCACGCTTTTCGAGGCACAAAAAATGAGGTATTGAGAAGATGTTGAATGCACAAAACTTGAGGCACAAATTCCAATACATTGAGGCAAGTGTAGGCACATAAAACAAGGCAAATCCGTTGGCACAAAAATCGAGGCATGGATCTCAAGGTACCCAATTTTTTTTCAAGGCAACCCAGAAAAGTACTCAAAAAACCCACCAAGAATCTGCAATTGAAATTTTGTTATGACCTGAAACGAAGGAGATTTTCTCAAACCCTAGTTGGCTTAGAAGAATGTAGAAAATAACCCACGATTTTTGAAAAATCTGGAAAAATGGGGGCACTGAAGGCACTGAGAATCACATCCAACAGGGAGAAATTCCACGACGGAGCTAGGGTATCAAAAATGCGACTTTAAGACATGAAAATGTCCAGGAAGCTGTGTCGACAACTAGAAGAGAAAACGTGGGCTCAAAAATTTGTAAAAAACCAGATCGCGTGTTGTTTAAACACCCGTAGGTCAAGGTCTCAAAGAGACACGAGTGAAGCAAAGATAGACGCGAAAATGGAGGTCGTGTGAGACCTGGGAACGAAGGGAAAACGAGGAGAAATTTGGCCCACAAAAAAAACGTGCTTTCAAAATCATGTGCCCAAAAATGACTAAATTCGCCCATAAAGAAAAAACAAATTTTCAAAAGCAAGAATAAAGACTTTCCTGCTTTGATCAATTTGGCTATGATACCATATTGCACAGGTAATTGGTAAAATATTTGATATTATTAACAATAAGCGAATACGCTTATAAATAATTACAAAGATTACAAAATTAGCAAGTTTCCAAAAGGAAGTTGAATTCTGGAAACGATCTTATCAACTATTTACATTAAAATACATTATTGAGCATTAATAATAAATAATAAATATTATTTTAATAGTTGCTGCTACAAATTGTTGTTGTGTGACACTCATTGAAACCATAAGAGAGAGTAAGGAAAACAAAGGAAATAAATAGTGCTCCTTGTGCCAACAAAATATGGAGGGTAGGGAGCGCTAAACAATAGGAGGGACTCCAACAACCCCTATTGGCATTGCAAAGTGTTGTCCAGACTTATTTTGAGATACTCTATATGAGAGTTGCATTATCTAAGGCTCCAACAATGGTTGGGATTGGTCCAAGGAATAGGTCCTACTTTTTCCTCCATACTTTGTCTTCCTATTCAACTATTTTTCCAAAAGGAGACGAGAATCCATGATGATATTTGAGTTTTTTTTGTAATATACCCCCTCTCAGTTATTTCACTTTTGGAGATATAATTTCTTTGCCTTCTTATTTTGCATGATAAATAAAAAACTAGTGTTGCAATCTCCCTCTTTGAGCCATTTATTTTTTGATTTATGCTTTGAGATGATCTCCTCACATCTATAGATGTCATCTAATTGACTAGCAAAATCCTTTTCCCTATCATTCATAGAATACAAAAATTTATTGCCTTGGAAATGCTTATTTATATTAACCATTCTATTCTCAAGTTTATTCTTGCTTTGAAATAGGTTTTGAAATCATGACAATTCCACTCCTTTAATTGTTGTTTCAAAGCTTTAATCTTTTCTATTGAAAATGTACATCTTCATCCCAAAAAGAGAATGTCAGGCTTTCAAGAAACCATTGACTACTTTGTTGAGATCTTTATGCTCTAGCAACATTGTTTCAAAATGAAAAGGCACTTTTCTAGGTAACCCATCTATGTCAATAATTATAGAAATGGGCTAGTGATTAGAGCTAGCTTCTATGAGGGCCTTTGAGTGAAAGACAACATTCATGTTAAGCCATAAGGTAGAGGCCAAGAATTTGTTGATCCTTGCAACATTTTTCAAAACAAAAATGCACTCTTTTAGGGAACTCATCTTTGTCAATAATCATAGGAATGGGCTAGTGATTAGAGCCAAGTGCCAACATCTTTGAGGACCTACCTCCAAGTGAAAGACAACATCCATGTTAAGCTGTAGGGTAGAGGCCAAGAATCCATTGATCCTAGCAACAATATTATCCTTCCCTTTTCTTCTATTGGACCAAGTGAACCAGCACCTATGGGTAGATATCCCACTAGTTAGAATCCTTGAGAAAAGAGATAAAACTTTGATTATTGTCTAGGCTCTAGGATCCTCTTCTTATCTCAAAGGAGTCAATCCTAGCATTGAAGTCCCCCCCCCGACAATTCGTTGGAAATCTTCATCAAGTTTCACGAATGCTTTAATTTGGGAGTAGTAGGTATCATTTTCTTGTTTAGACTAAGGAACATAAATGTTAATGAGAATAAAGTTAAACTTAGAAAGACATACCTTTTACTAGACAAGCCAACCAAGAATATGAAAAGTAGATCTCTTGTAATGAGACCTCTTGATAGTTTTGGATAATAGCCAACCCTCCCAAAGAATTCATGGCCTCTTTCCTTATTATTCCCCACTACTCAAGAAAGAATATCTTGCACATCATCCAACTTTGGTTTAATGAAGCAAAACTATAACTGGTTTATGTTTCTCCAAGAGTCTCTAAAGCAGCCATCTCTTGGAAGGAGAGTATAGTCCTCTAGTGTTCCAAGAGAGGATCTTCATTGACAAATCTTTGACCTCTTGGTGCCCACTAAGATATTTTCTAGTTGAGATTGATGCCTTGCTGCCACATCTCCTAGGGTTGCTATTTGTAAGGCTGCATACATATGTGGTCTTCCTACCTTGTAACTTCCAAAAGTCTCCTTTTTTTTGAGAATTTGTGGTTGAAAGGTTTTCCATTGGCTTCTTGCTTTGCACTCGAACCATTTAGGACCTCCTAATGCTTTTTTTCCTTATCCTATTCCATCTCCATGATGTTTGGGAACTTGGGGCCCTCTTACGCTGGTTTCTTTTCCTTGGACTTGAAGATTTGTGGGTTTCCATTGGCTCCTCAAGGAGCTTTTCTGAATCTCCTTCGAATTTGTAATCCTCATGCATTCTTTCATTTTTCTCCCCTTCCTTGGATTGAAACTTAGTTTTTTTAGCTAATTCCATGCCTTGGTAAGTTGTGTCAGCTACTTCCAAACCCTTATTGCCTTCTGATTGTAGATTCTTGTTCCTCACTGTTTGCTTGTTCTTAGGCTTCATAAAACTATTTGTATCTTTACCCATCCATTCTTCCTTTTTGTCTTCTTGGACCTTTTTTTGGATTGTTGGGCATTCTTGCATAAGAAGGCCATATTCATGGCATCAACTACATCTAAAAAACAAACTATTATAATCCAAAGTTTGAATCCATTCAAAATCACCTGCTTTTAGGGTAATACTTTTTGAAGGGTGGGAGGTGAAATTTAGTTTCACATAGATCATAATGTTGACTAAAAGGCTTTTTCCATGGTATCGTCTTGATATCCAAATTTTTTGGGTGAGACTATACATGTGGATCCAAACAAGTGCCGTTTTGGGAATTTCCTTTAAGGATTTAAAACCTAATGTTAATGTTTCATAAAAAGACCAATATTTTGGAAGAAGTATGACCCTCCACCAAAGATTAGCCATCCTTGTATGATCTATTGGTAAAAATGGCTATAAAATATCTTTTGGCATAGGAATAGAGTTCATTATTGTCATGTGGATCCAAACAAGTGCCATTGTGGGAATTCCCTTTGAGGATTTAAAACCTAATGTTAATGTTTCATAAAAAGACCAATATTTTGGAAGAAGTATGACCCTCCACCAAAGATTAGCCATCCTTGTCTGATCTATTGGTAAAAATGGCTATAAAATATCTCTTGGCATAGGAATAGAGTTCATTATTGTCATGCCCCCCCGGCCATATATCAATGATAATCGCTGATATGAAGTAGCGACCAAGGAGACTCTTCAAAAGCGGTGACCAATGAGACTTTTCAAAGGATCGATAGAATTGATCAAGGGAGATATTAATGCAGTGACCCCCTAAAGAAATATATAATTAATGATTAAGGAAGTTTTGAGGTCAATGCTTAGGAATAAAACAACATTAAGTAAAACAAAAAGTCATGGCCTTTGGAAAGGAGGTCTCTATTCCAAGGGGTACATCATTTCATGAAGATATGAAGATATAAAGGGGAGTTCATTTTCTTGGGAGAGGGCATCAATCAAGTAGATTGGATTAAAGAGAAATAAGAATTGGATCTATTGGAATAAATATTATTTCTAGCAAAGATATTATTGGGAAGTAAGTTTAAATATAATTAGGAATAACTATATATATATATATATATATATATATATATATATACATTATAATGGCATAACAAAATGATATTTGATTTACAATTATAATAAGTTTCCATTAACAATCATATTTGGGATCAATGTGAAATGTTTGATAGGAAGATGCAGCAGTACCGGTTCCCTCGTCAAGTATGCAAACCCCAAGATGGATGGATTGGAGGTCCTACCATACTTGTGGGCCAAGGGATCGAATGACTTGGAGGCTCATTCTGTGCCGTTGGGCTTGGTTGAGGAGGACAGTCTCCTGATATCCTATTAAGCTTTTCCATCGGATTCCTAATGTGGTTGGCTATTGGAAATAAGCTATTAAATAGATATGAATAAATTTAGGATATTTTGCTTTCAATAGAGATTGTTTGTATATGGTCATAGATCTTTGATATTAATGCGTTGATATTAATTAATTAAGATTTTCTCTAAATTGTATGGCAATTATGCAATTTTATTGGTAAATGAATTGCATTTGTTGGAATTGTTATTTTTGGGCAAAAATCAGGTATATCCCAAAAAGGGGACATTACAATTGGTACCAAAGCCTTGTTCTTTCCAACCTGAGGATCAAGAAGAGTTGTTTATGCAATTAACCCAAAGAGATCAAAGAGCATTGAAATTAGAAAGAAGGAAACTTGCAACAAATAACAACCCTACTCAAGACAATAAAATGGGTGAGCAACTAGGAAATGAGTTGAGGGCCTTCATGGAACAAAACGAAAGAACCACTCAAGCATTCATTGAACAAAAATGAGAGGACAACTAAAATGCTTCTCCAAACCCTACAAAACATGAATAACACAATTAATACTCTTAACCAAAGCAATGGGAGGGATGTCAATTCAAATCACTCGGAAAATAACAATAGAACACCACAAGGGTCAACACCTAGGTTAACAAGGCCCTCATTCTTACCTAGGGAAGAACCAACAAGAGAAGAAGAAGAAATTAAATTATTAATCCACCAGCTAATGACTTTGATGAATATGCTGGGGCCTACTCAAGAATGGACCCTGAAATTAGGAGAAATATCCCATTTAGGGAATATTGTGATACAAGATCATGAACTACTGGTAGAATGGAAAAAAATTAAAAGACAACCAAATAAAGACTTACTCCAAAGGGTGAGCAAAATGACTCTCCCCAACTTTGATGGATCGGGAAAGGTCGCCACACATTCATGGGTCCAAAAGTTGGATACCTATTTCTCCCTTAGTTGCACGATTGTAGAAGATGCTATCAATTTGCCATTTTACATTTAGAAGGGGTGGCACATGATTGGTGGCATCATGGGATTATTATCTAAGGACATCAAAACATAACAACCTACGACGAATTTACACAAAAGTTCATAGATCGATTTGATCAAAAGTACCTTGAAAGGCACTTCAAAGAACTAACCCAATTGAAACAAGGGTCAGTAGAAGAATATATGGCCGAATTTCAAAAGATTTCAGTCATGGCACCTGGGATTACTAAGAGAAGGCTAACATACTTATTTATTGAAGGGCTATCAAAATCAATCCATGGTTTGGTGAGTGCCCTTGATCCCACATCTCTTCAAGATGCAATCCAAAAAGCCTAGAGTTTAGAAACCACAACAACAAAAGAAATGAGCTATTCAAAGAATATGTCTTCAAGATTACATAACCAACCCCCCTACAAAGGAAATTGGCAACCAAGGACACTACCTCCTTGATCACACCTAACAGGGGAAGATATATTAGAGCTTCGAAAGAAAGGATTGTGTTTTAGGTGTAAAGAAAAATGGGTGGTAGGACATAGATGTGCAAAAAGAGGACAAGCACACAACTTGGAAGCAAGATCGGACGAAGAAATGAGCAAAGACGAATTTGAACCCCAAAATAAGAAAAGGAGATAGGATGATGAAGAAAATGAAAATAGTGCCTTAGCCACACTTTTTGGAGCACCTAAATATCAGCCCTTTAGAATCCATAGTGTTCTAAAGGGGTAGAAAGTGACTGTCTTAGTGGATAGTGGTGCCACCCACAATTTCATCGACGAAGGTTTAGTGACAAGAATGAATTTAGAAATTGAAGACTTTGAGGGATTCAAGGTGGTCATGGAAGATGGGTTCACAATGCCTTGCATAAAAATGATCCGTCAACTAAGTATCACCTTGGGAAGACATAAAATAAGTGAAGATTTCTATGCAGTGAATATATTAGATACAGATGTAGTTTTGGGCATCCAATGGTTACATTCCTTAGGAAAATATTTTGTTTCCAACACAATGGCCAAGAAGTAATCCTTCAAGGCTTATTGAATGGGCCCCTAGGAGTAGTATCATAGACAAGTAGTTATCAAACACATCTACGGATAAGACTTACCATGGGTAAAGCCTAAGACATTCCAATAGAGAATTACAATCATCATTGATTCTTTGCTTTGAGGATGAGAGAAAACTTGTCTTAAATTACGAACCTTGCTAGTTACCAACTCTTGGTTTTGTTATTGAGAGTTATTAGGCAATATATAAACCCGAAGAATACAAGACAATAAATTGTCCTCACACATTAGATAATGGTATCAATCTTATAGTGACTATATGGGCAGTTTGGCAAGTACATTAACAACTGTTCAGGGACATCATTATAGTACAGAGTTGGACATAACCAAGATAATGAGAGAAAACATCACTTGGTTTAGAATTTCAATTCCTAATTATATTGAAGTATCACAAAAAAAGCTAATTATATCACAAGGAGCAATGTCAAAATATTACAAATCTACATGGTTGATTTGGGATCTTGGCAACTTCATGAGCATCCTAGATGGTGATTGCTTGAGGATAAGCAATATTGGGAAGGGTGAATTGTCATGCCCCCCGCCATAGATCACAGACCCCCTGATCAATGATAATTGCTGATATGAAGCAGCAACCAAGGAGACTTTTCAAAGGATCGATAGAATTAATTAAGGGAGATATTAATGCAGTGACTCCTTAAAGAAATATATAATTAATGATTAAGGAAGTTTTGAGGTCAGCACTTACGAATAAAACTACATTAAGTAAAGCAAAAAGTCATGACCTTTGGAAAGGAGGTCTCTATTCCAAGGGGCACATCATTTCATGAAAATGTGAAGATATAAAGGGGAGTTCATTTTCTTGGGAGAGGACATCAATCAAGCAGATTGGATAAAAGAGAAATAAGAATTGAAAATTATGAGAGATCTATTGGAATAAATATTATTTTTAGCAAAGATATTATTGGGAAGTAAGTTTAAATATAATTAGGAATAACTATCTATATATATATTAAATATACATTATAATGGCATAAAATGATATTTGATTTACAATTATAATAAGTTTCCATCAGCAATCATATTTGGGATCAATGTGAAATGTTTGATAGGAAGATGCAGCAGTATCGGTTCCCTCATCAAGTACGCCAACCCCAAGATGGATGGATTGAAGGTCCTGCCATGCTTGTGGGCCAAGGGGCCAAATGACTTGGAGGCTCATTCTGTGCCCTTGGGCTTGGTTGAGGAGGACAGTCTCCTGACATCCTATCAAGCTTTTCCATTGGATGCCTAATGTGGTTGGCTATTGGAAATAAGCTATGAAATAGATATGAATAAATTTAGGATATTTTGTTATCAATAGAGATTATTTGTATATGATCATAGATCTTTGATATTAATGCGTTGATATTAAATAATTAAGATTTTCTCTAAATTGTATTGCAATTGTGTAACTTTATAGAATTCTATTGGTAAATGAATTGCACTTGTTGGAATTGTTATTTTTGGGCAAAAGTCAGGTATATCCAAAAGAGGGACATTACAATTATTCTCCTTTTGTTTTCTAGGTCCTTTGTGTCTAAGAGTACAACTCTTCTAGAGAAAGTTGAGTACCAATAATTCTATAGATCAAGCTTCTTGAAAGTTAGATACATTCTTCCAAAGTTTGTAATGTCCTTGAAATTATAACAAGATTGACCCAACGCCCCCTCATACATCTCCTGTGGGTCTTAAGGAAAAACAAAAGCGCACCACTATGACATGAATCTAATGCAGCCACATGAAAGGAATTCATTTAGGAAAACAAAAGAAATTAAATATGGTGCCAAATAAGATAAACCACCTCAGCCATAATAAAGACAAAGGTAAACATTTTCTAGAGGCTAGAAGACAAAAAAATAGCAAATGAAAAGAGATCAGGTCATTTAGAAAAAGTGCTTGGGAGAAGATCGCAAGATATTTAAGGAAGCACTCATTTAACGATTAGTAAACACTAACATTAGTCAAGTTATGAATAGTCAAAACACATATGAAGGATTGTGTCCCTTAAGCAAGACAAGGTATACAAGGAAGGTAGATCTAGAAGGATGAGGAGAGGAATTTTGGAATAAATATTATTACTGTTTACCAGTAAATTACAGCCAAGAGGACACAAACTCTCTCCAAGGTAAATTGAGAGTAAACACTAACTAAAGTCAATTTATGAATGGTCAAAAGACATATGAAGGGTTGTGTCCCTTGAGCAAGACAAGGTGTATAAGGAAGGTAGATCTAGAAGGATGAGGAGAGGAATTTTGGAATAAATATTATGACTGTTTACCAGTAAATTACAGCCAAAGAGGACAAAAACTCTCCAAGGTAAATTGAGATTTTTAAGGACAAAACCCCTTAAATTCTCTTAGCAAGTTAAGGATGAAAACCCCTAACTTGGGTAGATATTAGGAACAATCATTCAAGGAGAATAGCTGCAACTTGAAGGAAAATTATAGCAGAAAATCAAGATAAGTTCAATTTTCAGAATTATTGCATAAGTTATAAATCTAAATATTATAATAAAATTCATAATTTTAGAGTAAGGCATTTTTATAAATTTAATGCAATTATCTTTTGGAGTTAAGATTATTGTTTAAGGGCAAAAATAGGCAATGTTCTGGAAAGGGACATTACAAAATTCCAATACATCTAGGTTAATGATTGGAGAATCCTCTAGAGTTGGCATGCATGGATTTGATCCTCTTCTCAATTGCTTTGTCTTCTATTTACCTCCCATGCATCAATTTCATTTTCCATTTTTTTTGAGTTCGATTCAATCTTTGTATCCTTAAAAGCGAGGGAGTAGAGGGTCGCCTCCCTACTGGGTGCCATTGAGGAAGAAATCAGTACCCAGAGGCACTAAGAAAAAACACTAGTGATCGAAGGATGTGTGTATAAAAGAATCGACATGCTCTAGTAGAACTCATTCTCTAAAAAAAGAAAAAGGTATTTTAAGTATAAGCAACCTCAATTAAAGAATTGTAATATGTGAATGATTTAGTGTAAATTCCTTGCTATTCTTGATGCCCCAAAATTGTTTACTTTTGAACTTGCACCTTGAAGCCTTTTTTAGTTATTCTTGTATTTGCATTCTTGTGCTTTGGTTTCCAATAAATAAATGTAACCTTGAGAGCCTTCAATGGGTACAACTTGGGTACATTCTCACTTGACCTTATTGTCTAACAGCAGTTCCCTTTGTTTAAATATATTTTTTTCATTTGCATTGTTGAAATTGAGCTCCAATGATTTTGCATATGCTATAAAACTAGAAAGTTTTAGATCGGAGGAGTTTCACTTTTGGAACTCTTGACAAATGTTTATTTTTGAAGTTGGTACTGTAAGAACTAAGCTTTATAACTTGGCAGACCACAAAAAGAACTGGTTGGATTTATCGTGAAGTAAAGGATCCCGAATCTATCTCTGATCACATGTACCGAATGGCTGCTATGGCTCTTATTGCTGTGGATATTCCTGGTATAGATAGAGATAGGTATGAAAATAAAATTATCAGGTTTACTTCTTTTCTTACATATCCTATACTTGTTCAATGCATTTATGGCTACATGGTTTTATGGTTTCTCCTTTTCCTTCCCTGAAATAGTTGTAGTCTTGTTCCTTTGGCTATTCTTCCCATCATCATTCTTATTGAACTCATTCATATTTACCAATCTTTTAATACTTACCTACACAAAAACAATGAACATAGTTCAATTCTATAAAATTTGGCTTGAACTTGGCAATGCATGGATCATTAAAATATCAATATAACTCAATATATCATATTTATAACATGCTGGACAAAATTTGATATTGTAAAGATGTGACACTTATAAAGTTATGAGTGTTTTAATACACCAAATTATGTTTACTTTTGAAATTTGGTGTCTCGTGCTATTGTTGTTTTTGTCAATTTGCTATAAATGTATTTATTTGAATATTTATTGATTTTTTTCTTTACAAATCTGTTTTCAAAATTTTCTTGTTTCAAACATGCATTACAACATTGTTATTTATCTTATTTATTTCAATATTATTGTGCTCAACTTTTGTGGTGAAATTTATCTTATTACAAAGATGCATAATCTAAATTTCCATACAAGAGACAATATTTTTCTATTTTTTATCAACCTCAGCCCATGCAGCCATATCCAAACAGCAAACCTTTCCAGACAACTTCCATGCTGACGTTCTTCTGTATTCTGTTAACTTCAGCCTATACAACTGCAATGTCCCTTAAATATTCTAATACCTTGATTTTTATTTCTGAATTTTCAAATGAAAATGGAATGTGCCAACCAATATTTAACTCTGAAAATTTAAATTTTTGGTTCCTTTCTATTTTTTAATAAACTAGCATTTAACAGTCAATATGTAATTCAAAACTGTAATTTTTTGATTTCCAAATTAAACCATAACTGCTGCAAAATTCAGAGTAAACCTCAGATAGGCAGAAATTTGCTCAAGACCTCTCAAAATAACAATTTTTGCTTATGAAAACAAGTTTCTGATTTTTTGGAGCAAACACTAATTGTTAGAAAATGTAGAATAAACCTAAGGGCAGAAAATAGCTAGAAACCTTTTCAAAATAATTTATTTTATTCCAGAAAAATAAGAACAGCTATTTGCAATGCCAAAATCCAACTTTTTGAATTTTACAAAATTATCACTGTCTATAGCAATCATACGGCTGTATGGCTAGGGTTTTTTTTGTACAGACAACTGTGAATGCTCCTGCTTTTATACGGTTGCTGGGAAAATTAATAATAATTTTTCTACTGCTGTTTAAACCTTAGAAAATGTAGTTTTCCGATTCTATCCTCGTCTAAATTGTATGATACCGGTCAACTATGCTGCATAACCACCTGGGAAAATGTACAACAGGCTGGAAATGCTCAGATCTGACTCTTTGATGCCCTCCTTGTTGGCTGGTATGAATTTTGCAATGCTTGAATATCTTGACAACCAAAAAAATGGAATTTTGTTTGCGACTCACACTAGGTCACTATTGGAATATGCTTGAAACCTTGGAAATCTGCAACAACCTGGATTGGAAACAAGGTTTTTGTCCTCGATCCAATATGATGAATTCCAAGAGGGTTTTTGTTGTCTAGAATTCAAACATGCTAAGGGTTTTCATCCTTGGATGCCCTAGATTGAACAATTGCTCAAATCTGAAAGTAGCATGCAAATAATAGCATCAATGATCCTCAAATGAAGATAGGCACCTCCTTAATATCTTTTCGAATTGGGCCCTTGGGTCTTAAATTTCCCTCCAATTATTTAAAAATACTTTTAATTTTTAATTAATTAATTAATTTTAAGTATGAAAAAATACTTTAATTTTAATTCTAGTGTTTCAAAATACCTTTTTTTTAAATTTTAATTATAATATTACTTTTTTGTTTGGTAAAGGCAGGGAAACCCTGCAAGTTTTTGTATTATATCTCAAGAAACAGTACAACCATCATTTACAACCATAGCAGCAACAAACATGTAATGCAAATATGTAACCCCCCCGCCATAATCAACAACACAATCCCTACTTTTCTCATTCCTGAATAAATTTCTATCCTTCAAAACCCCCACTATTACAGACTAAAAATAAACCAACATTACAAAAATCTGCAACAACCTAACCAACTACTTTTTCTTTTTGACATGGGAGCGAAGCAGCATATTGAAGGCAACCTCCCTTTTCTTCTTTTTCTTTCTTTCAACCTTATGCCAAATCTCCTCTTGCTCATCTGTCCATATAGGTTCTCCCACATACTCCTCAAGATTGCTTCTCTTGCCAGAAGAAGCATGCTCAAGCACTCTGATCGTCCACCCAACTCTTCAATAGAGGCTTTGCCACGCTCACCACAAGCAACACCACCCATTGCTTGTATTGGATCCACCTTTGGGGGTTCATTGCTGCAAGTTGTATCCTTCAGAACATCAGTAGGGACATCACCCGCTGTGTATTCTTTCTCCACCGAATAATGGTGGGGAGAGACCTCTTTCCACCAGGAAGCTGGATTAACCCTTTTAGACTTCAAACAGTTATTCGCAATATGACCAGTATTGAAGCAATGTCGACACCGAAATGGTAATCCCTCATAATACGAGCAAAAGTTAGCTGTTTCCATTCCCCACCAGCATATTTCAAGAGTGCTTCTGCAGGAAGATCTTTAGAAACATCCATTTCTACCAAAATATGAGCAAAAATAGTATGAAGAAAATTTAGTGTTCCCTCATCTGCCCCCAAAATATTCTCCAATGAGTCTCCAATGACTTCAAAGCATGAATCAAACCAAAAGTGAGGAGGAAGATTTGGAAGCCTTACCCACAGCGGAACTAAGTCGAAAGATTCATTGGTTGGATTGAAGGCAGGGTACCAAGGCTTCAATGTTAACATATGTTTGTCTTCCCAGCTTGATTGGTAGTCGCAGAGGACAACTTTTGTTTCCTTCTCATTATTGAAAACCACTACAAAGAACCCCCTTGCAGTCGGGTAGATTTGTACATCGCCCTTTAGAATGGGGTGCCAGTTATCTGTTATCCATCTATGCAAGTCACCCAGGCTATCAAGCCAAAATCTGCAAAATAATTTTCATTCTTTGAAACTTCATCTGCTATGACCCCATTGAAAGAAATAGTTGGGGAACTTGATGCACACCGCAAGGGCTTTGTGCCCTTCACCGTTCCCTAGTCTTTTGTGTTGCCTCCTGCATTCGGAGCGTGCCTACCTTCCAACTTTTCCACTCCACGCCCATTTATGCGTCCACCCGACCTCTATGCATGATCGCCTGCATACCTTGCTTGTCCCTCCTCCCAACGCCAACCCTCGAATGACCTCAATCTGCGATTAAGGGGAGCAATGGAAGTTCCGGTCAGCTCATACCACCCATGCCTCTCTGCCAACGAATGCCCAACACCCGGCTTTGCATTTGGGTGCCATGCCTTCACTACCTCTGCATACCTTTTGCACAATGAGAAAACACAGCAGAACTTCGCCCTTCCTGGCCACCTGAAACCCTAGCCACATAATTATAATAATTTAATTAAGTTGTCCTTCGAATTAGAGATTATTGGGCCCAATTTAAATAATATTATTAATTATCTTAATTTGAAAAAGGGGGACATGATTGTAATGTTCCCTTTTTGGACATACTTAGATTTTTGCCCTAAAATCACAATTTCAAAGTAAGAGATATATTTTATTAAATTACAACTTCCGATAAACTCCGGTTTAACCCTGCAAAAAATAAACCATGAGACCATAGCTTGTTGCTTACTATTATGCTTTGATAGATTTTTTCCAAGCATCCATAGCTTGTTTGAAAACACTTGTTTTAGGCTTTTAGCCATAGCAGCAAGGCAGTGAACTGTTTGATAAAATGCTTTGGTAGACATGTATGAAAAATGTGGTAGCATAGACAAGGCAGTGAATTGTTTGAAAAAATGCCTCAAAGAAATGTGGTCTCATGGTGATGGAATGCCATGGCAAGCAAATTGCTGGATTGTCATGGCATTCCATCACCATGAGACCACATTTCTTTGAGGCAATTTTTCAACCAGTTCATTGCCTTGTCTATGCTATTGCTTACTATTATGCTTTGATGGATTTTTTCCAAGCATCCATAGTTTGTTTGAAATCACCCGTTTTAGGCTTTTAGCCATAGCAGCAAGGCAGTGAACTGTTTGATAAAATGCTTTGGTAGACATGTATGAAAAATGTGGTAGCATAGACAAGGCAGTGAACTTTTGAAAAAATGCCTCAAAGAAATGTGGTTTCATGGTGATGGAATGCCATGACAAAAAATTGCTATGGATTGTCATGGCATTCCATCACCATGAGACCACATTTCTTTGAGGCAAGTTGTTGGCGTTTCAATTCGCACCTCTAGTGCGTGTATTGGAAACATACAGCTATGTACAGATAAAATGCTCTTCAAATTAGGAGGGGAAGCTCCCTCTTTTGCTGATTACGTGTAAAAAGAAAAAGTAAACTAAATTCTTATCTTTTTATCTCAGCTGAAAGCACAAGGATTATAAAATTCTTTGCGTTGCATCTGAGGTTTTCTCTAGTTTCGGAAATTCAACTACAACTAGGCCTAAACTTATAATGCTTCTATCTCCTCAAGTAAATTCAGAGCAAGAGGATTTAGAAGTAAACGGGGAATGATTTTGTCTAACTTAAACAAATTTGCTCTTAGAATGCATCCGAACGCTCATTGCTCGTTTAGATGTACGCTGAAATAAAGTTTATGAAAGTAAAACATCAAATGATAAACTAGATCTCAGGATTCCCTTGAAGGCTTATTGCTCTTTCGAGGTGTAGGCTGAAATAAAAATTATAAGAACAGAACATCAAACGATAAATGAGATCTCAAAATTCCTTCGAAGGTTCATTGCTCTTTCGAGGTGTAGATCGAAACAAAGATTATAGAAACAACAATATTTGAAAGATCTTGAGATTTTGGATCAAAGATGCATTGTACTTTTGATTTATTTCCTCAAACTCAATCAATGATTACACGTTTTGGGACAGCAAATTGTATGGAGACGACCAACATACAACCTACGATCAACCAAAATACATTGGACAAAGTGAACATTTATTGACTTTAGCAAAGCTTGAAGGTACAAAGGCGCAACAATTTTGTTATAGTAATAACGGTTAAGAAATAATGAGCAAGGCTGCTCTTATTTATAGACACTCAAGGAGTAGGGAACCCTAAAATCTCCTTGAATTAACAATCAGTCTTACCAATCAGCAAGATTTATTCTTATGTCTAAACAAAATAAACTAGCCGTTAACTGGAAAGACTACATCAGGTAACTGGTCTAAAACTAAAACTAACTCCAACTGTACAAGAAATACCTCCAAGGAGAGATATGCATGAAAAGTGGACAGTCAGTTAACTTGGAAAAGGCGTTAAGTTAACTGGTGATCTAAATTCTATCTGTGGAGAATGTCACACGCCTTAACTAGCAGTTCACTGCTTGTCAGCAACTTGAGTTCTATTCTTGGAAATATCTACACGCTTCAACTGGTAGTTCCCTGATTGGTAACTTTGGTGGGTCTGTAACTAGAGTGATGACCTTTGTTTCTTTTGCAATTTTATGTTTCTGCCGCTTTTCTTGATTTTTCTCAATGGAAGAGTATTGCATGATGAAACTGTGAAGTTAGACTATGAACACTCTAGTTGTGAGAAATGCTCATGAACTTGCTGTACACCTAGAGTTCCAACAATATTCAACCCTCTAAACTAGCCTTGAATGGCTATTAGATATATGAGGTATGAAACCATATGGAATTCGTGGACTTTGAGTGTCTACACTTGTCAATTTGTCCAAATCAACTACCAGATTCACTTGAGGTAAGTCGGTGTTGAGTGTTCTCACGAGATCGTGAATCATGACCGATTTGGACTTGAATTCAACTTGAGAGAAGCTATCAGATATACGAGTTATGAAACCATATGGAATTCGTGGACTTTGAGTGTCTACGTTTGTCAATTTGTCCAAATCAACCACCAGATTCACTTGATGTAAGTTGGTGTCAAGTGTTCTCGCGAAATCGCGAATCAAGACCGATTTGGACTTGAATTCGACTTGAGAGAAGCTATTAGATATATGAGGTATGAAACCATATGGAATTCGTGGACTTTGAGTGTCTACGCTTGTCAATTTGTCCAAATCAACCACTAGATTCACTTGATGTAAGTCGGTGTCGAGTGTTCTCACGAAATCGTGAATCAAGATTGATTTGGACTTGAATTCGACTTGAGAGAACTGCATACTGAAAAAATGGAAGAATGACTGGCTATGCTTGAACAACTTTTTTGTAGAGGCTAAAATTAGCTTTGCCGAGAGGCGATTTTTTCGAAAAATTCTGAGATGTGGGTTTTGTTGAGAATATCTTTTTGAATGAACCCAGAAGGTCAGATTTTCGAAAAAATTACTTTTTCATGAACATGCAAGAACCCTTCAAAGGTATAGGCAGTGAGGCAAATTTTCTCGGAAAATTCTAACACATGGGTTTTGTAGGCACCTGAATGTCGAGTAGACCTAGAATGTCAGTTTCTGAAAAAGATGATTTTTTCAAAAACCTTAAAAATAGGAGGCAGCGAGACGGCTTTTCCGAAAAAATTTTGCACGTGGGTTTTGTGGCCAATCTTGTGCTGAATGAATTGAAAAGGTCAGATTTGTGAAAAAATTGATTTTCCTTGAACATGCAAAAAAATCTAAGACAAAAGTAGAAGAAATTGTGGGGAAAAATTTCCAATCTTCAAGAAGATTGAAAAAGAAGAGAACCCAAAACACTAGAAGCTGAAGGTTATGAACTGTTGCCTTTGAAAGTTGATGCCTTGGAGATATGAACTTTGGAAAGACGTCCTTCTGTGCAACTTGATCTCGGAAATATGTAGAACGTTGAAAACCTCTTCTGTTTGATCCTTCAAATGCCGTAGAGAAGAAAGCTTCTGTGTTTGGCGTTTGAAGTCAACCTGCAAGAATAATGAAAATGGATGCCCAAATGCTTGATAAATAGACTTTGGTGGTGAAAGCATCGGTTAACTCGTCATTAACCCGTTTTAGGAGTCAACTGGCGTGATTAGTTGTTAACTAAAACAATTCCCCAAATTTGGGATGTCTTGAGGAGGAGAAAGTCTTCAAAAGTCGTAATTGGAGTTGACTTTGGATGCCACCTTATCAGTGTTAAGAGTATTTTTGAAGAATTTCAACCTTTTCTTGATAAATTGCCTCCGTTTGACCCTTGATTCCGGATGCTTGATTGATCTTGACGTTTAGCCAACAGATTCACTGCGAAGATGGATCAATTTTGAAGAGATGTGCTTGGAAGCAACAAACCCTAAAAATTGGTTTTGATGGCTCAAATTTCTAGGCGCCTTTTTGAGATAAGGTGCTTTTGTTTGCCAGACAACCAATTTTCAAATGATTTTCAATTTTTTCAATTTTGACCTCCCGTGCTTTGATCTGCAGCTATTGGTGATTGATAATTCTTGTGGTCTGGATGTTGAATCCATTGTTAAGCTGGAAGAATTCCGGAAAGGATGATTGGCTTCACAAGTTTCGAAAACTGTTTTAGGAGGCGCAAATTCCTAGGCGACCTTGGCGTGCAGGGGCAGTTTTGTGCTACTGAGACACAATTTTCACTTTGTAACACTTGATGAAATGCTCCATTTTGACCTTCATTGCTGGATGTTTGATCGCTCTGTTGAACTTGTAGACGGTCTCGTCGCAAGACTGATCAACTCTGAGGAGGTCTCCTTGGAAGTCATGAAGTCTGGAAGGTACATCTGATGCTCCAAAAGGTTGGGCACCTTTTGCTAGCAGGGTGCATTTTCTATTCAAATAATTGATGTTATATTAAACAAAGGAGACTAAGGCTCCTTAAATAGAATTACAAAGACGATGTTTCTAAATAAACAATCGTTCATAGAAGACGAAGTTAAAAACTATCTAACTAAACTAACTAAGACTAAGATGACCATTAAAGAAACTACATTATTCTAATTCCTTAATGGTCATCGTTCTAACTACCTAGAAAAAAACAGAGAAGGCTGCCCCCTTCTTCTCAGAATGTTTTGACATACGAGACAAGAGCCTACCATTGACTCTGCCACTTGAGATGAGTCTGCCACTAACCCTCCTAGAATTTGTAGAACTTTTGGAAAGGACCAAAAATAATCACAAAACGTCCAACCTAATGTTGGATAACAGAGCTGTACCTCCTTGTAGCCAAAGACACACATCGAGAACAACTTCCATGATTTTGAGGATAAATCGGCAAACCCTCCAAACTTTTGTAGATGAGCACGATGCCCCAAAACAAATTGCAAAAAGTCACAATTTTTGAGGAAAAAATTGTCAAACCCAAGATTACAAATCATCGTTTTTTGAAAAAATCAGTAAAAACCCACAAAGAAATCAAAACCCAAGTATAATTTTTTATAGGGATAAAAATTGTAAAACCCATCAAAATTTTTGAAGGAGAAAAAAATACTAAAAAACCCACAAGATAGATTTTTTTTAAGGGACAAAAAAATTATTAAAAACCCAGAACAACAATTTACAAAACCCAACAAACTGATGCTGTCTTTGGACGAACAATCTTCTTCCAAATCTTGAGAGACAACACACAGTATGTAGAGGTTGCACACCAGAACATGGTTGCCACATTAAAAGCAAGGGCCTAGGGTCGTCGCAAAATATGGAGGATGCAGGAGAGAAAGGCAAGGAAGGCATGCAAATAGAGAAGTAAGTCGCGCAACTTTCAAAAAAAATGTCCATGAATAGAGAGCCAATGCAAAAACACAGAACTTGCGTGCCAAAGATTGAAGAAAACACGTTGATTGAAATTGCGTGAAAAAGACGCAGAGTTCTTGACGCACCACGAACAGATCCTCGCGTGTAGTCTCACCACGACCATAACAAAAGCATCCGCCATAACTAAGAGCCAAAAAATCCAAAAGAAATCTCACATGAAAAGATTCTCACGAATTACAGACTAACAGACCCACAAAATTTTGGAAGTAAGAACACAAACTTTTGAAAAATAGAACCACGAAATCTAACTCGCGATTTTCAGAAACCCTACTTCAGCAGGCCCTCCAAAATCCCGAGCCCTCTCGTGAGGGAGACAAGCTCAGACTTGCTTTGATACCATGTTCAAATAATCGATGATATATTAAACAAAGGAGACAAAGGCTCCTTAAATAGAATTACAAAGATGATGTTTATAAAAGAAACTCTTGTTAACAAAAGACGAAGTTAGAAACTATCTAACTAAACTAACTAAGACTAAGATGACCATTAAAGAAACTACATTATTCTAATATTTTCCTCTATACTTAGCCAGTTTTTCACGTGTTCAACTTGTTTTGACTTTCAGCATTTTCTGCTTGATCTTCGTTTACGAGTGTTTGATAGGTCCTATGAGCTGGCAACTGGATTCATCACAAAGCTGGAAGGATCATGAGATGTCTTGGAAAAGACAATTGCAAAAAATTTCATCTAGTTGCCCAAAATGCTGGGCACTCTTGGCTAGCAGGGGCGCTGTAATGTCCCCAATTTGGCCCTATGCTCTTCATTTGGATTTAGCCTATTCCCGGAAACTTGTAGGCTAAGTAAAATTGGAAATTAGGATTTCCGCTTTCAAATGCAATTTTGAAGGTTTGCATGTGTGAGTCTTTGACGCATGTCTGGTGGAGCTTTCTGGGTTTTTGGAGAGCTTCAGGATGAGGTAACATGCATGTTAAGATAATGACATGCAATTTTGGCAGATACCTTGCATGCAGGAAAGGTTTGTGGGTTTTCAAAGACCTCCAGGGTGGTGTGACATGCGTCTGAATCTGACAACCTTTCCGGGCACTTACTATTTATAGTAAGTCATCATATCGCTCAGTTGGTGTTCAAAGGAAGTTTTGCAAACTTACTATTTATAGCAGTTTGCTATTTTTGGTAAGTCTATTTTTAGCAGTATCATTCTAGCAGCAACTCAATCATCTACAGTTCAGTGCGGCTGATCAGTTTGGCTTTCTGTTGAGTTTGAAGTGAACTTACTATTTTTGGCATTTGCTATTTTTAGTAAGTCCATTTATGATAGTGGCATAATTATCAGATTGGTTCAGCTCAGCTAATGTCAGTTTGCTATTTTTTAGCAGTTGATTAGTTGCAGTTTGGGTATTGCTCTTGGTTACCTCCTTGGACTGAGTTCCATACTTATTCAATTTTATGTTTTGAAGTTGTACCCCACGCCTAGGCTTGATGACTTCAAGTTGTTTTTAAATGGGGTGATGAAAGGGGACGCCTCATTAAGTGCATTAATGATTTTAATGTTTTATTATTTCCTCAAGTGGGATGACTTGGGAATAATACGAAGAGTTTTAAATATTTCAGAAATGCCTTTTGAAGTGGATGCCTCTTGGTGAAGTTGGAGAGTTTCTTGGTTGGAGGTTACAGTTGATTCATCTCCTCTATTGAAGCTTATTTATTGATGCCTTGCTCATTCATTTGTATGCTTGAATATTTTGGTAAAGTTATGTTGCTAGACTGAACCTAGAACCTGGCTAGGGGGGAAGCTTAGCAAATGTACCATCTTTTAGGCTTGGAACTATGGCTTCCTAGGTGGTTAATTGAGACTGTGCTTCACACAGAGGTGCAAATTGGGCGTAAATTCTGACATTGTTGGACAGGTTGCTGTTGTAAAACCTGTTATCTATTATCTTACTGCTGGTTATTCTTGGCTGAAGCGAAAACCCATTGATAGCTTCACCATTGATTTTCATTTCATTTTGGGTATTTGCTCATGCTGTCTGATTGTGAAGGGTGCCTAGATTGGAGAAGTTTCGGAATTTATTTTGAACTATGGATTTTTTAGCAAGACGTCGACCTCCTTGGAAGGGCCGCCCCACTTGATTGCTGCTTTAGGATTCGTGGCATCTGTTATTGCTGTGTTTGGCTCAAATTTCTTCTTCGAGTTTGGATGCCTTGCTTCTAGTTGTGATTTGACTGTGGTTTAGAGGCATTCCTAGCTGTATCGGAAGAGATACATCTATTCAGGTGATAATTCTGCCTTGCTGGTCTGGTTTTCTGTAATTCACTGTTTCTAATCAGACTTGTTAGTTTTGATATAATGCTGGTTTGAGCTTCATTTCTATATCATAATGGCATTGTAATTGTTAGAGGTTTATTACTCTAACTCACTGTGGATTTTGGAAGCATATCTATTGTTATTTGCAGCTGAAACTCATTATTGTAAAGCTGGTTTAGTAGTACTAACAACTCTTTTTGTTTATTGCTGCAAATTATATTTTTGTATACACTCCCATTGAAGAAGTGGTTGAGTTAAATAATCTTCCTTTCATTCTTGTTAATTTCCCCCTGCGAAATAAGTGGTAGAGTGGAAAATATTCCCCTTGCTGAATAAGTGGTAGTGCGGAATTTCATGGTCGGTTATTCGCCTATTTGTATTTACTTTCATTCATGGTCGGCCAGCCGCCTACAGTTGCTTTGTAATTCTTTCCAGTTGCTAACAATCCCCGAAACCATATGCTATCACCTCACCCGCATTGGGATCTTGGTGAGGGTTATTTTACAAGCTGGTTTACATTTGGAGCTAATGCTAGTCATTGGTCTTATGCTGGTTTTGTTGTGATAAAAATGAAAAAAAATTAAGGGGGAACATTACAGGCGCTTTTACTCTTTTGAATTTCATTATATCCTTCGTTTTACATGTCCGTTTGATCAACAGCTACTGACGTCTGATAGGTCTCGTGGGCTGGTGAACAGATTCGTTGCAAAGCTGGGCTAAATTTGGGAAGATCATTTGGAGATAACTAATCCAAAGACTGGCTTCTGATTACTTTCTTTTCTGGGTGCCCCAAGCCTGCAGGGGCACTTTTCCCTTGATAAACTGCCATTTTTGATGTTTGTTGCCTTGCAGCATCTTTCGCTCTTGATCCTCGTGTGCCGGTACTCAATGAATCTGTTGAACTAGCTTGATGATCCGTTGGAAAGCTTGTAGAATTTTGAAGAAGACAACTGGTTTTGCAAGTCTTAACAATTGCATTTGGCCTCTTGAATTCATGTGCGCCCTTGGCTAGCAGGGGCGCTTTTGGCTCTAGAGTTAGTCATTTTCTGATGATTTTACTCTCCTTGCACTTCGCGTTCACCGTGTTGCTTGACGGGGTTGACCACGTTTTGATGACACGACCACATTCACCGTTTGTGATTGCTTTCATCACTTCACGTGTACGGGCATTGGAAAGTTGACTAAGACATTGACTACAAAGGCATCTCCCTTGTGACAAGGCGTTCTTTTTCCAAACTTAGTTTATTTATTTGCATTTTGCAACTTTTGAAATTCCCCTCCAATGTTGAGCGTCTTTCGAGCATCTTTTTCCATATATTCTTCTGTGGAGTGTTTGAAGCTTAGATCTTGATACCTGGTACTGAAATGAAATGAAAGATATTAATGACGTCCATGAGACTAAACAGTCTATGGGACCAAGACAAACATCTTAATTTGTTTTCATGCTCTTTTCCAGGTCGGATGACTGTTGTTAATTTTGACTAGAAGGTTGGCCGTCTGGTTGATCCTATCCTCCTCAAATAACTGTTGCATATTTTCCACACCCAAACTATTTGCGTATTGATTACGGATATCTCCATAAGCTGTGCATTCCATGACGAAGTGCCATTCTGTCTCCACCACCCCTTTATTATAGAATATGCAAGTTCTTTCTTCCCAAGCTTCCTTAGGTAATTTCCATCTGCCAGTCTCACACCTAAGATCTGATCCCGTCCTCAACTGTGCAACTAACAACCTCGCTTTCCCTTTAATAGCAGCCCCTAAATAGGTTTTTTCACCATGATCCTTTGTTGGGTTAAATTCTTTAATGTGGTATGCTTTTTTTCGCCGAATCTACTTTGACCACATGGTAGTCCTAAATTTTTCCCTCACATACTTTTTTATTTCACTATTGGTGCTAGGACACTCCTGTAATTTGATGTGACACTTGTTCAACCACTTGTTGTTCTGCTTCATCCATGTTTTCTTTCTACGATCTAGCGTCGCCTCCATAACCGCTTTGGTCCACCGATGGTTATCCATGTTTTCAACCTTCTTTAAATAACTTATCAACCGGGTTATCGCCGATGCTTCCAAGGGAAAAGCCCCTGCTTCAGCTAAAAGAATTTCATATGGAACTGTGGCTTTAACTTTGAGATTGCTTGTTATTAGGTGTTTCTAGATTCTTTCTATTTGTCTCCAATTGCACTTTGACATATTGCTTCCCCACACTTCACACCCATAAAGTACAACCGGAGTGACAAGTAAACCAAAGAGAGTTTTCTTGGTTTTCCAACTTCCTTGTATCCTTTTCGATCTACAAGTCTCCCAACTGAGCTTATAGTGAAAGTCAATCCCAAGATATTTGTATTTTGTCACTATATCAAGCGGTCTGCCTTCAAAAAGAAAGGTATGCTATTTATCTTTTCTATTCAATGAGAAAATCATGATTTTGGTCTTGGTGGTGTTCACTTGCATCCCAACTTCCTGACAAAAGTGTTAAAGAGCTTTCAAGTGTTCTCTTAACCCATGCGCTGTTTTTGAAACTAAATTAAGATCGTCAGCATATAGAAGTAATTTCACTACGTAACCTGCCAATTGAACACCATCCCCACCTGCCTTGCTTAACCAGGCTTCCAACTTATCAATGTATAGTCCAAAAAGTGCGGGAGATAAAGGGCAGCCCTGCTTAACACCAACGTTGTTGCCAAAACATTCTGACATAACCTCACTTGTTCTGATTTTAGCACTAACCTTCTCATACAACCTGTGAACAACAACTCTATACCCATTTGGAATGCCTAATTCTTCCATCCTACTCCAAAGTTTGTCCCTAGGCATCGTGTCAAAAACTTTCTTAAAGTCTACAAAACAGCAATAAGCTTCCTCACCCTGGTTGTCCCAAATTTTTTCAATCAAGTGTCTAAGGGTGATGCAATGATCAATGGTAGAATGCCTGGACCTAAAACCTGCTTGCCCTTTTGCCCTCATTTTCTACCCAGTTGCTGATCCTCCTTACAATCATGCTCCCAAAGAGCTTGCCAAAGATAGGATTGATCATAATTGTGCGGTAATTAGATGGGTTGTTGATATCACCACTTTTAAACAGAGGGATGACCACACTGGTAGTCCACTCCACAAGGAAGCCTTCTTGAGTGACATTGTTGAAAATTCTTTTTATGTGAGGGGCAAGAGTTTTAGTCCCCCATTTTAAAAATTCAGCCTGTATCCTATCTATGTCCTGTGCTTTGCCACTTGCTAAGTTCTTTATTCCTTGTTTAATATCATCCACAGTGAAAAGTTCCAATGCTGTGTTAACAACTGGAGTGTAGTCTTTCTCGTGGACCCTCTCGTAAAGGAGCCTAGCATACTTTAACCATTGGGCATCTGTAATATTGTTTTCCAACTTCTTTTTCTTTTGCTGCAGTTCCCTCCAAAAGCCTTTAGGATTCTGTTTTCCAAGAGAGATTAGCTCCTTCCTTCTTTCATTTGCATACTTTGTTTTTTTGGACTGCACTAATTTTTCATATTTTTTCTTGTGATCTTTGTCCATTCCATTCTCCTTTAGCGATCTCTTGGCTGCCTTACATTCCTCATCATACCATGGATTTGCCGGAAAGGTGTTTGCAGTCCCCACCTTGGGGTGAGACCTTTTGCAAGCATTTAAAGCCTTGTGGATTAACGGGATCATCGAATTGTTGTGAATGTGGACATCTACCCCTTCCGTAGCTTTAGTCACTCCATTATTTTTCAAATCATGGAAATGTTGCTTAAGAACAACACTAAATATCTCCTTATTTTCTTGATTTATGAGGATTTTATCCTTGGGAAGGGCATTTTTTTTGCATGTGCTGAATTTGCTTATTGTGTTGACTGATTGGAGAAATGCGTTGCTTAACATGAAGAGGTAAGTGGTCAGATTTCATCTCAATAGGGCAGTCCTCAATGTCAAACTCCAACCGTCTTCCATTGTTGACCTCATAGGTCCTAAGTTGACTCCTAACTTTTCTCCTAAAAAAGTGAAATAGACCCACCAGAACAAAACTGACTTTTTTCGTGATTTTGACTGGACCAGTGTGATCGTGACAAAGAATAAGCCAATCAAAATCATTTTGAGTCCTTTCTAGAAAGATCCTATTTTTTAGGGTTTTTCTAAAAATAGGGGCCTAAAACCCTAATTTCAAAAAATTTCAAAATTTTCAAGTATCCTCTTGACAATAAACCCACAAAAACCCTATGCTTTGTTTGTCGTTCAAATTTTTTTAAGAATAGACAATTTCTATTTTTAGAGACTTTGACTTTTGACGACAAATTTACAAGATTTTATCCAAATTTATCAAAATGCCTTAATGAAGCAATTTTTATATATTTTGGGTACAACACAATTTCTCAACCAGTTCACTGCCTTGTCTATGCTATTGCTTACTATTATGCTTTGATAGATTTTTTCAAGCATCCATAGCTTGTTCGAAAGCACTTGTTTTTGGCTTTTAGCCATAGCAGGAAGACAGTGAACTGTTCGATAAAATGCTTTGGTAGACATGTATGAAAAATGTGGTAGCATAGACAAGGCAGTAAACTGTTTGAAAAAATGCCTCAAAGAAATGTGGTCTCATGGTGATGGAATGCCATGACAATACATAGCAATTTGCTTGTCATGGCATGCCATGACAATACATAGCAATTTGCTTGTCATGGCATTCCATCACCATCATGGCATTCCATCACCATGAGACCACATTTCTTTGAGGCATTTTTTCAAACAGTTCACTGCCATGTCTATGGCTTGTCATGTGGCATTCCATCACCATGAGACCACATTTCTTTGAGGCATTTGTTCAAACAGTTCATTGCCTTGTCTATGCTACCACATTTTTCATACATGTCTACCAAAGCATTTTATCAAACAGTTCACTGCCTTGTCTATGCTATTGCTTACTATTATGCTTTGATAGATTTTTAATTGTTAAAAACCCACGACCTTTCAATCGCTATGTGATTCATCATAATCTTCCTTTTAATCCAAATGCAAGAGATGGAGAATTCAATAGTAACTTCAATGTCTCTATCCGCTTTGACCTTCAAGAGATTTCCCAAATCCCATATGTAAAAGCAAGAGATTGCAAGTTTTATCCCTTACTCTTATCACCCTTTTTTGCATTCTTTCCATGATGACAGTTTTGTTGTGACATAGGAAGCAATAAATCTGAATTTTTTTCATACCTTAGGCTATGAACGAAATACTCAACCTCTTTTGCCAAAAGCCAACTTGTTGAGATATCCTCAACTCCATTTTTGTGACTCAAAATTCCCAACTTTGGGCAAACCAAAATATTTCCCTCAAATGCATTTCTATCCACAATGCTACTTTGCAAATCAATCAATGTCTCACCATTTGGAAGTTCGAAAGATATTGCATGATTTGGTGCATCTTCCTTTAACTTGGGCTCTTCACATTTGACAAGTGATGCTTTTTCCTCCATGATTTCATCAATATTTTCCTAACATAGCCATGGTGCTAGCAAAACATGGAGAAAAGCGAATTCTTATATTTTTTCAAAAATTGTTTGAATACATTTATTTTGGCATGTTGGCATAAAATGGAGGGGAATTGTCGAAAAGTATTTAACACAATGTATACTTTCTACAAGTGTCACAATAACATTAGGAAAGGAGTACAAAAATATAAAGGCCCGATTAAATGCCAAGACATACGTTATTGAGGCATACAGTACTAAAGTAAATTTGGCTTGCTATTTAGATGAAGGTTCGAATCATAAGAAATGAAGTGATCAATATGAATGGAAAGAACATAAAAAAGAAGTCAATGTAGTTTCAGATTAACAAATTGTAAATTAAGTATCTGCTTCAGAATGTGGCAGGGGACATCATTAGTGGAACCTATTTTTGAAGAAATGTTGATGACATCCAGATGAAGTGAGATTTAACATTTTTTTATAATGTTCATTTTAGAAACTTTGTAATGAAATTGTCTAATGAGCTAAAATGTATACTCGAACTTCCATATTTTATTTCATTTAATATTTTGTAAAGGTCAAAAAGAAAGTTGAAAAATGTTTGTGGAAAGAAGTGTTTAATCATTGTAAAGGATTTTTTGCTATTTTCACACAGAATTGTACAGGGAATAAAGAGGGAGACTTTGTTCTTGGTTTTGAAGAAATAAGAAGAATATTGCAGTACTTTGAGCCTTCATTTTTTGCAAATTCCTATTATTCTTTAGTTTAAAATTTAATGTGAGATCTTTTCTTCATTTATTCTTAGTGTTTCATGAATGCAATCTGGTTAAATCTCTATTTATTTGTTAATAACACACGTGGGAATAAAACTGCGATCTATTTAATTCTCTACATATACCCTTCCTTTTCCATTTTGAGTTTTCCTGATGGTTCCCTGCATTTATTCCACCTAGGGTTTCTCCTTCTTTCTTCTTTTTATGCCTGCTTTGTACTTTTGGGTAAAAAGTGCCAAAAAATTCCAAACTGACCCCCCCCCCATCAGATGACCATAGCTGCGCCTCTGAAACACAGAGGAAAATTGCCTGTATTATGGTGATTTCTCCTGCTGTTGCAAGTATACACCACTGCCCATAGAGCGAGTCACAAGAATAAACACAAATAATGCAGCAGCCAGTTTACTAGCCAACAAGTTCTGAAATTTGAAAGCTGATTTGGATTCAAAATATGAAATCTGCAGCATTGGAACTTCTACTTACAGAAATCTGAACAGAAGCTGAACAGAAACAAACAACTGATCTGCTGCAGAATTCAGTTAGCTATGACACATTCTAAAATTGCTAAAAATTACAAAAATAAGGAAACTGCTTGGAAGTGCTGAAAGAAATTAAAAATCTGAAAATTACTGGAAGTTATAAGTCTAAAATATGGAAATAACAAAAATCCCGGAACCTAATTTCCTTTTTCTTGTATGTTGATGTTTTGGAAAGAGAATATAACAATAATTTTATGGAAATTAGCTGACAGAAAAAAGTAGCAAAAATGTTAGTGAAAAGGTATGCATACTAATCCAGACCAATTCCAAGAGTAATATGGGCACTGCACTGGATGAGAATGCTCAGTTCTTTTGACTGCCAAAGAGACAAGGCTCTAAAACATAACCTCAAGCAATATGCCTTCCTCTTAACATGTGGAATTTCTGTATCCTTTTAAAAGAACATTAAATCAAATCCTAAGGGCCCCACAAATCACTTTCATAGAAGGTGAATCTAACAAAACAGAAAATCTTAATGGGCTCACTAAAGTTATTTGGAGGTTGATCATAGCCTTTTCCCCTTTCTCTCTTGGAGTCTATTTCTTAAAGAGAAATAACTGCAAGAGGATGATGACGACAACAATTAATCAAGCTTATAATCATATCTTTGTTGTTAGCCTCATGTATATAAAGAGCACCACTACTTTTGAATTTTTTGCATCATATTCATGCATTGAACTACCATCAATACCCATCACCTCCTCAACAAATTCTTCTGATAAACAGATATTTTAATCTTCATCACAGAGCTCAACATATTTTGTAAAAGAGATGTCTTCTGTAGTTCATTTAATCAAAAGTTCTCCATAATACCGGACTTTGATCTACAAGGGGTACATGACACTAATTTTATGTGAAAAAATCTGCCATTACTAGGTCTTTCCTTCAAGAACAAGAAAGTGTACATGATACAACTGCTATGTTCCTAACAGGAACTTGCTTTAATGGCTGTGATGATCTTTGCTCTTTAGTTCTGAAATACGAAAGCTGATTTAAAAATTTGAGGATATGAAGGTTGCAGTTCTAAAACTCTTTTTTAATGGCCGGAAAGCTTTACAAAATCCTAAAGTGAAGCTGAGCAGAACCTGATATTCCGCAGAATCTATAAATAGCCGCAACAACATCTGAAACTGCTAATATCTGGAAATTACTAAAAATATTAAAATTATTTGAAATCTAAATCTGCAAAGAACTAAAATATAGAACTACTTAAGATCTGGAAGTTAATTTTTCTAATGTTATAAAATATGGAAATAGAACATAATAATAGGATGTATGGAAAATAGTTCACAGTATATGTAAACTGTAAAGTAACAAAAAAAATTCTTGTAATTGTGGGAATTCCAATACAGGCCAAAACCAAGAGCATTATGAGTGGTGCACTCAACCAGAATACTCAGTACTTCAGACCAGTAAAGAGACAAGAATTTAATTCATATGATAACCTCCCGTAACATGCCCTTCTCTAACATCCACTACCTACTTACAGTCGACTGTCACTTTGTGTCTCATTTCTCTTTTTATTTGGGACAATTACATCTTAGAAATAGTGCACTCAACCAAATCAGAAGGGCCCACAAATCACTTTCTGTTAATTTAACAAAACAAAAAATCTTAATGGGACACTAGGCCAGAGATAGATTATATGTTTGCAAAAACAATTGGCAGGGCCTATTTGTTGGAAATTAGTGTTCACATAGGTAGAGTTTGTGTTAGAATTTTAATTATGTGAGTATGAATAAGTGTAATAATATTAAGTTGTTGAGAAACAATTTAATATTATCATATCACTTGGTTTGTTAATGGGTTATTAGAATAGTGGTCCGTATTGAGTTGTTCAACTCAATATTAATAGGAATATTGTTTAGGTTGTTCCTAGAAAATAGGATCTTAAAAATCCTATATATATGTAATCTATTTGAATGAAAAGATTGAAGAAGCTTGTATTGTTTTGAATCGAATTATTATCAGCTTCTTTGTCCATATTTTCTAATATGGTATCAGAGCAAAGTTGGGCTTAACTCCTTCAAGGCCCGAAAATGTAAGCTTGTGAGATGTAATACTCTGTAGGATAAAATAGATGAGTGGATTGTTTTTTTATTTTCTTGCTTAGTTTCCCTGTGCTAAGATCATTATAAAGTTTGTCGATGCTACTTGTGCACAAAGAGGACATCGGGTAGTAGAGAGCTGCGGAAGAGGATGAATAAGGAGATCGGGCCTCCTACACCAGCCGCAAGTTTGGAAGGCAAGAATTAATAATAGTTGTTTCAATGAAGCATCTCGGCACTAGTATTGAAGCGGTTTAAGAAGTTGACTAGCCTAGAGACTTCCCATGAAGATTTCTGTTGGGGACGTGGGAGGCAATATATTCTCTCTTGTGCGCTAAATGCTCCTTGTTCGAAGTTAAGTCGTGGCTTCTTCAATAAACAGATCAAAGCGGGGTCATATTCTACACCTATGATAAGGGGAGAACATTGGCATTTTGAACGCAAATTGATCTTCTTATATCAATATAGGTGGCGTGGATCTGTGAAAGGGAGTCGAAAGCATTGATGAAAGTCAATTGAGAAGAGGCAAGAAAGGGCATGGTCTGGACCAACGCATTTAGTCTCTTTCATCTCTAGATTGTCTCAATTTGGTCTTGCCAGCATCAACTTCACATTATTCATTAGCTACAATTTGGTTGTGTATTTATTTTTGACGAGCAGTGCCCGTATTTCTTCCACAGATCTGTAAAAGTTGTTTGCAAAGTTGGCACAATTCTATTAATGTGCCCATGATGTGGGTTTTCAAATAGCTTGTGGATTGACAACTGCATTGAGTGCTTCCAAGGCTCATGACTTTGTGCACATGGAGGTGTTAAGGCTTCCACATTCAAACTCGTTGATGGTGACTTGTAATTGCCTGATTGTTAACATGCTTGGTTGAATAGTTGGTTGCTGTTGTTTGTGTACATGTGTCACTTCTTGTAGTGATAATGTGATCTTAGGCGATTTGAGAGGGCATTATAAAATCAAGAGATTGCATTCAGATATACATGAGATTGGTGAACCGGTTCAGTTGGTGTATTGCCGGTGAAAAAGATTTTGTTTGCTTGTCTATTCAAGTTGTGAGTCTTGGAGGGGGGCAGTAAAAGATTTGAAGGTCAAGGAAAGCCACAATCACCTTGCTTAGTCGTGCTTTAATCTTCTAAACATGGTCACCCAATCTATTGAACATAGTTGATTCTGTCGAAACTGAACATCAAGGGAGTTGTGAGACGTTCATGGAGCTTACTGGAAAAGACCTTGTTGAACATTGAAATGGTAAAGAGTCTCCTTACTGGTTCGGGTAGCCTCGTATAGTTGGACGTGGTATCATATAGAAGGCGTGAACCAAATACAAGATCATAAAAGTACCAGGTTTTGTCCATCTCCATCAATAGGTAGTTGTGTTTCAGTCGATGTAATTTCTAATTATAACTTAGTAATTATATTAGAAATTAAAGTTAAGTTCATAGAGTCAATTAGTTTAGTTTCTAAAGTCTAGTTAAATTGTTATTTGTTTAGTGTCTCAAAGCATTGTTGAGTCAAGTTATATTATTTTATGTAAAATAGGATTGATTTTATGTGTCATAAATTATCATGTCATTAAAAGTTTGTTTGTCCAAATACAAAAGTATCAAAAATAAATAAAAATTGCCTCATTTGTAAATGGATGCATTATTGCTTGTACGCGACAATTCATATTGGGGGGGGGGGGCGCATTCTATAATTGAGCCTAAAAATCAAATTTGCTAATTAAGTAGCAAAATTATTGGAGGATGGTGCACCAGAGGGTGGAGGATACTCAACAACCTCTCGTGAATCACTAGCGACGGGGTTGCAAAATTGTTTTAGTGACAAAAACAACTTGTGCTAAAATGACTAAAGTCAAGATTGGTTTCCAGGTGGCAGCGGTAACCGTCTCATATCATTTGTGATCAGAGTGGCAATGATCTATAGTGGTGATTGCATACACGATAACAAGGACTTGGTTCTCAAGCTTTTGTGGTTGGATGTGTATGTCCCCAATCACAATTCTTGGTTGTTTGTGAATGGATGTGTTTGTTCCCATTCACAAGATGGTATAAGTGATTGGAAGTGTTTGTCCCCAGTCACATGAGTTGGTGATTATGATTGGATGTGTCTGTCCCCAATCATAATTTTTCTGAGCAGATGTGTTTGTCCCTATTCATAACCTTGATGTTGGATAGATGTGTTTGTCCCCATCCGAACTTGATGTAATACCTTGGGTAGATGTGTTAGTCCGTATCCTCAGTTCCATGGATAGATGTGTTTGTCCCTATACTTGGATGGAAGTACTAGGTGTAGTGAGGCTAGTTCCATTATTGCTTGACATGAGTAGATTTGTATGTCCCTACTCTTATCTTATATTGTTTGGTGAGCTACTATGTGTGGTCATCAAGTATTGTGATGTACTATCACCCCATGTTCACACTAAGGGGGGGTGTTGGAAATTAGTGTTCACATAGGTAGAGTTTGTGTTAGTATTTTAATTATGTGAGTATGAATAAGTGTAATAATATTAAGTTGTTGAGAAACAACTTAATATTATCATATCACTTGGTTTGTTAATGGGTTATTAGAATAGTGGTCCGTATTGAGTTGTTAAAAACAACTCAATATTAATAGGAATATTGTTTGGGTTGGTCCTAGAAAATAGGATCTTAAAAATCCTATATATATGTAACCTATTCGAATGAAAAGATTGAAGAAGCTTGTATTGTTTTGAATCGAATTATTATCAGCTTCTCTGTCCATATTTTCTAATACTATTATGTTATAGTATTTATTATTTTTAAGATATAGGACCAAAAATGTTAACATCATTTATGATTTTATGTGTACAATTGTATAAATGGGTACACATGCAATCTTAAAACATTTGAAGTTCCTAGTGTTGCATGATGGCTATTTAGTCCTTACCGATTTTCTTATGACCTTACACTCTCCCAAGAGATTATTATGTTTGAATTTATTCCCCATATACCAATTTAATGACTACACTTTATGAGCCCACTTTCATTTACGATTATTTTTTGCTTAATATATTCTAAAGTTCTTTAAGATATCTCTCTGTTTTTGAGAGATCAACCTTTTTTATTCATGTGAGTTGGTTTTGGCATGCTTATATTAGTTAAACATGCTCATTTGTTGCCAATAGGTATATCTAATGTAGAATTTATAATATTTATTGTCTAATTTCAATTTCATTCGCCTGCATAATGCTATTGTTTTTTTTACTATAGCTTTCAAGATTTCAAGACCACGGTTACAATTATTGTAACTGTGGAAAGCATAGTTCTTTTGGATGTATGCATTACTTGGTTGCAAAATGTCTCCATTTCCTACACTTGCAAGTGATAGTTTTTATAGACATTTCAATTTACTAGATGTAAATAGTTAGCGGATTATACATACTGGCATTTTGCACCATATGAGATGAGCTTTTTATTTATTAATTTATTAATTGTTATTTCATCATGAAGATCTTTGGTGCTCATTTGGAGGATTTTGACATGCAATTTTGATTTGTTTGTAGGTGTGTAAAGATGGCAATTGTCCATGATATTGCTGAAGGTAGGGTTCAAAAGAATTTCTGAACCTTCATGTTTGTGGATTTTTTATGCCTTAAAAATTTGGTTCTGTTTTTGAATCTCCCACGAAATGCTTTTGATATTATTAATTAAAAACATGCAGCTATAGGTCTAGCTGAAAGTTAACGATCAATCTCTGCAATTTGGAAGGTCTTCCTTGTTTCATTAGAGAAAGTCAGTATGTGGTTACTTGAAATTTCAAAATAACATATGGAACACATGTATCCCACCTTTCCATCTTTCTTTTCAGTCTCTACACTCTCCCACATAACTCCTACCACTTTTCTCCTTAAGGTATTCTCTCACCATTCTATTACTTAGGTAGTTCCATTTCTTCTTACTCCTCCCCCACCTACCACTTTGCCCACTTCCTTGGTAAGCTAATATCTTCCCCCCTCTCCTCACGGAACCTCACTTCAGCCCATTCATTAAAATATTCTCCCATGTTTTGACTTCCATGTTTTGAAAATCTCATTAATTGATTTATCAAATGTTGATAAATGCTAATCAAGAATTAGAAATCATGTCCACTATGTTATGTTCAATTTTTTTTAATAGAAAAGCTCTTTTGGCAGCTCAAAAGTACTGCCAAAACAAGTTGATGTAGTGCAAGCTGTCTTGACTTTACTCGACCTCTATCATTGGTGTAGCAAACTTAGAGTTCCAACTCTAATGCTAGTGTGACAAATGACAAGCATAAACACAAATATATGCTTTACATTAAATGTCTATGTGAACAAGACAGAGTAATGCAAACTGTTAGTGGCTATGGGGTGATCCATTAGTAGTAGTACAAATCATTTTCTCAAAATACAAATAGCAATCAGGGAAACTGTCTATAAATTAGTAACAATAGACAATCAAAATATGTGTTGTTCTTAAAGAATTTTCTCACCATAAACCATCTGTTTATTCTTCCTATATATTTTGATTGCTTCTCTGGTGTGAGATAACTGCATATTTGTTAGATCCTTGACATGGTATTAACACAATTCTTATCCAATATCTTTAGTCACTAGGTATCTCTATTGCCTTAAAAATTATAAACATATCTTGCATACTTTTCTCGCAAACGTGCTGAAGATAAAGCTTTAAATTTACGTTTGCATTATCAATCCTTTTCCTGCAATATCTTGGCTATTATTTTTATCTAAATTTTGAGGTGCAAAGCTATTGACCATTTTATTGTTATTTATTCCGTGACTTCAAATTATAAGGAATTCTAAGCAATCATCTTGTTTGTGTAGCTATTGTTGGTGATATTGCACCTTCTGACGGTATATCCAAGGAAGAAAAAAGTCAAAGAGAGAGGAAAGCTCTTGATGAAATGTGCCAGATGCTTGGTGGAGGACTGAGAGGTATAACAAAATTTCTGATATTTTCTCTACGATCTAATAGTTTTTAATTTTTTCTTGTGTTTGTTAGAAAACACAATGAGTAGTTTTAGACATTCGGTTCCCATACTTAAAATATAGAGATAACCAAGAGTTATCAAAATAAAAATTAATATCAAAGTAAAAAATAAAAATACAAAGTAATTAGAATTGAAATTGAAACTGTGGATAGGGTTTGAATTCAGGGTAATGATGCATGAATCAATAATAGCAACCACAAAACTATCTAACTCAAGCAATAAAGACCCTAGATCCAACAATGAATCACAAATGAACATAGAAATCACAATAATAAAGCAATAATACCCAATCTCTATGTCATAATTGAATCACCTCCATTGCTCTTCTCCATTTTGCTTTATTTGTTCTCAGATTTGTAGTATGCAATATACTCAATGAGCTTGATGTTGATAATTGATAGCTTGATCTCTTGATAGCAATAGCAAAAATATTGAAGATTGTGGTTAAAAGACAAATGACTTGAAGATTTTCTTTTATAGAAATCCCAATTCAAAGGAAGGGCTAGGATTAGATGATGAGGTATGGTGATCAATGGACAAAGTTAATTGAGACAAGGATAGGGATGAATGTACCAAAACTCAAGAAAGTGGTTGAGATTTAGGGCTTAGCTAAGAAGAAATTCAAATTAAATAATAACAATAATTCAATTTAAAGAAGGGAAAATGAATAATTAAATATTTAAAAATAATTATTTAATTATAGAAGAAAGGTGGAGTGTTAAATATTAAGTAATTAAAAATAATTATTGAATAGATGGATGGAGAGAAATGACAAATAATTAAATAATTGAAAATAATTATTTAATTATGGAGATAAGAATATGATAAAGGCTAATGAATAATTAAATAATTAAAATAATTGTTTAATAATAGAGGAAAATGGAAATAAATAATTAAATAAATAAAATTGATTTAATTATGAGAAGGCCAAGGGGTTGTTAGTGACGTAATTTAAATAAAATTAATATTTATTTAAATTAATCAAAGGAAGAATAGGCTAACGCGAATTAATTAAATAATTATTTAATTAATAGAGGAAAATGACATTAGGAAATAATTAAATAATTAACATTATTTAATTATGCAAGGACAAAGGCAAATCAGTGATAAGATGCTGCTCGCAAGCTCGGGACATTTTTCAATGTCTACAGAAACTAAAATAAAAGTAGGTATAAAATAAGAGTAAGATTAAGATTAAGGTAACGATGATTAAGGGAAGAGTGTAAGGTTAGGGGTAGGGGTGGAGTTAAGAGCAAGGGTGAGGGAAAGAGATACATGCAGGGGCAAAGGCAAGGGCAAGGGAAATGTCTGCCAATTAGTTTTTATGGCAGTTAAGAAATTTATTTACCATGGGGCTAGATGGAATAACATTTGTTTTAATAGGACAGTCAAGGGAATTTATGTTCAAAATATTCCACGAAAAGGTTGCTTACGATAGGGGAGAAGGAAGAACCCATAGTAATTCCATTTGTCTATTTGTAAATTTCAAATTTGAATCTACATTGAAACTAACTAGGAGTTCATTTTCATTTTGTTTATGATTATTGATTGTATTAACTAAGCTATTAGAGTTGTGGATGAAGGATGAAGTGTGACCTATCAAGGTTGAAGCTCATTAGCAAGGAAGCCTGCCAAAACATAAGTTGGAGAATCTCAAAACATGATGCAAGGGGTGTAATAGCAAAAAATTAGACATATGGATACAACTAGGAAGTTGGGGTAAAATCAAGTAATAAACCAATCAGTGGGTTTAACTTGTGTGATGTCAAAGAATCTAGACGTGCAAACACTTGGAAAGAGAATAACTGAGCCAGGTTTTAGTTGGAAAACATAGAAAAAGGTGCAAATCTTTATCAACCACGTATGATATGTATACAACCAAATGATATTTGTAATAATAAATCAGCATAATAAGTAATATACCGAAGATAGAAATAGCCCTAATCTAACTACTAATCTGATATTATTTGTGGATGACATTTTTTCCCAGAATTTGGGGATGGCATGGGAACAATTATTAGAATAATATAGAAAAATTAATATTTGAAGAATTAGTAAAAGAAGTTGCAGTTTTCATTTATGTAAACAATATGAATCAAAGAAAATGAAATTTATACAAATGTGGACTGTTGTATGAATTTTGCATTAGAGACAACAAATCTTAATGTCTTCACCTCTATCTTGAGTGGAAATCATACCATTGACCAAGACTCTACCATTAGATTTTGTAGGATCATCTTTTGTGCTTTCTGATATCTTAATGTTAGACATGCTTTAAATAATCTGAGTAAATGCACTGATTCTGTTGTCATTGTTTTCAAAGATGATGAAACCCATTGCCCTGAATCATTTGAAAAAAGTAGATACATCAATGCTAGCCAAATTTTGAATGGGATGTTTTAAAAATCAGTCAGGAGTTTTGGATTGTTCCCAAGGGGTTCTTGAGAATGGAATTTTACAGAGGTCCACAACAAGCTGCAGTGCCAGTATACATGTGTAATTTCCAAGCATCTTCACTAAGATTATTATATTTACTTTCTGCATCATTTTACTGTAATTATAGATAGTAGCATTACTTGGAATCGAGATTGACTCAGGAAACTAGAAGTTTAAATGGAATTTGATTACTTGGGATTAAATCTGGCACAGTGAAAACCAATTTTTTTTTTTTGCTTTATATAAAATCAGAGTAGGGCTCTACAAGCGACAACCCCTAGCAAGGTTGAGGGGCAGTTCCATAGGGTCCTGGGGCAATCCCTTGCATGTTCCCTTTCACAATGCAAGGTGGGATTGAGGGTTGAAGCTCTTGTTGCCAATCCCAAATTAAAGCCTTTGAGGCCATAGGGACCTTCGTGATATATTAAACTTCTGTTTTGTCTTTTATGTTAAATGGCTTTTTCCTCTTCCTCTTTGTTAGATGTGAATTTGGATTTATTCTAATTTTTGTAAACATTAAAAAAAAATAAAATGAGCATTTTATCGATCTGTAAGATGTTGGAGATATTCTCCAAACAATCACCAATTATAGATACTAGCTTGTGAACTCCACACAAAATCTTCCAACAACTGTAAATCTTGCATAGAATTCTTATAAATTCAGTTTAGTACGCTCAACAATAGAAGGAATTATGGAAATCAAGAAAACACATCCACATGTGCAAATAAACCACCAAAAGAGTCTAGAATTGCAAATACACCTAGAGAAGCCCTCAAAAGGGAAGACAACTCAAGAAGAGATAGCTCACGTTGCTCATGCCACAAATGTGTAGTTAATTATAAGTGTGCACAATGTTACAAGTACAACAACCAGCAAGTTCAACAAGCTCCAAACACCTGCAAATGGTCATTGCACCATGGAAACCTTGTTAATCCTCTTGCAATAGTCAGCACTCATACAAAATGAAGGTAGAATTGAAAGCCAACCCTTGAACAATGTGTTTAAAATTTTGTTATGCCTTTCCCACATCCATTCTTGGTGCCATAATAAAATCCAAATGTCTAAAACAGGAACTGAAATGCCAAAATCCATCAACTTCCACTCTTTTTCCAAGTTGGTATGAAGATGCCACAAAACAACAATGGACAGTTAGAAAATCACTAGGGCATTCATGAAAACACCTCTTGCTAAAACCTCACAGTTTCAATGCCATTTATTTTTCTCTTGTTTTCAACATCTGATTGTGGTGGACCTTGTGGTTGTTTGTACATTATCTCAACAAGCCAATGACTTAGAAAAAATTGGAGATGCCATCGCTCTTTGACTCGAAGGTGAGAAAAAGAGTCTTCACAATAGTCTTATTTGGTGGTTTGAAATTGAACATTTCCATGGGATAAGTTGAAATGAACTAGAGATAGATATTAAAATGTTTTGCTAATCAACTCTATCAATGAATTGGTTGAAGGAAAATTTAGTGATGTTATGATTGAACATGTTATTGAGTGGTGTGCTTCTACTCATTTAGTAAAATAGTTAGGAGTTGTGTTGATCCACATTTCCCATCAAAAGAGGCAGGTTTGAACTCATTGACATAGTTACGAGATCAGGACAAGAAGAACCGAGGAGCCAAGATTGCATGCAAGGAGTTCACATTGCTATGGATAGCATCTTTGTTGATCTAGCGATGATTGCTTTTGTTTGCATACTCATGAGCATCCTTGATGATTAAGCCAATAATAGCCAATCTTGATAATTCATTGAGTGTTGGCTCGTCGACCAAAATGGCCACAACAAATATTGTTGTGGTCATAAGTTGGGCATCCTTAGTTGTGATGTCCCCATCATAAAGCCAAACGACTCTGGGAAATAATTAATTAAATATTTAAATAAGTCTTTATTTTGCTCTTTTAGACTTATTAATTATATGATTAATTATTTATATTAATAAATGTTATATTATGAATAAAGCTTTTAAATAATTCAGTTTACAAATTGAAAGTTGGTGAAATAAAGGATGAATGACGGAATTGAATCATCATCATCACGGAGGATTGAATAATGTTGGTTTTCAATATAGGGATCTTTGAGAACAAAAACTCTTAGGATTTCATAGCCATGGAAGGACGAAACCCTTGATGTGGCTCGTGTAGTTTTTCACTCATTTTCATGATCATAGCGATCAACTATACCTTTGGGCGTCATTCATAAGCAAAGTATTGGGGAATCGAGTTTGGTTGATGCTGGGAGGTTTCGGGTTTATTGTTGCTACAAATGTTATTTATCTCTGCAATTTTCATTGTGGCATCGTCTATCTGTTCTTTATCAGGAATAGGCTGGAAGAGGTTTGAGACATCCCGATATCGGGATTGTCGTGAGTATTGTCAGTGATTCTTGTTGGCACTTCAGATACATTGATGGTTGGCGTTTCTTAGAGTTAGCAATATACCAAAGGACTTTTCTTGGAGTGGTATTGTCATTCACGCTTGAGTACCTGATATCGGGTTGAGATGCATACAGAACGGGGTTCTTTTGTTAATTTTAGGATCAGAAATGAATAAGCAGAAAACACAGAATAATGACAACACATGAACAATAGAACACAACACATATCCTGGGAAAACCCTCCTTCTCGAGGTAGAAAAACCTAGCCACAAATATCGCTTATATATAGAATAAAAGAGCAGCAAATCTGCTTTACAACAGGCCACACACTAGGCCGATCTGAAGCAATAAAGATAGCGTCTTCTCCTTGATGTCGATCCCCTAGAAGCAAAGTAACGATTTGCTGAGAAGAATTCAAACTTGTCTTGATTTATGTTTGATACCAAATGAATGTGAGTCACCCTTCAATATATAGATACCAAGATGCCTTTTCATGAAGAGTCGACTACTTCCATAAAAGAGGCACCCTTACACAAAATGATGCGACTTCTCATCAAGTCGGCTATAAGAAATAAATAAATTATCATGTCTTCCTCAGCATTTAATATTGTTTATTTTATATTTGAATTCGAAAGGAGAAAGAAATCTCCCGCCACTACAATAACATCAACATATTTACCACTGTGCAGAAGAGCATACAAGACTGCGATCATGTACTTTGCAGCTTTTATCGTTATGCTGGAAAACATATACACGTTCGATGTTGGACATTTACTCACAAATGATATCAACGTTTGTTGAAGGAGCCATTTTTTTTATAGTTTGAATGTCTTGAGCACGATGGGATTGCATTTATTCATGCTCTTAGGTTACACCTATCATTATTGGCGCTGAATTTGTCATCTGTGATGAGTGGATGGAGGTTTATTATTGCCTACTATGAATTCACGCTGAACAGTATTTCCATTCACATTGGCACTAACGATGCTGTTATATCTTAAGGCGTGAAGAAACCAAAAAAACTTGGGTGTCCATTGCTCATCGGGAGATGGTGACAATTCGCCAAGCACAGTAAAAACAAATTAAGTTGGCCATTGCTTATTTCCTAGGAAACCTGGGGATGCATCCCCCCCCCCTCCCCCAAAATGCTCCGTCCCTGTCCCTGGGACGTCTTGGGTACAGGGGGACGGTAGGGGACCGTCCCCTTTTTTCGCAAAAAAAAGAGGAAACGTCCTTGAAACGGGGGGATGGCATTGACCAAATGGGGACGGCTGACTGGTCCCAGGGACGACTAGGGGACAGCCAAGGGACACCTGAGCCGTTCCCCACATCAAAGCATGTTTTAAAAATAAAAAATATATATATAATAGTTTTCAGTTTTCTGGTTTATGAGTTTTTCGTTTAAATTATTTTCATATATCTTTCACAATATTTGGAACACTCACAAGATAAATATGTGATGCTCTATTAGAGATATATAAAAATAACAAAAAAATATTCTAAAAGTGTGTAAACTTGAATTTATTTGCTTGCTGTTCACTAACAGGTTTTAGAGACAAAGACTTAGGATTTTGACCTTTTTAAACAATTCTTCACAATAGGAAATAGGCTGAATATTAAGGCAATTTGATGCCCAAAACTCAGCAATTTGTGAGTTGGAAATAACCTTGTGTAATTTGATATAACTTTATAAGTTTATAAATTATAACTTGGAGGTTGTATTATGATTCATGTATGTTAATTCTGAATTTTCAATGTGTATTGAGTATTGACAAAGAATTTTGAACTCAAATGTTATATGTTAAGGTTCTATAATATATATTATGTATGCTTTATCCATGTTTTCATATGAATATTTAAAATTTACCTATATATTTTAAATTTTCCTATATTTTATATAGCCGTCCCCCATCGTCCCTAAATTTGGCGTCAAAAATCAGAAACTTGGGGACTCGTCCTGCCGTCCCTTGCCATCCTTGTCCTGGAAACTTGGGTTAACACTGCTTATTTTTGATCGCCCAATATATGTGTTCCTTTACATGTTGTTGAAGAACTTGTGCACAGGAAATAGTTCGGGCTTTAGTTTCTGGATTGGATAGAAGAAATGTCACGAGAATGTTCTATGTTTTAATGGATTTTCATATTGCTTCCTCCTACGTCTGGGTTGAGGTGTGATTTTGCTAAGGCTGTTATTCTGTGTAATCAATATATTGGAGCCATTCTGTGTAATCAATATATTGAAGCCGAATGTTTTTAATTTCTTGAAATTGATATTCAATCTGAATGGTTAAATCATATTGACGGTGTTTCCACAAAGCATTTGATTACATATACCATTAAGCTACCGTGACATCGACTAGAAAGGTCAGATGATATTCTTGCCATGTATTTGAATACATATTTGCGTTACATTTGGACCTTGTGGTTTGAAGTCTGATATATATATTTATCCAAGTCTAGTGAGGATAGAAATTGGCAGACATTTGATTATTTTACGTTGCAAATACAAAGATAAACCTTTTCAGAACAATAGTGCAAAAGAACATCTTGTAGAGATTGAATTTGTTTCAAACTAGTTTGACAAATAGCATTGTCAAACTAGGGTAAAACGTTTAACTCTTGATCAACCGGGGTCCGGGTTATTACAGTGGTATCAGAGCCATTATCTTGCCAACCTTGGTTGTAAATCACTTGCTTCAGTTATAGTTTACATCAATGGCTAGAATTGTGAATGGAAGATTGTTACCTACGTTCCTACCTTCCTTGCCAACACATGCCCAACCACTACACCAAAAGACCAACCTAGTAGTGAGGATGGCTACCCAGGGTGTTAAGGGTGAGGTTTGCGTCCCACCAGCCTCAAAGGTGAAGGCATAGAAGCCACGAGCACAATGGACACATGGCCATGGAGTCCCACCATTTGGTTATCAGGTACACGCTTGCCAACATGATGAGTTACATCCATCGGGGTTCAGCCGTTCATGCACGAGACATTACAACCCACCACACTCCGCCGGGCTCGACCTCGAGACCTTGGCTCTGATATGACAAAGGTCCAACCACTACACCAAAAGATCGGCCTAGTAGTGAGGGCAGCTACCCAAGGTGTTAAGGGCGAGGTTTGCGTCCCACCAGCCTCGGAGGTGAAGGCACAAAAGCCACGAGCACAATGGACACGTGGCCATGGAGTCCCACCATTTGGTTATCAGGTACACGCCTGCTAGCACGACGTGTTACATCCGTCGGGGTTCAACCCTTCACTCACGGGACATTACATTAGTAGTGAGGCATTGTGTTAAAATCATATCATACTCTCCCTCAAGAACTCTACCTCCAATGATAATATAGTGGATGACAAGTTTGTGAAGGAGAAGACATCTTTGGGAGGAAAACCCCTTAGGGTAGGTTTGTGGCACTCCTCTAAGGTAAGGGCATCTTTAGGAGCATGATATTGTATTAAAACCATTTCATATTTTCTATGGAGAAATCTACCTCCAATGATAACATAGTGGATGACAATTATGTGAAGGAGATGGCATCCTTGGGAGAAAGCCCTCTCAGGGGAAGTTTGATTAGATAAATATCTCACACTATATTGATATAAGGCACAAGAGTGGCCTCTTTGTGATCATTAGATGATATGGTATCATTAAGAAAGCCAACATCGATCACCTCCTACGAGTCATTATGTAAGGTTGAGTCAACAAGTTGTTTAGTGATGGCTCAACCTTCGTTGGATTCTTTATTAACAATTTTTAGTCGAAATCTTGGAGGAGCATTAATTTATTTAGTAGTATTGCTGGTTAGTGTTGCTTTGCTCAAAAGATATTTTAGAGGATCCAATTGGATGATGAATTTGGTTGTTTGCATCATTATGTCCAAGATTTTTGGTTGCAAAGGGATGAGGAACTCATTGCTTCTCAGTTGGAGTGTAGTTGAGTTTATAATCAACTAGCGTTCAAGAGATATAATAGATGTTTCTCTCTCTAGTTGATTTGTGCAAGCTTGCCACCTATCAAGGTCCTTGACATGGATGATGTAACTTGAACTTAAGGTCGTCAAATGCTACTTGGACCTTAGGAGTCCATATTGAAGGCACATTGTGTGATGGGAAGAAGTCAAAGGAATAACATTTTAGGGATAATCCTCAAGGAATAACCTTAGGAAATCGATATGATCTAGGAATGTTTGTGATTGTTTAATGTTGTGTGGAGGATGCATTTCAAAGATTATTTTAATCTTTTTGGTACCCACTTCAATGCTTCAATGAGAGACAATGAGACACCAAAGACAGTTCTCAAGGGTAGGGTTGGCATTATATTTGTGAAACTGTATGAGGATGAATTACAAATATTGAATATGCTAATTTGGCTCATGAAGTTTCTTTACTCTATTTGTTATAATTTAATTTATGGTATTTAATATTTGTTATATTTTAAAGTTTTGTTTCAATTTTATAAACTTTATAATTTAAATTTTTTCATGATGTTAGTTTTTCCTTAAGTTATTATTTAAAATTGATTGGATTATAAAGTTTAGATATTTAACATTTTTGTTTCACAATATTTTAATTACATCATGGCACAACATAACCTCAATTTCTAGAAGGGAATTTGCAAGTGGATGAAATTTTACCTTAGATCGCTACTTTGGAAACGTGTCACTCTTGGAAATATTACTTTTTTGATATAATCTGATTCCATCAATTTATTTGTTTTGATGTTGGATTTACCTATAAACATTTGGGATAGTGCATCAATGATTGTGTATTACTTCTTTAGTACGAAAATGTCCTCTTATATAGTTATATTTGTGCTAGAAAAAATTATATTGTCATTTGATTAACGTATGTGTGTGTTTGTGTGTAAATTTTGTATCTAGTTCTATCCATATCAAGTTTTGAAAATTTGTTGTATCCATATTGGTGCCCATGCAATTGATCAGAAAATCAGGTCACTAAAGTTGAACTAGTTCACTTTAAGACTTGTAACTAGGACTCTTTTCAACGAGAATTGGTGATTTCTTATGCATGGTGGTTTGCTAGATTAATTGGAGAGTATTAGGGATGTTTAAGAACATCTCAATGACCTTTCATTCAAGTCTTTGTGGGTTTCTGTCAAGGAACCTATGGTTAAAATTCTGAAAATATGAAAATTAGGGTTTTATGCCCCTATTTTTAGGGAAACCCTTAAAAATAGGACCTTCCCGGAAATGATTGAAAATAATTCTGATAGGATTAATTGCCTTCACGATCACACTGATCAAATAAGAATTATCAAAATACATGTTTTACTCTGGTGGGTCTATTCTCGTTTTTTAGGAACAAAGTTAGGAGTTCCACAACCATTAATGGCAGATTGGCCAGTAGCAAGTGCTGAAAGCTAAAACTCAAAAGCTCCAATGAAGAAGCTATGGCGGAAAATGATGAAAATGATGCCATTCAACGAAGGAGATTCTCAAAACGAAAAAAGGCCAAAATTTGGCTAACTCTGGAAGATGGATGTTTTGTCTACCAAGGCAAAACACAGTCTACAATTGAAAAAGGGGCCCTTCTTGAAGAAAGGCGCCCTTGGATCTCAGAGGGAAAATGTAATTACCTTGCATCTTCAGATCATTCATCTCCTTCACTTTCGTGCTGGCTCGACAACGCAACCATCAGTCAGATCATCTGATTCAGAGATCACTGGCGAAGCATCAGCAAAGTATGGACGATCCATCAACAATGAAAATGCCAAATCAGAGAGCTTCATGGTAAAAGCGCCCCTACTGGCCAGGGGCGCCCCTCAGTTGCAGGCACCAGATTCATCAATCTGTTGTAGCTCTATATATGTTATCTTTCCAGCTTCCTCTCAGCTATGTGATCAATCTGACAGCAGGTTCACAGGACACGCCAAACGATCACATGCTGAGGTCAAGCAGAAAAAGCCAGAATTGAAGAACTGAAAGGACAAGCCAAAAATTGGCTAAGGACAGAGGAAAAGGGCCCCTCTTGGAGAAAGGCGCCCTTCCTTTGAGGCATGCAGATGTAGGCTGAATGCTTACTCCTCTCCAGAACAACCTTCTCAGCTACGGCCAGTCTCGCCAGTGAAGCCATCAGCAAGAACTTCTGACAAATCAGTCATCTGATAGAGGAGGTCAAAGGCAAGCAGTTCACAGCATAAGTAAAACCAGTCAAAAGCTAAAAGCGCCCTTGCTGGCCAGGGGCACCCTTAAGCTTGAAGGACTTGAAATTGTCTTTTCCAACTGAGAAGTTAGTCATCCTGAGCAAGACCGAGTTGGCTACCCGATGCATTGTCAAGCAGAGTCATCCGACTTATCCATCAACGGGAACGTCAGATCAAAGCATAGAGGGTCTGAAAAGGCCAAAACGAAGAACAGTCAATGAAAATTGACTAAGGCACAGCCAAAAGTGCCCCTCTTGAAGAAAGGCGCCCTTTATTTTGGAGGCTCAAACTCAGTTTTCTGAGTTAATCTCTCCCAGGCATATCTTGTCAAGCTGATCCCATCTCAACAAAGGATCCCTTAGCAACTGCCGAAGATCAACTGAACAACCAGGATAGAAGATCAAACAGAGGCACTTCAGCTTGCAAAAATGATCAAAACTCCAAAAAGGAAGCCTAAGAAAGTCAAAAGCAAATGTTGACTTGAGTTAACAAATTTTGGAGGCAAAAAGAGGCCAAACACTCCACAATCAGTGGAAATCACCTTTTTGAACTCCAAATCAGGCTCAATCATGAGTTGGATGCCCAATTGATGCTTGCAACTCCAAATTGACATATCAAAGCATCTAGGCATCCATTATTCATTATTTCTTTGCAGGTTGAGGAGCTCAAGAATGACTATTTTTCTTCTCCAACATTTTTGAAGATCTGACAGAGGGGTTTTCACCGTTCTTCATATTTTTGAAGATTTGTTGCATAGAGGGACCATTTATCAAAGTTTGCATCAAAAGGCATAATTCTTCCAGATTGACAGCCGATAACTTCCAATCCGCCTTCTGTCTACTTCCTCTATTTCTGTCTATATTTCTTTGCATGTCACAGGAAACGACAGATAATCACAGATCTGGCCAACTGGGTATGATCAACAGAGCTTTTTCAACAAAACCCACGTTAGATTTTTCCAGAAAAAGTAGCCCTGCTACCCCTATTTTTTAGGGTTTTCGGAAAAAGTCATAATATTGAAAAATGGACAAACTGGGTTTGTTTAGCTTTGAAGCACGAACAAAACCCATGTGTTGGATTTTTCCGAGAAAAATCACTTTCTGGTGCCTCGCTACCTTTGCCATCGAAGGGCTCTTGCATGTCATAGAAAAACTCATTTTTCCGAATTTCTGACGATCTGGGTTTGTTTAGAGAATTATTCTCAACAATACCCATGTCTCATAATTTTTCGTAAAAGTTACCCCCGGCGAGACTATTTTTAGTAGTTCTAGAGAAAGTTGTCCGAGCAGCATCGTGTGCACAATCAATTTTCAAGGTTTTCAGAACGCAGTTCTCCCAAGACAAATACAAGACCAAAATGGTCTTACTCCATGATTTTCTGAAAACGACTGGCACCGATTTGCGTCGGGCACACCCAGAGGTCAATCTAGCCAGATTGACAAGCATAGAAACAAGTCCACAGGTTCCATAATAGTTTCACCTCGTATATCTGATCACCTTCCAAGGCCAGTTTAGAGGATTGTAACCGTTGGAATTTTACACATGCAGCAAGTTCATGTGCATTTCTCATGGTTGGAGTGATCGTGGTCAAACTTCGCGGTTTCATCATCAAGCTTCGCGGTTTCATCATACGACACTCTTCCATTGAGAAAGATCAAGGAAAACGTCAAAGCTACAAAAGAACGCGGAAGGTAGTCATTCCCAACACAGAGCTGCCATCGGTTAATACTACACTACCTTCCATGTCAAAGTGGAAACATAGACAAAGAAAAGGAGTAACCCTCCTAAGGGAAGCAGAATAAAGGAGATGCATACATCAAGTTGCTGACAAGTGATAAGCTGATGATTGACAGGCATGTAACGGTCTCCGTATGAAGAAGTCAACAAATGAACAAAAGCACCGTTGACCAATGGTGATGAGGTGTCAAACACCTCAAGAAGGACGTCCTACCCTCCAAAATAGCAATAAATACAATTGAAGTCGACTTGATGCCCCTTTCCATGTTGACTCCAGATCTCCACAGATCATGCATGTCAGATCCCATTAATCTAGGATGTCTAATTGACTCCCATGATTTGTGGATCTCATATCTCCTTTAAAGGTGGATGTCTATTTTGGAGACATATTTGTAATTTAAGTTCACTTTAGTTAGATGTCAGTCAACTGAGGTAGACTCCCAGTTTGACTTTTGTTTAGTTTCAGTTAACTGAAGTAGATTTCCAGTTAACTGTTTGCTCAGATACTTTTAGACATAGAAATAAATCTTGTTGATTGGCAAGAACTGTTTGTTAACTCAAGGAGATTTTAGGGTTGCCTACTCTTTTGAGTTTCTATAAATAAGAGCCTTAGGTTCATTATTTGTTTTTTAACCTTTATTTGCTAAGCAAAATTGCTGCGCCATTGTTGCCAGAGTTAGCTTGTTTATATCTGTTCACTCTTGGATGAGAGTTCGTTGGTTGATCGCAATTGTGCATGATTTCGTGCCTTTGCTTTCCCGACCTTTGTAATTCTTTGGAGAAAGCTTGAAGAAATAAATCAGATGGCGCATGCTTGCTTGATCTAAATACTTGAGTCCATTCAAAGTCTTGTTCTATATAGTGCATTGTTTGAGTCTCCTCCTTGGACAAGTGTCATCACCTCCTTGGATATTTTGTCATCGATCATTATCGTTTGATGTTGTTTAATGATTTGTCTTGCAGCCTAGACTTTGGACAGGTGTCGTCACCTCCTGTTAGATAGGCCATCGTTCCTTGTTGTTTCCAGTGAGCTGTTTCCAAGCCTACACCTCGGACAGGGGTTCCTCCTCCTTGGCAAGCCTCAGATCCAGTTTACCGTAAGAGAGTGTTTGCTTGTATCGAGCCTTATCTTGGTATATATCCGAAGGTTCAGAGTCTCGGCCATATTCCATTGAGACGGAGGATTCAAGTGATCCAACCAATCCATTTCGCTCCTACGCCCTCATGCTCTGTTTATCTTGGGAAGGTAGGATAGTTTAGAAGCTTAGTTAGTTGTAGTTAAGATCTGCTGAAACTAGAGAAAAAGCTTAGCTACGACGCATTGTGTTTATGCACCCTTGTGTCCTACCGCTGAGTAAAAAAGATAGGAACCTTAGTACACCCCTTTTTTACAGTAGAAAATCAGCAAGGAGAGATCTTCCTCTCTATAATCCGAAGAGCATGTACTAACACACTTGCAATAGCTGTCCGTTTCCAATAAGCACTCCAGAGGTGCTAATTGAAACGCCAACAAATGTCATAGGGAATAAGTAGTATAATGCAACAAAGCTGTAATAACCACCCTCAATTTTTTTTTTAAATTTTGCAATTATGAAAGCATCAACAAACATGCCAACAATGTTTTCAACTATTATGAAATGCCAAAGCAAGTTTACAATACTGATTCCAAAACTGATTATAACAATTGGCACTTACAACTTCAAGACCAACTCCAAATAGCATGAATAGACATCAAACTGAATTCAACTTCAAAATTCATTGAAAACATGATTTGGAGGGATGACAGCAAGTCTGGAGATAGCATTATATGCTGCTAGATGCAAATGGCAGTTCTTTTATGGCTGGATAATGAGTTGCATGTCTGTTGTGCACAGAGAATTTGCTGCTACAAGCGAAATAGTGAGTGGAAATCGCCCAACAAGCCTCCACAGTTCCAAACTTGATAACAACACCCCCCAGAGGTCTGAAATAGATTTCTCATCAAATATATCAACTCCAATCATCACAAACCTCACTCAACATCACCAAAAAACATCAAATATGAACTTGCAGGTTTAATGGATGATAAACAACAGTTAGAACATTAGTGCCCTGGGCTGGACAGCCCCTTAAACAGCAAGATAACAACCCAGTTCGGTCTGAAAATGCTGGAAAGGCCTCCAAACTGTGTCAACACCTTAATTCAGCAAGGGATATGACTGGAGTTAACGGTTACAGGTCTGAAAACCCTGGAAATGGACTTCGACAAGGCTGATATGACTGTACCAGAATTCGCAGGCCGGCTGTCCAGAATTGCAAGGCAAACAACAATTAAAATACCTTCAAACACCCTCCAAACTCACTCAGAACACCACCAAAAGTTATTTAATAGCATCACACTCATCCAGCACCCTCAAACAGCCTCTATAAATAAGGAAATGATTGCTATAAATCTGATATAATTATTTCAGTCATAACTAGCTCCATTATTGGCGCTAAAAATAGGGGTGACGAGCAAACAATTCTCCAAACTCCTCAAATCCGCCCGTTACAAGTAAAGCCTGTAACAGCCAGCAAACCCTCTGATATGGCCTCCAATGCTGGTAATGTGATGTCCCCTATCCTGATTTGCCCTAGAATTCACCTATTGATCACAAAGGACAACAAATTAGGGTTGGGGTTTCACCTTGTTAAATAAATATCTCCTTAACGAAGTAATCTTGGATTGGAATCCTGCATTCATCACATGAGCAATATATTTGAATATGTACATATGCTAGTTAGGGTTAGACCATTTCATCACAATCCATAAATCTTCAACAATGCAACATAGTTGGGAGAAGGGGCATGATGGGTGCGCTCGAAGCCATATGCCAAGCCTAAGAGGGTGTATACCACAACCCTACCCCTTGGCGACTTAGTACTTGCTTTCCCCATTATGACCTTCACTCCCAGAAGACACTTTCCATTTGGGGAGTTGAGTGGGGGTCGTGAGTGGGCTCTATCGGCTCTTTGCCTAACTACCACTCCACCCCAGGCCCATCCTACTAGATGGGTTTCAGACATTCAACCACATTACATAAATCATTTAAACAAACTGATTATTATATAAACATTGGTGCATACATATGTAAATACTAATTGCAGAAAAGATACACTTGAATATAGAGTGTCTATGATAATTAGTTGACTGTGATAATGAACTGTGTCGATCCCTCCTATCCTCAGGTCTGTAGGTATATTGATCCTCCAATCGATCCGTTGTGCCTTTGTATATCCTGTGTCCACCGAAGTGTATTTCCTATTTTTGATGCCCCCTTGCATTGACAATTCCTTTCCTTTTATATCCTTAGGATGACGGGGTCATGTTTCTTTAATGAGACGTGGCTTGTCCTTCTTGCTATGCCTCTTCATCAAGACGCGTCTTCTCTTCATACCATGCCTCTTTGTTTGAGACACGTCCTTTGCTGCTTCCTTGAGTATTTGCGACTATCTCTAAAGGATAATTAATACTTATTAATATTATTCTTTATAAAATCAATCTCCACCAAAACTCCCTCTCGCTGGTCGATCTGAGCTAGATGCTGATCTATATCCATGCATGGTTTCCCAAGCATTCGGTTAATGATTCAAGCGGAATCCGGATGAGTGAACTGTTATGAATTTACGGGGTGGGGGGGCATGATAGGTAAACCTGCCCAAAAAGAGTTGTACTACCTGCAAGGACCAAAGGAATGACACTAACAATAATCAATGATAAACTTCAAACCCTTATACTTGCAAGAATGGATGGTACAACTAGCTAGGGCAAACTCCAATCCCCAAAACGGTATGGCCAACAAAGGTCAATCTTGAAATGCATTAAACACACCAACAAAAATCTCTGAAATTAATCAACAAATACAACCCCAAAAGCTGAAATAAAAAATACTTTGAAAATCTTCATTCTGAAACCCTGGAAACTGGAACTCCATTGAAGCACAAATGTGATTCCTGAATAGAACCACCCCACTAGCTAGGGATTATCTCTCAAATCCGAAACTAGGAATCAAATGAGGGTTTTCATCCTCAAACGATTTGGGAAGAACATGCAGGTTCAATCCAACAACATAACATCATATGAAATCTTCATTATGACAAATGAGCCCCCAACACCTCCTTTTATGGTGTTTTTAAGGAAAAAGCTTTTTCGTTGCTTTTTTGAAAGAAACATTCTTTTGCTTTCTCTTGAAAAATTTACCTTTAATTACCTTTCCAACGAGCTATTACACTAAGTTGTTCTTTAGTTATTTCTCAACATTGGACAACATTAGTGAAATAATTAAATAATAACTCAATAATTCAAAAAGTTGCGAAATGCACTGCAACGACTTCGGAAACCAAATCTAAGCATGCCAAAATGATATTGAGGCAGTGGAATGTGCCAACTCAAGGACTATCTAAAAACAAACGTGCTCTCCAAGAAGTTTGGAGAACACACCAAGAGCCTGAAAACACTTTTAAAAGTGTCACAACGATCTCTAACGCCAACTAAGCTCAGTGCCACCAACACAAATCTTGAAACTTTGAACCTGCATCCTCCAATAAGTTTGGAGTTCTCCCCAACACACCTAAAAGCTTACGAGAAAAACTTGAAAACTGGCCAAAAGCTCATGGAACGACAATGCGTAAATTGGGGATATTTCACACTATTGGAAATATGCCTTTTTTGACATAATCTTAATCCATCAATTTATTTGTTTGATGTTGGATTTGCCTATAAATATTTGGGATAGTGCATCAATGATTGTGTATTACATCTTTTGTAATGAAAATGTCCTCTTCTTTAGTTATTTGTGCTAGAAAAAATTATATTGTCATTTGATTAACATATGTGTGTGTGTTTAAATTTTGTATCTAGTTGTATCCATATCAAGTTTTGAAAATATGTTGTATCCATGTTGGTGCCCATGCAATTGATCAGAAAATCAGGTCACTGAAGTTGGACTAGTTCACTTTAAGACTTTGTAACTAGGACACTTTTCAATGAAAATTGGAAATTTCTTATGCATGGCGGTTTGCTAGATTAATTGGAGAATATTAGGGATGTTCAAGAACATCTCAATGACTTTTCAGTCAAGTTGTAGATGTTAGCACGAGGTAGAGAAGGAAAGATGATGAAATCATCACTTGTAGCAAGGGGTCAATGAATATATGAATGTCATGGCAAGTCAGTAGTATGATGCAACAAAACTTAGAGGAAGTGGTTGACAATTATTTGTTGTGATGATCAAGCAAACATTATGGTGATTTTGTACTAGTGGAACTGGTGATAGCATTCTGAGATAGATAGACTTTGAACTCAAAGGCTTTTTGGCATTGAATTGATTCATTTTTCATACTTTTCTCATTCTTGGTGCCATAGGGGGTATGGGAACACTATAATTGCTATAAACACACATTTCCAATGGTTTGCTTTGTTGAAAAACCTTCATTTGATGCTTGATTCACATGTGCAAGTGGCAAGGGTCAGCATTTAATGATTGTAGGGTTGAAAAAGAGGTGTGAAGAACCTGGAAAGTGTTGTTAAAGCTTCAGTTAGCCTAAATGGGAATACCATAGTTGTTATTGATGCTTGAGATATTGAATGAGATGCCTTTGGCATACTCTCTTCTTGTTAGGGTTTTCTTTGAAGGAAACTTGTTGTCTATGTGTTCAATCTTATGTGTTTGAGCTTTGTTTTTCATATTTCTATATTGTTAAGAGTTGTTGAACATGTTGGTAGTGCAATTCCATACATGTTTGGGTGTTAGACAATAGATGTGATATAATTATGTGTTAACATAGAAATCCATTGTTGGGGATAAGTAGAGGCATAACCTCAGTGTCTAACATGTAAACTACTTTGGTCTCATTTGGTACTCTGGATTGCTTGTTCAATTTGGAACCTATTGAGGCAACATCTGATTGAGCAATGGTAAGATATTCTAAGAGACTACCAAACAAAGGAGCTAGATTAGTGGGTGCGAATGTGGTAAATGTCTCCTTGTATGCATTAGAGAGGGAAGAGTTAGTGAATACATTAAAGGCCTACTTGTACTCATTATGTATGAACTTGTTATCAACACAATTGGGTAGAATTGAGATTTCTAGGTAGCAACAATGGGAACAAGTGAAGTGGTTTTATCTATTAAAGTAATGTTTTATCTTGTAATGGTCAATTAGCTTTAGGATAGACTTTAGGAATCTTCTTCAATAAAGTCATGTTGACTTCAGATATTTTTCCTATGAGCTGTCATCCTTGTCCTTTGTGGATAAGATTTATCTTTTTTCTTTATGAGTTGTCAATCTTATCCTATGAGTTGTCATCTTTATCCTTTGTGGATAAGATATTTGTAATCCTATATAAGGATGCTTTTGCTCCTTATTTCTTAATAGATTATTATGCAATCTTGGTAACCTTTTGTGTGTTGTTTTTGTAATATGGTATCAAAGCTTGGGTTTTGTAAATCCTTGGGATTGGTGGGCACGTGAATTCTATCGACTGTGGTAGTGACAAATTGCATACAAGAGACACAAAAGAACGTGCCAAAAGAAGCTGTACGAATTCATACAAAGGTTTTTGAAATTGTGGGGCTATTTTCTATAATTTTTTGGCAGATTTTTTTACAAAATTCGTGGGTTTTTTAACAGTTAAAAATCACAAATGGTTTTAAGACCCGTTTTTTGACTTTTTTTTAGAAAAATTGTATTTTTTCTAGAATTTCTGCAGATTTTTTTTGGAATTTTTTGCAGATTTTTTTAATAAAATTGTGGGTTATACTTTGCTGCTCGGGTTTTGCAAATTTTTTCCCAAAAATTTCAAAGGTTTTTCTATTGCAGCTTCTTCATTTTTCGTGATTTTGAATTGCGGAAGGGATGGCTTCATTACCCAACATCATGTTGGAAGGTAGTTAGCGTTTTACTGGCGTGAATTACAACACCACTTGGAAGCAACACATGCTAACAATCTTTGAGTATTGATGCCTCAAAAAGATCGTCCTTGGTACTGCCACTTGGTCAACGGTTGCGGGTAAAGACCAAGACAAGTTTGATGAACGTGATAGAGAATCAATCATGTTGATCAAATTATCTATGACTGATGCCATGCTTCTTGAAATCCAACCAAGGAAGGCCTCAACAAAAAACTCATGTCGCAGAGCATTCAAAAAAGAAGGTATCAGCTTTCTATGCCGTCATGGCCCGAAGACTAGTAGATCAGTTAGAGTCATCTACATGGTACATCGATTCAGGAGCATCACATTTGATTCAATGATCTTTGGTGGCGGTGAGAAGTACATGGTTGAAGGTAGAGGGATTGTGCAACTAATCTCTGGAGGGAAAAAGTTATTTTTTCTCAATGTATGCTACGTACCTAGAATGGAGCTCAAATTATGCGACATAGTCCTAATTCAGATGTCATTTTCAGCAAACATAAATGCAGTACCATTGACAAGGATACCAAGAAGACTATTGCTCTTGGTATAGAAGATCATGGATTGTATAGATTAGTTGAAAATGGATAGGTCAAGGAACATGCATTGGTAGCCAAGAGTGCATCAACCATTACTACTCTTTGGCATCAATATTATGGACACTTCAATTTGTCCTACCTCTCTCAATTGGCCCGAGAGAACTTGGTAGATGGCATTCTTGACATTCAACAACAGATATAGGGTGTGTGCGGGGATTGCCAAGCTTGGAAGCAACATAGAACACCCTTTGATGATTGACAAGCTTGGAGAGCCAAGAGAGTCTTGCAACTGGTTCATGCAGATCTTTGTGGACCGATGAACATGGCATCAGGCATTGGGTGCAGGTATTTTCTTTTGTTTGTGGATGATTTTAGTAGAAAAATATGGGTATATTTTCTAAAATTAAAATCCAAGGTGTTTAATGAGTTTCAAAAGCTCAAGGCCTTAGTGGAAAAAGAGTTTGGTTGTGCCACAACCACTCTTAGATCTGATAATGGAGGCAAATTCTGTTTTAAAGGATTCCAAAACTTTTTTGCTAAACATGACATCAAAAGACAATTTACCACACCCTACACTCCACAAAAGAATGGAGTATTTGAGAGACGAAACCATACTATCACAAAGATGGCTCGATGTATGCTGGAGAACAAGAATGTTCCCAAGAAGTTTTGGGTTGAGGCAGTATATATTGTAGTTTATCTGCTCAATAGGTCTCTCACATAGGCAGTGAAACATCAAATCCCAAAGGAAGCATGGTCTGGGAGGAAACTGACAGTTAGTCATCTTAAGGTTTTTGGTTCTATTGCATATGTCTGGATTCTAGATGAAAAGCGAACCAAATTAGATCCTAAGAGTAAGATGTTAATGCTTACAGGGTACTGTGAAAATCATAAGGCCTATAGGTTGATTGATGTTGACATTGACCACTTGAATTTTAGTAGAGATGTTGTGATTGATGAGGAAATGGGGCCTTTTCCGACATCTTCTAAGATCCATATTATTGATAACCAGCCTATTCTTCCTCAGGATTCAGGCGTTCAACTTCAGGAAGCTCCACTTGAAGGGAGGGATTCAAAGCAAGAGGAAATAAACCCAGTTTTATTGATGATAACCTGGATCAACATCCAAATGACATAAGTGGTGGGAAAAACTCATTGGTGATGTTCGAGATGAAGAAATGGTCGATGTTTGATCATCCAGAGGCAAGAGCAAGTTGAACAAAGTTAACTTTTCTCTTATGGCCAATATTCAGGGAGTTTATGAACCACAAGTGTTTGTTGAGGCAAAAGATAAACTTGAATGGGAAAAGTCCATGGAAACCGAACATCAGAGTCTTATGAAAAATAAGACTTGGGATTTTTCAGATCTTTCACCAGGGAAGAAACCCATTGGTTGCAAATGGGTGTACAAACTCAAGTACAAAGCTGATGGTACACTTGACAATTACAAAGCACGGTTGGTGGGTAAAGGCTTCTTGTAGAGAAAAGGTATTGATTATGAGGAAACCTTTGCTCCTACAACAAAGATGAGGATCATCCGGTTAGTTCTAGCCATGGCAACACAGTTTGGGTAGAAATTCCATCAAATGGACGTGAAGAGTGCCTTCCTCAATGGTGACTTAGAGGAAGAAGTGTACATGACTCTACCTCAAGGTTTTCAGGTTGTAGGAAAGGAGCATTAGGTATGTAGACTGAAGAAGGCTCTTTATGGCTTGAAGCAGGCACCTAGGGCATGGTACATAAAGATTGATATGTATTTGGATCAATAGAGATTCCATCAGATCCAAATTTATAAGTCAAAAGCATAGGGAATGAAGTCATTCTTGTAGTCATTTATGTGGATGATATCGTTACACATAGTGAGGCACATTTGATTGAAGAAATCAAATGCAATTTGTGTAAGGCTTTTGACATGAAAAACTTAGGCCTCGTACATTATTGCCTAAGTGTAGAGGTTTGGTAGACAAATGGTGGTATTTTTATTTCTCGGTCTAAATATGCCTCAAATTTGCTAGACAAATTCAGAATAACAGATTCTAACATCTTGTCTACACCTATGGAGAAAGGGCTGAAGCTTTCAGCCCAAATTGACTCAAAAGTAATCAATGAGTCGACATTCAGACAACTAGTGGGCAACTTTATCTATCTTACAACCATTAGACTTGATTTGAGTTATGCATTGAGTTACATTTCCCATTTTATGATAGCCCCAAAGGCAGAACATTGGGTTGCAATGAAGCGGGTATTGAGATATGTGAAAGGGACACTTGACTTTGGTATTTTGTATAGCAGAAGCAAAGATCCTAGGTTGGTTGGGTTCATAGATTCAGATTGGGCAGGTTCTATTGATGATAGGAAGTTCACTTCCGGATATGTATTCAATCTTGGTACGGTTGTAGTCACATGGACCAGTAAGAAGTAGTAGGCACTAGCTCTTCCCTTGACAGAAACAGAGTATCAGGGAACATTCAAAGCAACATGTGAGGCGGTATAGCTTCAGAGCATGCTTTTAGACATGTAAATGTCTCAAGTAGGGCCTTCACCCTTGTTTTGTGACAATCAAGGGGTGCTAAAGCTTGCTAAGAATCCAGTCTTCCATGAGTGTACCAAACATGTGGAGCTTCATTGTCATTTCATTAGGCAACTTGTAGAAGATGGATTAATGATGTTGCAGTATTGTCCAACTGAGGACCGAACTACAAACATTCTTACCAAGTCCTTGAGTCTGACAATTTTGTAAAATTTTGGGATAAATTTGGTGTAGTTAGTAGAATGACCATTAAGGGAGGGAATTAAAGTAATGTTTTATCTTGTAATGGTCAATTAGCTTTTGGGATAGACTTTAGGAATCTTCTATAATAAAGTCATGTTGACTATAGATATTTTTTCTATGAGTTGTCATCCTTGTCCTTTGTGGATAAGATTTACCTTTTTGCTTTATGAGTTGTCAATCTTATCCTATGAGTTGTCATCCTTATCTTTTGTGGATAAGATATTTGTCAGCCTTATCCTTTGTGGATAAGATATTTGTAATCCTATATAAGGATGCTCTTGCTCCTTATTCTTAATAGATTATTATGCAATCTTGGTTAACTTTCTATGTGCTGTTTTTGTAATATTATCTCTGTATTTAACCCATTTCTTGGCCCAAGGGTCTTAGAATGACATGAACTTTCCTTTTAATGTTTGAAATGATCAATTTGGAAAGTAGAAGAGTAGGCAACTCTTATGGAGACTATCCAAGGCCAATTGAAGAAGAGGTTGTATAAGATCTACATCTAGAACATATTATGATGTAGAATGAATTTATTTGTGAAACTAACACAATTATAATTAAAGTCTTGCATTTTTATGCTCTTGAACATCTTTGATAGGCTTGATGTTCAACAAGGCTCCTTCATTAGCAACATAATACTCAATGTAGGAGCACCCTATCCTCATCTCAATATACAAGGGAACGCCTAATTTAAGAGCAAGAATATTGATGTTTGTGAGCACCAAAGGGTTGAAGCTTATGGTGGAACTTTTGGCAAAGGCTTGATTGCATGGACAAGTTCAATGAGAGCGATAGCTCTTTGATCCAAAAAAAAATATTGCAAATTCTATTGGGCTTGCCAAAATGTATAGTGAAAACAAGGACAAATGAATTTTGTGGGGATTAAGGGGCATAATCAAGCAATAATCTAAACAAGAGTTTTACTTTTTACTAATACGATGAAAAGAGAATCTAGTAAACAAATAGAGAAAAGGAGAATCTAACGATAGTGGAACTGACCTAGGATTTATTAGGAAAACACAAACAAGGGACAAATCTAGGTTTGAAAAGGTTGTAAATCCAACCATATACAATATAAACTAGTAACGCTAAAGCAATAATAAATCAACATAGCCATATGCCATAAATCAAAGATAACAGTAGTCTTAATGTAATCCACTTATCTAATACTTTTTTCCCTTTCTAAATTTTGAAAGTAAATGAATAGGGTTAGAACGTGCAATTTTCAAACTTGCTTGCACTTATATGAGCATAGATTATGGATACAATACTAAAATATAAACTCTAAGCTAACATGTGAGGATACAATCAATGAATCCAAACCTTAGTGATGCATAGATAACATAACAATAAAGCAATATATAAATGAAATGTGCCCTAAAAATGAAGGTCCCTAAAACATAGTTTTTGAGGATATGTAGTAACTACTGACCAATATGTCAAAATTCCAAAGGTCATGTAATATATGATGTGGGGAGGTAGAAACGACCCACATGGATGACTAGCATATCTTTCACCAAACCTTAGTTGGTGTGTTGAGTAGATTATCTTTAGTGAAGTGAGATTGTAGCTGAAGAGTTATGCAATAGTAAGGCACACCTACTAAATAGGATTGTTGTGATTGACATAAAAGCTCTGTTCATGTAGCCATGAAAGTAGATGAAAAATGTTGTGTTAGCCAATAGATTGCACAATTTTTATTTTGGATAATCATGTCACAATGGGGGAAGAGGCTTCCGTGAACTCAATGTTCATGGTAAATATATGGAGGGACATGTCACAACATCATAAAACCTAAAAATAGGGCTTCAAATTGAGTATCATAGAAACTGATTGTTAGACTTACCATGGGACCTAAAAGGTAAAATATGTAGTGGCCTTGTAGCTTCCTTGATATAGTTGTGGTGTGGTAGTAAGCCACATTGCAACTTCTCTCAAAAGTTGCAAATGCACTACAAAAAGTCTTTTGTTAGGACTAGCAATGAGTTAATGGAGGGAAAAAGAGGGTATATAACACGATATAGATAAAAGATTTTGTTGGTGGGATACATGTCACCAGCATACAGTTCTTGTGTGCTAGGTACTAGTTATAATATATATTGGGCCCATGTAGGAATGATAAATATAGAATCCTACGAATAATGGTACTGTACAATATGTGGATGTCGTTGTTATTGTTGATGCTCTAGTCTATTAAATTTTATGTTTTTTTGTAAATTTTGGGAAAAAAAACAGCTTTAGCTAAAAGATTATTATTTTATTAGGCATTAAGAGACAAGGTATTGATTAGTGATAAATGTTTTAAGATGATTAATATGACTCTTTTTTTGGTTGTTAAAAGGCTAAATAACTTTATTTTAATATTTAAATTTATCTATTGTAACAGTTGCTATATCTTTATTTGCTTTGAGTATGAATGTGTTAATATTGTTTTTGATGGGGAAAAACAGGTTTTGATGGGACCCAAAACCCAATACAAATCGGTTTTGAGGGGATCTGACACCCCATCTAAGTGAAACAAGCTACAACAAAAGTAAACCACAAACCAACAGCAGCCCAATAACAACAACACCAAAGGCTGCACAAAGGTTTTGAAGGGACCAAGAACCCTTTAACAACTAGGTTTACAATGGCCTGGAATCCAAAGGTTTTGAAGGGACCTTACACCCTTTACAACCAGGTTTTAACAGGGACCTTGAACCCTTAACTGCTCGATTCATCCAAACAACAATCAGCCTAAATAAATCAGAAGAAAACTGTCCAACATCAACATTCCAACAACAACCCTCAACCAACATGCAAACAGCCCCAACATCAGCATTCCAACAACAACCTTCAACCGACATACAAACAACTTGATTCTTCTAGGCAATAATCCACCCAACCACTGAATATTGTAAACCAACAACATTCCTACAACATCCTTCAACTGTCATATAAAAAAGCACAAAACACTGAAGATCATAAGACTTCACACAATGCCATCCATTTTGAAGCATCGACCCAACCTCCACCTCAATAGGAGAGGGATCCTCTCTATAGGAAAAATGACAAGAAGACCAAAGCGATAGAAAATCGAACTTCCCTCCATATCCCCAGCACCCCTCTCCACCTCCATAGAAGAGAGCTCCACCTTAGAAGGAGCAGTCTCCACCTCCATAGAAGCCCTCAAGTGAAGAAGCCGGAAGAAAGCAACAACATCCCGAGCAAGAAAAAACATGTCATCCTTCAACAAAGCAGCAAACCATAGGAAGAAAATAACCCCGACCAGCAAAACAAACTTAAAAGCCCAAAAGGGGGAAGAAAAAACTCTCCAAAAAACAACTCTAAGAGCCAACATCAACACCCACAAAAGGGGAAACAGAGAAAACTCGTCAAGGGGGAAGGCATCCACAACAACAAAAGAAAGCACACAACCAACTGAGGACACAACCAACAGAGACACGAAAGCCAAAATCCCTCAGAAAAAAACCAGGAGGGGAACACAACAACTCCCAACAAGAGCCAATGAGCCAGGAAAAGCACAGGGGCAAAAGGAGATCCCCTAGCGCCCAACAAAAAACGAATGTCGAAGACCGACCCAAGGAAACAAAGCAAGACAGGGCCCAAAGCCCACAAGACCACAACCAGCAGGAACCCACAACCACAATGAGCAGCAACAAACAGTAGCCAGAAGGGAGACTCGAAGCAACCCACAGGCAGGAGAGCACAAAGAAGCAAGAGGGGCCCAAGGTGAAAGAAGCCAACGAATGAAGCATCACGAGGAGCACACAAGCCACCCTAACACATCGGTTAGTGCCAGAAGAAGGCCAATCCAAAGGTAGAGCCACCAGACCCCTAGAGCAAACAAAGGAACTCTCCTCCTGAAACATAAGCAACGAGAATTCCCTACAAACCACAACAAAGAGCTTATGCGGGCCAGGAGAAACCACGTAAGCCAAGACACCCCACACAACAAAAGGAGAAGGACGAGAATCCTTCAAAAAGAAACCATCCGGGCCGAGCAGGATCCCAGAAGCAACTCCAATGTAGGCTGAAGGCAGACAAGTGCACGGAGGAAGAGAAAGAGGGGCAATGCCTCCCACGCACCCTCTAGCAACAAAATCCCACCAAGCGAAGCCCACAACATTGCAACCTTCAGTAGCACAAACCCACCCATCATCATCTTCATCATCTGCGCCTTCACCTTCCCCGATCAATTCATATTTCAAACCCCCATTCTGCGTGCTCCTGCTCCCGCTTCTGCACTCCATCTCCTTAAAACTTTTTTTGGGGATTAATTAAAAAAAATTTGATATTAAGGGTAGGAGCCTTTGGTTGTTGGCTCTACAGGCAAGAAGCCCCACCATTTCACCAAAGGGTCTCCCCTTAACACCAAGGAAAATCAGTCTCAATTTTTGATGCGGTAGGGAAAGACCCCGTGGGGTTTGAACCTTGGTTGTTAGCCCTACATGCAAGAAGCCCCACCACTTCACCAAAATGTGTTAATATTGTTATTGAGCTCTTTAAGAGGATATTGGTTCGAATAAATTTACAAAGGAGAAATTGAGCTCTTTAAGAGGATATTTAGATTAGGGGAGGTTTGGCTTTGCGAAGAATGTGAGAGACATCTTACTTGACATTAAATACTGTCAACATTGAAACAAGCCTACAAAAGCACTAAGGGTTTGCGAATATAGATCGTATATAACCTCTACATGGAGGCTTGTCTTAATGGAGATGTTGTCCAAAAATCCAACCTCTCTCAAAAATATCTTTTTTATGATGGCTTATAATTGGCTCTTTTTATTCACTTGTATAAACTAGGGAAAACTAACTGCTGTGCCTTGAAGTTGTTGTTATGAAGTTTTTTATCCCTAGTTAACAAACAATACAACATCATGATATTAGTTGGCAATAGCACAAATTAAGAGCTTTTTTGATCTAGTGCATTGGTTATCAAGGATTGGTGCTAGATTTTATTTTCTTTAAAATGTGGCAATCTTTATATTTTGTTATCCCATAGGTGTTTTCTTGTATATAATTCGAACCAGAGTTGAACTTATACAATAGGAATACAACAAGATAAGTATTGTCCAATTGCAAAGAGTATTTGAGCCATCTTTTCATGCCTATTATATATTAGCTACAAGCTTGGATGTATAAATTAAGCCGCATGATTAGAGATAATAATGTTTTTCTATCAGATTTATTGTTGTTATAGACTTGTTGGCCTACTCTATGGATTTTGTGACATGAGTTGGTTCTCTTCTTGCAAACCAAACCCTAGTTTCTTCTTTTGATAAAACTATTTTGCTCTTCAAGATGGTTTTTGGGTAGAATAATGTTGCGCTTATCATGCTTGCTTGTGGGCACTTCTCCCTTATTGGTGCCCCTATTTCTTGTGACTATAGCAACATTCTATTTATGGGCATTTGAGATTTTTGTCTAGTTTTCTCCCTCATTCCCAATGGCTAATGATGTTGCACTAGAGGTAGACCTAGGTAAGGAAGCAACACTGGTTGTTGTGGAGGATGAATTGCTTGGTATGGGATAGTGTTGTTGATGTCATCAACAATGCTAAATAGAAATGTGTGGTCTCTTGCTCCAAGGAGATTCCTATGATCATTTTTGATGAAGAAGCTCATTTTGCTAAGAATTGGCAAATTTAATGATTTATGGTCAAGTTTTATCTTAACTTCATACTTTGGTGTCTTTGAGTTGACAAGTATTTCATGAGAACTAGGTAGATATTAACTCTTGTGCATAGGGACTTTTTGTGATAGAAATTCTCATTGGATAGGATTTTTATTCTCAAGAAGGGTTCATAGTTCTAGGGAAGGTAGTTTTGCTTATGAAGCCATGGTTTCTTGCTTTCAATCCTCTATTTGGGACCTTAGTTCTCCATGTTTGGGCTTGTTTGCCTTACCTCGCGTTGCAATTCTATATCAACCCATGCTTATTGGCTATTGGCAATACTTGCGACACCTTCATGGCTCTCTTCAAAGGTTTACGTTCTTCTCCATCCTACCTATGCTTGTATTAGGTAGAAATGGATATCTTGAAAGGCTTGCTAGCTGAAATTTGGCTCAAAATGGAAGATCATACTTGGCAATAAAAGTTGGACTATGAGAAGTTGGCCTTTAGATGTTGTGACCATAATGACATTGGTAACTTGGTAGAAGAATGCTCTAGAGTTAAGCATAAAGCATTTGGTCAAGCTTCTTGGTGGGAAAATGTAATCCCCCCAGTTGTTAGTTTGTAGGGCATCAGTAGGTTCTCTTTGGATTTCTCTTTAGCTTCTTATGTGCATCCTGCCTTAGATGTGGTCCCTCTTGCTAGCACTCTATCATGGATGTAGTGCGCGTTTCCTTTATGTTTCATGTGTCTTCAGATTTTCCATTGCTTGTGTAATGACCCTTGCCCAATATAACAAAATTTTCTCGATTATTCACAGTTTGACAATACAGGCATTTCGTCAAACAATTTTCTTGCTTGCTGATATGTGTTATTTCCAGAATGCATTTAAGTGGAAATTGTATGCATTGAATATTTCATGACATTTCTTCTTCTAATAACAATGGCTTAGTATTCACCATTTAATTATTGCATATTAAGTCTATGGAAATTGCAACATTGAATATTTCTGAACAATTGATATTCACAATCTGATGCAAAGTTGATATTCTGATTACAGTCCGGAATATTTAATGAACAACTTATCATTTACAGACACTCAGACATTCAATACTAGTTTCAGATCTAACCTTGTTCTCCCGCAGTGATATTGGATGCAGAGTTGAATATGCTACGATCGCCACTTCCTATATGCTGCGATCAATATGAAGATAATATGTTGGCATAAAAAGATTGGTGGCGGCCTGGACTGGGACCCAGGGCTCCACGTCAGATTTTGACCATCCTTCAATGAGCAGCAGTCCATAGGAAGAGCATACGATACAAGGCCGCGATAGGAATGAATAGTGGTGGCTACAATACTCCCTTAATTGGCATGATGTCACCCGATATTATTAGTGCTGTAATAAATGGATCGAGCAGATGTAAATGATCCGATGTCCTCCTTTCCCATGATTAGATAAAGATAATAAGAAAATACCCGATCACTACTTCATCGCCAAGTTCCACGGAAACCAATATCATCCTTCTGCTTCAGTTTATATTGAAGGTGGCATCAGGAATAATTCCGCCGTTCAGAAGGGACAAATTAATATCGGGCTCCTCTGAATTTACATGCTCAATTTATTCATAGCCGGAAATCCAATTATTACTTGGCAGAAAAGGCTATAAATATAATAATCAAATTGATGCTCAGGAATAACGATCGAAGATATGAATAAAGATATGAATAAATGCACCGCAATACACCCACGGTTAAATATATATAGTTAATACTCAACTCGTCATCTTCAGGCAATAATGCGATATCTTCCAAACGCTTAGCTAGCATGGACAATATAAATCACCTTAAACTCTTACAGATATTCACATAGTTTGACTAGCACACTGAAGATTTAGCCAGAATAATACTTATTGACCAGCACACCGAAGATTTAGCCAGAATAATACTTATCAATCAACACACTGAAAAGAATAATATTAAATAATCAAAAATTAATTCCCTTATTTTATTTAATGACTTACGGGAATTAAATAAGTCATTAAATCATCCGGCTTGTCAACTGGAAGGGGACATTACAGCTTGGCTCTGTTAGATAGCATTTTCAGGCTCCTCACCCCTTGCCTCTTGTTCAATCTGTGGTTTAAAGAGAATTCTTTGCTTGAGTCTTAACTTTAGCTGTCATTTGTGGCTTTGCCTATGGATACGCCTTGTGTGCTTTTCAAGTTATCTAAGCTTGTGCCCTCTCTACTTGTTTCTTAGGTGCTCTTGAGGTGTTTGGATTATATGAACTTCCTAATTTGAGCATCAGGGGGTTCCCTCAAGGACATCCATCTACTTTTAGAACTCACAATAGTTCTTATGCATAGTCAGATTGTTAAGCTTAGCTGTCATTTGTGGCTTTGCCTATGGATACACCTTGTGTGCTTTTCAAGTTATCTAAGCTTGTGTCTTCTCTACTTGTTTCTTAGGTGCTCTTGAGGTGTTTGGATTATATGAACTTCCTAATTTGAGCATCAGGAGGTTTCCTCAAGGACATCCATCTACTTTTAGAACTCACAATAGTTCTTATGCATAGTCAGATTGTTAAGCTTAGCTGTCATTTGTGGCTTTGCCTATGGATACACCTTGTGTGCTTTTCAAGTTATCTAAGCTTGTGTCTTCTCTACTTGTTTCTTAGGTGCTCTTGAGGTGTTTGGATTATATGAACTTCCTAATTTGAGCATCAGGAGGTTTCCCTCAAGGACATCCATCTACTTTTAGAACTCACAATGGTTCTTATGCATAGTCAGATTGTTTTGCTACACATATGTGCAATCTGACAGGCATTCCTTGAATCAATAGATAAGTGTAGCACAACATCAGTGTTATCTGCATCCATGAAGACCACCATGCCATTTCAAGTTGAATTGCACCATCCAATGGCTCACCCTGAACTGGTGCCTTCATAGTTGACTACCCCTAGGTTGATGCTTAACTCAATTGGAACACCCTGAGGTATTAGAAGACATGGAGGAACTCATAAGTATTGTGCACATGATGTATCTCTTGAACGAACACTGCAGTGCAAAGATGAACATTGCAACAGCTGCAATACTTTACATCATGATGCAAACATTTGTAACACCCTGCATTACTATACAAGCGAGTGCGCATCATGCCATATCACTGTGAAAGCTTCAATAGGCCTTCACACAAATGCACAAGCACATGCATTACTTCGTTTGACACTTGTCATTGTGCACCACAGCACATGACCCCACGCAAGTCATCGTCCCATCATGTGCTATCGTGCATGATTTAGTAAAGCTTCATGCATAGCCTAGCATCATCAATAGTCCATTACTTGAGGAGTCTTCAACAAACTTCTCTCTAGCCATAGAATTGAGTGCTAACTGTTAGGAATTACAACTGACAAGCAATTGACAGATTGGCAGTTTAGGAACACAAACTGTTACATCTTCTGTTCTTGTTTTGTAACTGTAGATGTAATATACATTATTTATTTGCTTGCTTCTTCATACTGAAGGAGGAGGACAGATTACTGGATAGTTGTAGGAAAACTGGTTTGATGTGTTCACCCTTTTCTGGTCACAAGAATCTTCATTCTTTGCTGTACTATTTGTAACATCTGTTGTACCCAATTCATGTCTGATTGTGAATATAGTAGCATACATATTTGCTAAAAGTCTTCTGTTAGCATATTTCAATTGCATATTGGTTTACTAATCTCTTGTTTTCCTGCACATAATCTATAAGCCTGTCTTTCTCAAGATTGGTTTGTCTCTGGACCATTTGTGATCCAGATCACTCTCCCTTTGATGTTGGCAACTACCAGACTGTGATAGATGCCTCGGAGGAGGATGGTATGGCAGAGTATGTATGGACTATATTTTCATACAAGAAATCTTTATCTTGAACGAAAGCATTTGCTCAGAGGTTCCTAAGATTTCATTACAGAAATTGGATTGGCAGCAATTAATATGCTGGCTATGTTTGGTTGTTCAAGCAGTTATTCAGTGTTTTCTAGCTCTTTGCAATGTTTCATTTATAAGAGTGTGGGCCCCAATGGAACCGCACATCTTATCACACAAAAATTAATTTAAAAAAAAACCAAGTTATGATTGCAATTAGATGTGATGATTCTATTTCTTCTTGACATAATGAAACAATAACTGTACACCAATTGTTCATTACATAACTTATTGTAAAGACATTGTATGTATGCAGCCAAGTCACATACAAACACGTTTTGATTTACTAATGGCTTTTAAAATTATCTCACAGGCCGAAGACTAGTTTAGAATACCAATGACAACATTGTACCAAGATTAAATGTAGGATGAAACTATGCATATCTACATAATACAACAGTTAATCCATTTGTTATGATGCCTACATGTTCCTTAAAATCTCTTAGGATTCCTTGATTTTCTTAAGGTTTCTGGTTTATAATCTCTATATCAACCAATAGGATGGCTTAGTATCGTTAATCTGAATTTGGTGGACCATTTTTAATTAAAGTTATAGTTTTACATCCTAGTAATTTAGAATACATTTGAGTACTCTTGGAAACAAAGCTGTTTTTTATGCTTCTTAGATTCCCTCTTGACATCAAAATGTTCTTAGCGAGTTATGTTTGCAATCCAGTCATCCCTCTGTCGTCATCCTAATGATGGATCATGGAGAGTGATCCTAAACATTGATACAAAGTACAAACTAAACTTGCATAGTTTTTTCCAGAAGCATTTCACTTTTTTTCATGGACTGTGAAAAATCTCTCTGTCTAGTAACAAAGTTGTTTTGCAAATACTTGCCAGTAGCTTAGGCCTGCCATTACACATGTCAATAATAATAATGAAACATTAATTGCTTTCTCTGGATAATAAATTTAGTTGCAAATTGCAATACTGTTGAGGGTTTGAATTAACATCAGTCTTTTCAATAAAAAATAAAACTTATACATCTTTTCTGTTCATTTGTCCATCTATGATATCAGCTTCCATGGAAGAAATACAACAAAAGATAAATGCATCATAAAAAGGAAGTGCAATACATGGAGAAGTTGGAAGATAAAAGGTTAAAATTTAAAAAGATTCATTTGCTGCTCTGCATGAAAGATAATACAAAATGAGTTTGGAATTTATCGGAGCGGGGAGGAACGAAGTCTCTTCTTGTACATAATGTTTAATAATTTAAAAGCAGTGTACTGATGTGAACCTCATCCTGGTTTGATGTTTACAGTTGGCCAATCCATGCTTTTGAACATCATTACTACTTCATCCTGAGTTTCCTTCTATCTTTGAAGTCAGGGATTTACCACACTTACAGATTTTTTCAGCATCTCTGCCTTGAATGAATCCAAACATGCAATAAGTACTCTTTTTCATTGATCTGATAAAACCTTAGCCAAATACAAAAATTGTAACGTTGATCATGGAATTTCATTATCTGTCTCGTACAGACACTAGTTGCAGCTGAAATCAGTAAAAAAAGATTTATAAAAGCAGCAAAATGGTAGGCTTTTCTGTAGCATGAGGGTATGTGAAGCATTCTTATGCTGTTTGACCACTTGCTTTTTGGGTGCAATTTCCTTGTTTCCATTTCCAATGTAATTCACATGCATTTTAAGCCACCAATATTGCAGGAAATGGAACATGTTTTTGTATGGGGTATGGTATCCTCTTTGTGATGATTTGATTGTCCTTATTTTCCTTCAATTGTATTGGCATTCTTAAAATTAATTTTTAAACAACCACTTAAAACATAAATATCATATAGAATGAGGAAAAATGCTTGGAAGTAATTCTTTTCTCAAGCGAGTAAATATTTTCAGAATAATTAAAATTGCTATACTGGTATTTTCCTTTTTGCAGCTAAAGAAATATACGATTTATGGAATGAGTATGAAAATAATTCTTCTCCAGAAGCAAAAATTGTTAAGGATTTTGACAAGGTATGCAATTCTTTATTTTCCTTTTTTTTAAGTTTCATATTTTTCTTTGCATTTTGTTAGTTAATGCTATGATATGGTTCCTAGTACACATATATGAGATTACAGGAACTATGGAAAATAATTGAAATATTCCAAGGTTAAAGATTTAAAGGATTTTGTTGAATTTTACCTCCAAAATAGGCTCTTAAATAAACAACCGTCTAATGTGGAATTAGGTTCAACAAAAAGTTTTTGACTTGGACAAACTACCAATGTTCACCTTTTTATAAATGACTAATGCCTGTAATGCTATGTATCACAGTCCAATGGTTAAGTTATGTTTAATTATGACATGCATGTTCGAGGCTTGAAAGACTGCCTTCTAATCCAAATAATTCTTCACAAAAAATTAATCATTATTGCATTTGTGACTCATGGTGATATTTAAAGTATGTAGGGAAGATGCCATATCAATTTAGGAAGGTGCTTGTTTGATGGTAAAAGTGTTAGAATTATTGTCATTGATGTCAAAGAGAATCACAATAAATTAATGTCATTAATGTCGAGGCGGAAAATTGTTGATTGTTGTTATGGCCAAAGGCCACTGATCGACTTTCCTTACATGGCAGCGCTCAAATCTTACCTTACATCGTTGCTATATGCTGGCCAACCTTCATTGCTTTGGCGCCACATTTAAAACAGAAATTAAATTTAAATTATTATATTATTCATGGCCAACCATATATGCTGGCCAACCATACATAGATTAATGAAATCACCCAAAATTACATATAAAAAGGTGTGATTAAAATAGCGAATTATATATACAATAAGGCAGCGATTCCATTTATAAAAATGAGCAGCGATTATGTGTTAATAGAAGGCAGCGATTAAAGTGGAAAAGCAATGATTAAAGAAAGGTGGCGATTAGTCTTCAAAGGGTGCGATGAAATAAGAAGAGGACATGTCTACTTGGAGGGTCATCACTTTACAAAAGGATGCTTCCCTTCACTCAGCCATGAAGATATAAAAGCAATCAGATTTGTGTGGAGAAGGAAGTGTGAGTGTAGAGTCAAAAAGAATGTATCATACAAACACAAGGAGAGTGTATGAAGAAAACATAAAAGATCATTCAAGGCTGATTTGTGAAGGAGAATAAGAGTGTGTATTAGTGTATGAGAAGTTGCACAATTCAGATTTGAAGAGAAGAGTTTCTCAAATATACAAAAGTTCTTTTTGCAGGAGGTTGGTGCCTCAAGGTTGGTGCCTTGTATTGAGAGATTGGTGTCTCTCACTGAGTTGGTGCTTAGTCTATGGGATTGGTGTCTCCTATAGGTTGGTGTCTATGAAGTTGTAATCAGTGAGATATATAAAAGCATTATTTTGCGGTGGTTTTCTCCTATAAGGGTTTCCACGTAAATTTTGGTGTTCTTGTGTTCTTAATTGTCAAGATATTGCATGGTTATTATTGTTATGACTGATCGAGTTTAAATTGGTAAAAGTTTGTATCAGACTGATTCATCCCTGCTCCCTGCCTCCCGCCCCCTCCACCACACCTCCTCAGTATAATTGTGTGCTCATCAAAAAGGTTCTTACTGTCTTTGTAGAAGATTTTCTGCCTTGTAGGGCCATGCAACCTATTTATGTGTACCTACATTGCAGCATTGGCTGAGGAATTTTCATGCTGAGCTAAGCTGCTTGGAGGCACCACAAAAATACAATATACTGATGTATATATCAAGCATTGCTGTTAAGGGACAGATCCTTCGTCAGCAGGTTGCCTAGAGGCACCACCAAGATATGATTAATCAATGTATAGGTCAAGGATTATTATTATGAAACAATTACTTCAACTGTGGGCTGCCCAGAGGTACAAAAAAGACATAATATATCAATGTACAGAACAAGCATTGTTGTTAGGGAACAATTTCTTTACCTGATGTACACATTTGATGACATGTATTTAAGCCATTTGCATGCATGCACCCACGGTTAAGTTGCCTGAACTATATGGAAAAAGGAACTTACTGTCTTCGTAGAAAATTTGCTGCCTTGTAGGGCAATGTGACCCTTTCGTGTACCTATGTTGTAGCATTGGCTGAGGAATTTTTCATGCTGAGATAGGCTGCTTGGAGGCACCAGAAATATACAATATATCAATGCATAGGTCAAGCACTGTTATTAAGGAACAAATCCTTCAACAGGAGGTTGCCTAGAGTCGCAACAAGGATACAATATATCAATGTATAGGCCAAGGATTATTATCATGAAACAATTCCTTCAACTATAGGCTGCCTAGGGGCACCACAAATATATAATATATCAATGTACAGAGCAAGATTTTCTGCTAAGGAACAATTCCTTCACCTGCTGTACACATTCATTGACATGTACTTGAGCCATTTGCATGTGTGCATCCACAGACAAGTTGCCTGAACTTTTTCATCATATGTCACAAAACATTTTTCATTTTAAGATGGGGCTAGACATTTTGTTTCGAGAATGGAGACCTAATTTCGATCCCACTTCTTGTCTAGTGGGGGCTTACTCTCATATGGATTCATCTGTACAATCTTCTTGCAAAATATTGGATTCTTTCAATCTTCTCCAAAATTAAGAACTTCATTACTTTGCTCAAAGCAGATGAAAATGCTTTGGAAGGAAACTTTGGAGCCTATACACGAATTTGTGTCCAAGTGGATCTCTTCAAAGTTCAAACCCTTTTTAAAAACAATCAATTTGGTTACTGCTGAAGGATATTAGCCACAAAAAATTGAATTGGAAGGTTTCTATGCAGTGTGCCCTAAATGCAAGAAATCAGGCTATTCGCCATTGGCTTGCCTATCTGATTCTAGAATACCAAGTTTATTTGGCAGGAAATATCAAAATTAGATGTTCAAATCAATGAAAAGATGCAACTGAAAGATGTTTCTCATATTGGGGTTCTTCAATTTTAGCCAAGTGAAATTGTCCCTCCTCTCTTTGAATTTGTTCCTAGGTCTGAGGGGATTCACAACAATGTTTGTCGCCCCTAACAAAAGACCAAGGCAAAACTATGTGAAGGTCAGAAAAATTAGATTTGAAGATTGCATATACGAATCAAATGGTTCCCCATTCCTCTTTGGTGGATAAGGCCCTCCAACCAGCTTGTTTGGATGACTCTAAATGCATGTCGTAGGATGAGGATTTAAAAAACAAGGATGAAGATGAGGAAATACCCTCAGCTAAGATTTTAAACATCTCCCAATAAGATTTCTCCAAATTGAAACTTTTTGTAGTTTGAAACAAAAAAGAGATTACAAATCAACTTTAGACAAGACCCAAGAGAATCCTTTGGAAAGAATTCAGAAATTCATGACTAATATTTGGGAGAATATGGAGTGGTGCAACTCTTGCCCTCCCCAGCCGGCCCATAGGTGAATGCTAATTCTTTCATGGAAAGATGATGCTTTCTCATGCATAAAATCTTTATCAACCAACTTTTACCCTTTACAACTTTTATCAACTTCAAACTCTAACACAAATCAACTATGCAAGAATATCTCAATATGAACAAGTTGACACCAAGATTTTACGTGGAAAAACCCTTTCGGGATAAAACCACGGTACAAATAATGTACTTTATGAATTATATAAGCTTTACAATGAATGTAGGCACCAACCTACTTGAATCACCAATTATGTAGTGTAGTAGGCACCAACCTACAAGGAGCACCAACCCCTAATGTTCGTAGGCACCAACCTACCGGAAGCTCCAACTCCCACTTGCCAAGCACCAACTTAGCAAGGATGACTATTTGAATTGAATTATGTTCCACCTTCAATGTTGCTTCCTCAATGGATGATGGACTTTATAATCTTCTTGAAATTATCCTCCTTGAATGATATCAAAATATATCTTGCTCACAACTTTCCTTTTCATATAATTTATAAATGATTTACTTCATGATGATGTCATCTACTTCACCAAGTCTGCAGTATATTCTTCTTCAAATCTGCATTTGCTTTGTCAAGTTTGTATTCATCAAATATAAACATTACTTTATCCAAACTGTCTATCTTCCTTATCAAATCTGCATCTTCACAAATGTGCTCATAGTGTCTTCATAAATCTGACCTCTTCAATATGCTCTTTAAACCACAGTCACTCTTCTTTATAAATCTTCATAAAATCTTATAGATCTGCTTCATACATTTCACTTATGGACTGCATGTATACTTCAGATCATATCCTCTCTTTATCATAAATGATGTATTGTTGTTCTCCTTTTACACAGCCATTAAAACTTTCTTGTGTTTTTATGATTTAGCTTTTATTTCTCACAATACTTAAGCACTTTTCTTCCTCTCTAAATTATACATTTTTTCACACATACACAGCACACACTGATTTTACTCTCTTTAAAAATAATGTTCAATAAAATCCATTATTAGATTCACAATCTACTTCTCAGATTGTATTCATTCGATCCACTCTTGCTTGAGTTTTAATGATATCCCATATATTCCATACTCCTCCACTCTATTCCCTAACTTTACTAATTTATTTTTTGATCTGACTTTATATCCACACTAAAGGACATCCCTTTTGAAAGGTTGTGACTTATCAATTAGTTGTGACTGTTATTATTTCCAATTAATCGCAACTCTTGACTAACACTATTGTCTTTGCTAGTAGTCACATTAATTGTCTTTAATTCTGAGTTTGTTTTATTACTAATCGTTTATCTTTACTTAGTATCGACTCTTTCTTGATCGATGCTTTCTTCTTTGCAATATCATCATCCATAGTACGGAAATATTTTAAGCGCTACTCCTCCCATATAGTATGGTGGTATTCGATATCCCCAATTAATTTGTCTCTAAATATTCGTTTATGACATATTTTGACCATTGCGTCCAACATCAGACTCCCGTCAATAACCATCCTCGGTGATGTGCTATGTTATTAATTTGGGTATATTGAACATTCAATCTGCATATGATAAGTCCGATAGCTGTTGACTCCTTGTGTGAGCACCAGTCTTGATTACCGTCTGTCTTCAAACACTCGATGATTTCCAAGTGGTTAGCGCAACGTCCTTGTAATTGCGACACAAAATACCAATTTTAATTTATATTGGTGGGTAATACAAATAGCGGTGATGCAAGGAATAAATACTGATGTCGATTTATTCAATGGCAGGTGGAATGAATATTGATGCCATGTGATATTTGGAACTCCACGTCAGTGTCAAAGCACCTCCCGACAACTCTCCCAATACCTCCAAAGCTACGTTGCCTTTAAGACTTCTAATCTTATTTTGCTTTTTGACCATAGGTTGCCTGATGAATGATATCCTTTGTATACTCCTATCTGATGCTCTTCATAATAAGGTTATTTATCTTCAAGGTGATATACCGTCTACATACTTATGCATAGATTCAGAATGCCCAATATCGGAAATCAAAGAGGATTCTTGTATTGGGAACTTCATGCCGTATTAAGTAAAGTGTCGATCAACAAGAGAAATTCTGAATTCTGAAATGATATAAATTGATGCCAACTGTTGTTATTGTTATAACCAATGTATATGTCTGTTATAATCTTTGAACAATTTGACATCAATGACAATATTTCCAAAAATATAATTAGAAGGTATACTTTTTTCAAGGTGCTATTGGCCCCTTTCTTGGAGGAGGAAGTAAATTTGGCTTTGTTTCAAACACATTCGGACAATGCTTTACATCTAGATGATTTTCTAATGACTTTCTTTCAGCACTTATAACACATTGTGGCTAAAGAGGTATGAGAGATGGTTGAAGCATCTAGGAAATCAAGAAAGATCCTTAGAGAATTTAATAACAGATTCTTGGCACACATCCCTACATTAGAAGTCTCCAAGTTATTTGCAGATTTCAAGCCTATTCCAGTTTCAACACCATTTACAAGATCATCTCCAAGGCAATGGCATAACGATTGGGTTTGATTCCACCTTCAATTATCTCCCCTAAGCAAGGGGTTTTGTTCTTTATAGGACTATCATGCAAAGCATCATTATTTGACATGAAATTTTGCACTTAGTCACCAACAATAAATTGAAAAATATGCTAGTCAAATTAGATATTAGCAAGACTTATGACAAAGTTTTTTGGTGATTTTATATTGGCATAACGATTGGGTTTGATTTTACCCTCAATTATCTCCCTTGAGCAAGGGATTTTGTTCTTGATAGGGCCATCAGAAAGAGCATCATTATTTGACATGAAATTTTGCACTAAGTCACCAACAATAAATTTAAAGTATACTAATCAAATTAGATATTAGCAAGGCTTATGCCAAAGTTGATTGGTGATTTCATATGCTCATTTTGGGCAATTTTGGTTTTTCCTTGGACTGGAGAGAATGCATTATGATTCCTAGATAAATTGTGCTAATCGATTGTAGTCCTTGTTTTCTTGAAGCCTCTTGGGGTCTTCAATAGAAAGATTCTCTCTCCCCCTACTTGTTCATCATAACGGCCAAAGGTTTTGGCAAATCTATTGCTTCTGCAAGACAACATAGAATCATTAAGGGAATCAAGGCAACATTTGGGATGGAGGCTTTTATTGAACAACAATTTATTGATGACACTCTTTTATTTGGAAAAACGACTATTAAAGAGACCAAAGAATTTAACTAAATTCTACAACAATATACTTTGTTCGACAAAGTATCAGTTAGACAAAATCTGAGATTTTCTTTGTTAATGTGCCTCTTATCCTCCAAGGAAGAATTTGTTTGATTCTCTGTTTCCATCCAAGGTGCATTCCAAGCATATATTTTGGTATTTTGCTTTTCCTTGGGGCTGACAAATCTTTTATTTTGAAAAACCTAGTGGAGGCCTTCAAAGCAAGACTTAACTCCTCAAAAGGGAGTACCCATATACAATCACCTATACCATAATTTAATTGAGGTTGTACTATTAAAATAAAACAAATAATATCTGGATCATAGATCCAACAGTCATCATCTATATGGGTAGTGTCCTTTTGGGCAATCAAACAACACATTGGGCCTTAACATTGGGGGCATCTAATCTGAAATTTCTAGTTGTATACTTCTTTGGGAACACACCTCTTGCAGATTTGTTATGATGCCCACTTCTATCACATTATGTAAAACATACATAGGTTTTGCTCCATCTATTCTTGTGTATAGTTAAGTTGTAAGGGTGTATATTTGAGTGAGCTAGAACTTGATCAAATTTGAAATGTTGCACCAAGTTTGTTGTCGATACAATTTTGCTAGTAAAATAATATTGCTAGTTATTATTATTTTTACTTGGAGGTAATAAGGGTTTTTGCCTGGAAAGATAATATAAACTAGTGCATTCACATAATAGAAATGACCAAAACAATCACGAAGCAAAACATTCGAATATAACCAAAGTGTCATGTCCCCATAATTGTAACCCCAAATGTATATTTAAATACAAATAAAATAAATACGAGAAGCATAAATAGAAATTGCAATTTAATATTATTATAAGTATTATTATCAAAGATAATATTATAATAATATTGTGGATACCAAATTATAGATATTAAATATTATAGAAAGATAATATTGTGATTACCAAAATAAATACTAAATATTTATACATCAATATAAAATATTGTAATACATTGAAATAAAATAATAATATATTGTTATTGTACTTTAATCATTAAAATACGAAATATTAAATACAAATAAATAAATATCGAAGAAATAAAATAATAGATATTACTTTGACTAAGATAAACAAATATGAAATATACAATAAAGTAAACAAATAAAATAAAACAAACAAATATTAATGGGACCAAACATCGATCCCTAAGCATGGCAACTAAAACCATTTTAGAGCTTGGTTGACCACCATTTAACAAAGATAAGAATATATTAAAGTGGTTGACTAAGCATGAGAAAGTACAATATAAAATCTGGCCATAAATTAAGCCTTACACAAATCATCAAGGTCCAAAGAAACGACTAATTGAAGAGTGTCTATGAAAGGCAGCGCTTAGACATGGGGAGCGATTGATAATAAACAAACAATCTTAAATGCTGGCCATTAACTAAAAGACATGGCTCCTCAAAAAGACGTGGCCTTCCCATTATGGCATTAAGATATAAGAGTGATAAGAAGGGGAGAGAGAAAAGGGGGGAATTTATAAAAAGGAATAGTTAATGGTCTGCAACAGCCCTTATAATATAATAGGGGAGATAGGAGGGTTGGCTGGAAATTATAATAATGATTGCAGCAGTGAAGAGAATAGAAGTATACATTAACTGTAAGCTAAATATAATAAAAATATATGTATTCATGTCAAGAAATAATTGTAAATTGAAGTCAGTTGGAAATATATATATGTATGGGTAAGTAGATAGGGGAATTACTTGTGAATATACAATAATGATACTTGCAACAATTATTAAGCTTTATAAATAATGATGACTCTTTAATATAAACATAAGTAGATTATGTATATTTATCAATTGTCCTCATCCTATGATCAATCCAGTATAAGGTTGAAGGAAGACGATTAAGGAATAGGGGGACATGGGAAGACATAGTAGATCAGGTGAGACTACTCACTTAGCTTTAATATTTAGTTGTCCTTAATCTGACATGACAATGTTGCATGAACCTTGTATGCCCAACCGATCTATGTATTATTAAAAATAATTGATATGCTTTATTCATTGGAATGCGCACAATCCCCCTTGATGTGTTGGAACCATGCCTTCTTGATATCGAATCTGGAAATAGACTCATTATACTGGAAATTGGCATTGAACTTAGGTGGGCTATGTAGTCCTTGACTGATCAGAGGCCAAAGGGTTTATCTTCTATAGATATGGCTTTAATGATGATTAATTTGCATTTGTATTGAATTTCTACTAATATTGAACTTACAAGCTATGATGAATCGCAAACGAACATAATGATCATGTAAACATGAATATTGCTTAGTTTTGTTTTGTATTCTGATATACCTTCATATTAGGATTCAAGGAAACTGGTTGATCATATTAAATACTCTTATTGCATAATATGTGTAAATACAAATGAAGTACTAATGAATGCATATCGATTGTCTGAATTGTGTTTGTAATCCCGCCAGGAGAGCTGAGTCATAACTTAAGTGGTTCGTCTAAAAACCTCACCCAGGTTCCGCCTCACAGGCCCAAAGCAAGGGTTGGGCAGTTTGCCCCACAAGCCCATGGGTTGGGCGGTTACAAGCCCATAACAAGGGTTGGGCAGTCTGCCCCACAGGCCCATTGCAAGGGTTGGGTCATGGAGGGGTGAGGGTCCCACCTTGGCATTCTGCCCCACAGGCCCGAGATACGGGTTGGGCATTGGAAGGTGGTAGACCGTAGGCCCTTAGGGATTCTCCTCTCTTGATGGGCTGAGTGACTCTTCTTATGTTTATCAATTTGTATTTATGATTGTGTTTGATTTTGGATGTCTATATATTAATGCTAACAAGTATGTTGTTAATGTGATGAATACAAATTCCAATCTAGGGTTATTGTATTAAAAGGACATTCTTTTGGAAAGAAGAAACCCTAAACCTAATCAACAAGCAAATTCTATGGTAGACAAATGGATTTTAGGGCAAGTCCGAGTAAGGGACATTACAGTGGTATCAGAGCATCTTTCCTGCGATCCTGTGCAAGCTTGAGCTACCTACTTGCCTACTTGAGCTAGTTGAGCTGGTTGCTTGCATACTTGAGCTACTTGCTTGTATGCTTGAGCTACCTACTTGTCTACTTGAGCTAGTTGCCTACTCGCTTGAGCTGCTTACTTGTATGGTTGAGCTACTTGCTTGTCTACTTGAGCTAGTTGCCTACTTGCTTAAGGTACTTGCTTGTATGCTTGAGCTACCTGCTTGTCTACTTGAGCTAGTTGCCTACTTGCTTGAGGTACTTGCTTGTATGCTTGAGCTACCTGTTTGTCTACTTGAGCTAGTTGCCTACTTGTTTGAGTTGGTTGCTGGTTTGTTTGAGCTAGTTGCTTGCGTGTTTGAGCTAGTTTCTTGTTTGCTTGACCTAGCTATTTTCCTGCTTGAGCTACTTGCATGTGTGGTTGAGCTAGTTGCTTGCTTGCTTGAGTTACTTGCCTGTGTGCTTGCTTGCCTGAGCTACTTGTTTGCCTGCTCGAGCTACTTGCGTGTGTGCTTGAGCTAGTTGCTTGTTTGCTTGAGCTACTTGTTCTCCTACTTGAGCTACTTGCCTGTGTGCTTGAGCTAGTTGCTTGCTTGCTTGAGCTACTTGTTTGCATGCTCGAGCTACTTGCATGTGTGCTTGAGCTAGTTGCTTTCTTCCTTGATCTATTTGTTCCTGGTTGAGCTACTTACCTACTTGATTGAGCTACCTGGTTGTTTGCTTTAATGTCTAATTCAAGTAGTTTTAAGTTATAGTAGTTCACGAACTCTAACTCATGGGTTTGAGATTTATGGAGAAATAATAGCACTTAAGAAAATTAGTAATACATTAACCTCATAACCAGAATGACCATCACGTGGGTTAGAATTTCTAGCTCCAATCAAAACTAATATCATCACACCACAGAGAAAAAAAAATAAAACAATCTTAAATTATGATTGCTTGAGGGCAAGCAATCTTGGGCGGGGAGGACTGTCATGTCCCCATAATTGTAACCCCAAATGTGAATATTTAAATACAAATAAAATAAATATGAGAAACATAAATATAAATTGCAATTTAATATTATTATAAGTATTATTATCTAAGATAATATTATAATAAGATCGTGGATACCAAATTATAGATATTGAATATTATAGAAAGATAATATTGTGATTACCAAAATAAATACTAAATATTTATACATCAATATAAAATATTGCAATACATTAAAATACGAAATATTAAATACAAATAAATAAACATCAAAGAAATAAAATAATTGATATTACTTTGACTAAGATAAACAAATATGAAATATACAATAAAGTAAACAAATAAAATAAAACAATCAAATATTAATGCGACCAAGCACCGATCCCTAAGCATGACAACTAAAACCATTTTAGAGCTTGGTTGACCACCATTTAACAAAGATAAGAATATATTAAAGTGGCTGACTAAGCATGAGAAAGTACAATATAAAATCTGGCCATAAATTAAGCCTTACACAAATCATCAAGGTCCAAAGAAATGACTAATTAAAGAGTGTCTATGAAAGGCAGCGCTTAGACATGGGCAGCGATTGATAATAAACAAACAATCTTAAATGCTGGTCATTAACTCAAAGACATGGCTCCTCAAAAAGACGTGGCCTTCCCATTATGGCATTAAGATATAAGAGTGATAAGAAGGGGAGAGAGAAAAGGGGGGGAATTATAAAAAGGAATAGATAATGGTCTGCAACAGCCCTTATAATATAATAGGGGAGATAGAAGGGCTGGCTGGAAATTATAATAATGATTGCAGCAGTAAAGAGAATAGAAGTATACATTAACTGTAAGCTAAATATAATATATATATATATATATACAGATATAGATATAAATATATGTATTCTTGCCAAGAAATAATTGTAAATTGAAGTCAGTTGGAAATATATATATGTATGGGTAAGTAGTATTCTTGCCAAGAAATAATTGTAAATTGAAGTCAGTTGGAAATATATATATGTATGGGTAAGTAGATAGGGGAATTACTTGTGAATATACAATAATGATTCTTGCAGCAATTATTAAGCTTTATAAATAATGATGACTCTTTAATATAAACATAAGTAGATTATGTATATTTATCAATTGTCCTCATCCTATGATCAATCCAGTATAAGGTTGAAGGAAGACGATTAAGGAATAGGGAGACATGGGAAGACATAGTAGATCAGGTGAGACTACTCACTTAGCTTTAATATTTAGCTGTCCTCAATTTGACATGACAATGTTGCATGAACCTTGTATTCCCAACCGATCTATGTATTATTAAAAATAGTTGATATGCTTTATTCATTGGAATGCGCACGGTCCCCCTTGATGTGTTGGAACCATGTTTTCTTGATATCGAATATGGAAATAGACTCATTATACTGGAAATTGGCATTGAACTTAGGCAGACTATGTAGTCCTTGATTGATCAGAGGCCAAAGGGTTTATCTTCTATAGATATGGCTTTAATGATGATTAATTTGCATTTGTATTTGATTTCTGCTAATATTGAACTTACAGGCTATGATGAATTGCAAACGAACATAATGATCATGTAAACATGAATATTACTTAGTTTAGTTTTGTATTCTGATATACCTTCATATTAGGATTCAAGGAAACTGTTTGATCATATTAAATACTCTTATTGCATAATATGTGTAAATACAAATGAAGTACTAATGAATGCATATTGATTGTTTGAATTGTGTTTGTAATCCCGCCAGGAGAGCTGAGTCATAACTTGAGTGGTTTGTCTAAAAACCTCACCCAGGTTCCGCCCCACAGGCCCAAAACAAGGGTTGGGTAGTCTGCCCCACAGGCCCATGGGTTGGGCAGTTTTGTCCCACAGGCCAATAACAAGGATTGGGCAGTTTGCCTCATAGGCCCATTGCAAGGGTTGGGTCATGGAGGGGTGAGGGTCCCACCTTGGCATTCTGCCCCATAGGCCCAAGATATGGGTTGGGCATTGGAAGGTGGTAGACCGTAGGCCCTTAGGGATTCTCCTCTCCCGATGGGCTGAGTGACTCTTCTTATGTTTATCAATTTGTATTTATGATTGTGTTTGATTTTGGATGTCTATATATTAATGCTAACAAGTATGTTGTTAATGTGATGAATATAGATAACAATCTAGGGTTATTGTATTAAAAGGACATTCTTTTGGAAAGAAGAAACCCTAAACCTAATCAACAAGCAAATTCTATGGCAGACAAACGAATTTTAGGGCAAGTCCGGGTAAGGGACATTACACAAAGACGATCCTAAAACTACAAAATCTAGATATATTGTTGTAGCACAACAAGAGCCTCAAAAATAGTGATACAACATACTCCCCTCCAAATACAATAGACATGTCTACCTTAGGCCTTTCCACCACATATTGACAATCTCTACACAACAACTTGAAAACAAAAAAAATCTAGAAGAATCATTCTCATACCCCACAATTTCCTACTCTAGACAATTGAGCACCACTTGAATCCTTTGCAGCTTTGACCTTGATAGAATTTTGAAAAGGTGCATATCCAACCAACATAGGGTTTAGTGAATTGAATCTCCGTGACGATCCAAAGGGTATGATGCCACAAGGGGACCCTTATAATGGGTCACATTTAGGCCAACCGACAACTTTCAAACATCTGCATAGAATGCATATAGCACCTTGACTTCTTTCTATATAGTTGTGCTTGGGACATTGCTTCATATTGGCTTGGGACTAGAAGTTTGAGTAGCCATGATCATTGCTTTACCAATGAGAAAGGAAGTGAGTTTTTTCACAAAACTATTCTTGATTGTCACCTTGGACCTCAATGCCGCATACATCCCCTCTCATCGAAGATGGCTTTTGCAAACCTTGGGAATTGAAGAAGAGGAGTTGAAAATGGGAAAACCATATTATTAGACAAGACTTTACAAAGAATGTCATGAGGTTTGCTAGATTTACATTTTGAAGCCGTAAACTATGCGCCCCTCAAGACAATTAGCATGCACCGCCCACTACAAACATTAATCAACCAACCAAACACAAAGATTATTTTAGTAAAAAGTTCTTGGGTTTATGAAATCTTTGGTTTTAAAATTACCCAACCAGGCAAATCCGTTAACCATCTAACTCAATAACATCTATTTTAAAATTCATATATACAACTGTTTTAAGTCTGGATAGTATGTTTTTGACTATATAAGTAACATTATAGGGTGCTAAACGCATACACAAAAGGTCCATCAGGGCAGAAAAGTCCAACAACAAAGACAAAAAGAAAACAAAGGCCGCTGGCCATAGACAACGCTAAAACAACAAAGCAACAATAGATCAAAGTTTTTTTTTTAAGCATAAAAATATAAGCGAAGGGAGTCCCAAACTAATCAGATATTTTGTCCCAATTCTCCTTGAGCAATTTAAACAAATCCTAGTTATTAGAACTGGTGCTTGCTCCCTTTGAATCTTCATAAGTTTTGAATTCATCTTTTTACACATAACCCAGAGTGGCCACCAAATGGTGGACGACTTTTATAGTAAAGCAAGAAAGTCCACACAACTTCCTCCTCAAACCATCAACTCAAGACTTCATACCAGCAACATCCTCCACCGTTCGCATGCATTTTGAACATGTGTCTTGTTTAGGTTGCTTGGCGGGGGTGGTGTCCAGGTCCTCAAAGTCCAACAACATAGCATATAGCTACAGGCTCAAGCCCTCAATCTTAGCATGCACATCCTTCTCATCCTTGTTGCTGTAATCATCATCATTCTCCTCACCTCTAGTCGAGTCGCTTGAGATTTCATCCACACTGAGGTTAGGGATCAAATGGTTTGCTAGCCTGTGAGATCACCCAACACTCAAATTAGGGCCGTCAACGTCCTTAACCAAATCAGGCTCACTTTTGACCTCTTCCTTTTCTTGTCCCATGACTGTGGTGTTGTGACCTAATCACACATCACCCCATTGCAAATGGGGACCCCCTTTTAGTCTTGTCTGGTGTCTTAGTATTAGAGTTGATTCTAGCGTTAGCTTCAGTTTCTCTGAGTCTCTTTCGAGGCAGAGGTGGGTTTGAGTCGAAATTTGCCAAGATTTGGGATAGCCGAGTAGGTCAAGTCAGTGCTTGAAGGGTCAAATGAAGTTTTTGATGCCACATGAGGGGTGTTTAGAAGGGCTGTTGGAGTAAAAATGATTGTTCTTCGAGTGAATTCAGACAACCTGCTTTTTTAGGAAAATGTGCTGTTTTCTTACTTTTTGCTTTTTCAAAAGTTTCATTTTTGGCATTTTGGGACCAATGGGGGATTTTACTATTTTTAGAAATTTTGCTTTTTGCTTTTTTTTTTCTATTTTTTTCTATTTCTATTTTTAGAAAATGCCAGGGTTAGGGTTTTGAAAGTGTCTGGGTAGGAGAATGCTAAGTTAGAAAACCTATAAAGTCCGCCCCAGACAAGAAGAAATCTTCCACAAGCCATGAAGTTCGCCCATGATGAAAATCCAGTTGAATTTTTGAGAAATCTAGTTGGAAGCAAATGAAGCTGAAATCCAATCCAGTTGAGAGGAAAATCCACTTGAAATAAAATCCATTAAAGAGGAAATCCACTAAAGGTCACATGAAATCCAGTTGAAGTTTGCCCACCTCCAAGAGTAAAAACTCCGGTTTAATGAAGTAAAATTTCTAGTTGGGAAAATATGTCTAAGTCGAGAAATCCAATTCGAAGTGGATAAAATTCTCTAAGGAAAATGAGTAAAATCCAATTAAAACCTCAAGAAATCCATGTAGAAGTTCTCAAGAAATCCAAAGATACCCCTAAGGTATGAAATTCATTTGAAATGATAAGAAATCCAGTTGGGGGGCGTATTTCCCATATGGAGGTCCATAAAATTGCCTAAGGCATGAAGTTCACTTGGGAGAGGGATAAAAAAATCTAGTTCAAAATATAAAATTCCACATAGAGGTCGACTTTCGTAAGTTCACATCTTTAGCAAGTTAAAGCAAAGTTAACTCAAGTTTTTTTTGGAAACTTCACAAGCAAGCTAAAGGAGGAGAAAAACAAGGAGTGCGCCCAAGAAGAAATCAGAAAATGAGATCATAAGGATAAGTTTTATTCTTCTTTTTCTAAATAAGCATCCAATTAGAAGGTGAGTCAAATTCCTTAAACATGGAAAGAGTTTGCTTATAAAGAGAAGCGATTGAAGCCTCCTTATTCATTCAACACAAGTCTAAATTCTTCCCAAGAAGCTGCAGCATAGCCATGAGAAATTACAAGCAAGTTCGTAGGCGTCTCTCTTAGCTGAGGAAGTAAAATACATTCACAAATTGCAGGACTTAGTCAAGAAATTCAGGCTTCTACAGGTTCACAAGCTGCAAATTTGGAGAGTATTGAAAGGAGAAATAAGGGTTTAAATCTTAAGTTTGCAGACCTGCAGTTGAATTCCAGCTTCAGACCTGCAAATTCCATTCAAAAAATTAAATTTCTTTGAATATTCTTGAAGGGACAAGGGTTGGTAATGAGATTCTTTTTTTTTTTTTCTGTTTGCATTTATTGCAAGCTAAATCCTGATTTTTTCAGTTTCTAATCAATCCTTGCAGTCAAGTTGAAGTTTTGGAATTCTAAATTAGTTTATTTCACCATCAATGTTCACCTAGCCTCAGGGTTTTAAACATAAGACCTTCTTTATAATTTATGCATGCTTTCTAATTTCAAGCTTCATATAGGTGCCATGTCTACATCAAAGAATGTGGGAGAAGGAGTTTGAAAGAATCAAGTCAAGGAGGTTCTCAAAGGGTTTTATCCAAAATCCCAACTATCATATAAGTGGGAGGACACTTTTGCTCAATGCATTGAAGCCTTGGATGTAATTGGAGTGCAATTGGATACCTTACCGAGCATATCAATGGAGGCACTCAATCTAGTAATGGCAAGGTTCATTGCATTTGCAGGCAGAGAACAAGCCAAGGGGAATTGGGTTTTGGAATCTAGCTTGCTTGACTAGCTTGGAAAGTGTTAGTGTCTTCCATGCTCCAAGTGACTCTTCTTCCTTCTGCCTTGTGTCACAGAAGTTAGTTATGCTTTTCTAAGTGAATTTTTATTAGGGTTTCTAGGGATAATCTTGGCCGTTGATCTCAGATCAATCTGGGCCGTTGCTTTGTAATTGGGGTGCCTATATAAACCCTTCTTATTTCATTTGTTCGGGAGAGACTTGTGAAATTGTTGCTAGAGCGCTAGCAAAATAATAATTAGACTCATTGATGAGCATTTGTTAGTTTGAAAGTCTGCATGGTTTCATATTTCCTCAATAAAATAGATTTGTTTTTCCGCAATTTTAAATGAATGAAGGATTGATAGTGTTGATAATGTTGAAATTCATTCATACCTTTTTTAAATTGAATGATGTTCAATTTGATGTGTAAGGGTAGTCTGAACTTTTAAATTGCTAAACTTGAACACTATTACTTATGTTCATTGTTCGAATTGAAGATGGCTTTGAGTAATAGGATATCGTTTGTGAATCCCATTAAAGATTGCACCATCTTTGTCTAGTTGTTGTTGTATTTGGCAAAACAAAGATAGGTTTTAATTTCGCCATCCAACACTTGTCTCTTGAGTTCTTAGGGATAGTTTAGAATTAGCCTAGCCTCTAAAGCCCTTATCCTTTTGTATTTTATTTTCAAAATTGACAATAGTGAGATCTCAACACTTATAGACAATAGTATCTGTATTCCAAAGTGTTGAAAAGTTGTTGCTAAAGTCTTAAAGGAAGAAGGATTGAACCAATAAATTGAGCGTAAGTCCCCCTTGCAATACCAACAAAACATAACAAAACCAACTGAGACTATCCTATATGCACAAGGAACCTTGGAGTCTACTTTGTGATCACTTAGCTTAGCACATTGGAAACTTTGTTCAAGAGAGTAGGATATTTCATCGGGTATTTTATTCTAATGTTGGTTGAGGTCACAAAACCCACATCAACATGTGGGAATTTAGCTCTTTCATAACTCGCATACAACTTAATTGAGGTTTCACCCTTCTTAAAGAACGTGTTCATGCTTTCAATGTTCGACACCTTACTGTGCCTTTTGAGTTTTTGGCTATTGTAGGACAATCTAATTGCCTAGGCAATTATTTCCTTGCTCACTTCAAAGGAAATACGTCCCATTTTTACCTGGCATTTGTTCCAGGTGCTTGCAAATTGTATGGGCAGACTCTCATCATGTTTGTTAAGGCACTCAAGAAATGGAGCTACCCCCCCTTCCACACAAATGTTCCATAACAGTGGGTTGTTTTAAATTTGTTGCAAGAGCTCGACTCCATCCTCACTCTATCTCTGCCCATGGTGAAAGTCCTCCTTGGGTGGTTGCATTGTAGTAAACAATTGCAGGAGCCACTAAGTCTGGAAGAAAGTTAGTGCATATAATCGGTGGGGTTTCTCAATATGAAAGGGAAGTTTCTAGATCTGGGCTTAATAATCATCATTAAAGATAATTGAATGATGATATGTGTTTGAGATAAGGAGTATCCTTGAGCATAAGTAAAACATCAACTTGTTCGAAAGCCTCATCCTTCTTAAGTCATCTTCGTATGGGTTTTATTATAACACCCGTGCCATCAATCCTATTCAAGGATTCAAATAGAATAATTCTAATGAGTTCCTTAGATATATAATTAATATTTTTGACAATAGACTACGCCCAACCATGGAGAAATCCATTCTCATGCATGAAGCCCCAAACAATCATGACTTTGCTTGTGAAACACATCTCAGTCATCACCACCTCGTCATTCAAATTCCACATAGTTGCCAATAAAGTCACTTTATTAATAATCTTCAAAAGTGACTTAAGTATTAGGAGTCACATCACATCAAGGAGTCACATCAGGGGGTCACATCAAGCGGACACATCAAGAGGTCACATCAAGGGTCACATCAAGGAATATTAAAATATTTTTTCTAAAAGCTTGTTGAACACTCTTCTTGGGTCTTTCTAGAAGATCAAAGAGTTCTTTATAAAGGGGGAGTCGAGAGCTCATTTGGGAGGATGGGTTGAAGATATTTTATGAGTCTATTGCTGGAGATAATTTCTCCATAGGCTTTGAGGACGAAATCCCTCTAGCTAACAATCTCTTCGCTGTTGAAAGACACAGTCAGGAGGTTTGATTCAGTGCTTGTATTTAGGGTAAATCTATGAGCAACAATCTGCTTTTTTCAGCTGCACTTCACTCCTTGTTTAGTAGAAATCTGATTGTGGGATTATTATCATGATTGGGGAAGCATTTTGAGAGCTGCATATCTTCCTTGACTGCTTGGCCGTACCATTCCAGTATTGTTGTGCTGTATTATACTGCCATTTATTCCTTTACCAGCAGTAGATTACTTGGGAGGATGATTTATACATCTTGGAATTGCTGCTGTACCTGACGCCTAGAATTTGGAGCCTATTACAGTGGTTTTTGTGAACAGCAGTACCTTCCTTCTTACAACGTTTTGTGGGTACACTTAATTTAGATATTAGCTCCTATTTCTTGATCTGGGTTATCATTTGATTGTAAAAAATCTGAATATTTGAATCAATATAAAATTTTGGAATTTTCAGCAGTCATTTCCTTGTAATTTCCAGATTTTATGTTGCATAGTTTACTCTTTTTCCTTTATAAATATATGCATTGCTCGTTGGATGAAATATTGCAAAAATACCAAAAACAATCACCATAAAACAAACACACAAAAAAAATCAGTCAAACAGAGCTACCCATTACACAATGCACCTAGAGAACAAAATCCTTGAAGTTTGTGTGGCACTCTCAAAATCAGTAGCTCAAGGTTTTTGGGGAACATTGGATAACATAATATCTATTGCAGAGGAATTTAATCAAATTAGGTTAAAGTGAAGAAATGGATGATACATTATAAAGGTGTAATATGTATGCATTGTGATTTGGGAGTTGGTGAATGATGGCCTGCCAATAAGATCATTTGATGTCTAAGAAAGAAAGACTCAAGTAGTTGCAAGAAGAAACAGATGAGGTTCACATGTGGCCTGATGTGTGGTTGCAATGACTTATTGCCTTTGCAAATTTGAACCTCCATAATTGAATATGAAAAGGAGATTTTGGTAGCCACACTTCATCATGTTGATTTTACTGCTAGTTGAATATCCAGACGAGACATATTTAAGCATGACTGTTAAGCTTCCAGAGAATTGGGCTGTGTTTGAAGCTGAATTAGTGGTGGCCATTCCTGACTCAAAATTTATTTGGGAAAATGTGTTGTTTCAGATTTATAAGCTCTGTTTGATTGTAATTGTTTTGAGGACAAGAAAACAAAATAGCAGGAATTGTTGCAGTTTTTGACAAAATTGTTGGATGCAATTTAAGTTTGATGTGATTTGTGGGAGTTGGAGTTTTGGATGACTGTAAAGAATCCCATGACCTGAAAATGATGTTTTAAGTGCCAAGTCAATAACAAAGTTAAGGGTATGTGACTTTGCATGTGAAGATGGCAACTAGCAGTTATGAAGCAGTTATATAACCAAGGTTTAGGAGTATTGTTGGACAAGTGATGAACAGATATCTATATTTTTACCAATATATTTGGCCATTATTTTGATGAATCTGAATGTTGTTTCTCATTAACATTTTTGTAATGTGTCTGTCTGTGCATTGGTAACACAATGGAAGCTTATTTTTCCTCCAAGGCTGCTCTCAATAATGGTATACCAAGATTGCTGTGGGATTCACATGGTGACAATACCTTTTTTTGCTATTATTTTGATGAATCTGAATGTGGTTTTTCCAAAAACTTCCTTGTAATGTGCCTGTATCTGCATTGATTACACAACAAACTTGTTTTCCCTGGACAGACATACAACAAGAGTACTAATGAGATTTAAATTTTTCCGCATATAACTTTTAGCTAACATCTCCAATGGCTGCATTATTGGATGTCTTTTGGAACATGATTGAGTCTTGGAAATTCAGCCAATAATTGGATAAGTATAACAAGCTTGGGAAATCTATCTAATACCTTGATAAGTATAACAATTTGTCGAAGTCTAGCCAATGCTTGGATAAGTATAACAGGGCTTGGAAATCTAGCCAGTCAGTGAACTTGTAATAATAAGTTTCATAGTGAATACCAAAGTTTTTAATTGTGATAGTTGTCACATGTGCTTGTCTCTGCCTTGATATCATAATGCAAACTTATTTTCCCTCCATGGCCATCCTCAACAAATGTACAACTAAGTTGCTGGTTTGGATTTTGGATTGGGTTTCTAGTTTGGCAGTTTGCTGATTTTTTCCCTCGGGTTTGGTATAGTTGGGTTGGGCCATACCATAATTTTGCACAAAAATGCAAATTTAGGATTAGTTAGGGTTTGTTTATTACATTTTTTTTTTTGATACGTAAGAGTCATATTTTATTAATATAAGTCTGAAGTACATACGTCTGCCATGTAGGTAATTTAAGCAAAAATATATCATGCTACCCCTCTCATCAGAATTCCATTTACAACAACCAAATGATATCAAAATTGATCCCAGTAAATACTAGCCAAAAAACCCCACTAGTAATATTGACAATTATTAACCAGACGAGACTGTCAAAGCATAGATGAACCAAAAACTATCATCTATGAGACAAAAAGGAACCATCACCAGTTTACAAAAAAATATTCAACCGTGCAAATTCTTCGAATTCCTCCTTCCAATCCTCACTGTCGACCACCATTAGACCAAAGAACTTTTCCAGAAAAATCATTGCAACCACGACAATCACCCGATAACGCATTAATCCAGGTCCTTGCAAATCTAGGAGAAATGGGTATATCTTCATCGTGTCCTCCGTTCTCACTCTCTCCACGTTGCAATGCTGCAGGCAGCCTCTGCCTTCTACCACCACACAAAGAATTTCATCCATCCCTCCAAGCAAGTCAGGTTTAAACATTTTGAGTATTAAACTTCTAGCTTCCGCTTTCGGCACCAGATTATCCAACAGAGAGGCTAAGAACCGAGAAGAGACATGCAAATTATCTCTTCCATACTCTCTACTTTCCAAGTTGCTGGAACCTAGAACCATTTTCGCAACTACTAACACTAGTAGCTCATAATTTATCAGAATCCGCTTGAGCCTTTGGTCTGTGATGGCCCTAAAGGAAATCAGCCTCTTCGTCGTTTGAAGCGAGATGGGGGTATTGGCCCCAAATCGAGCCAAGCCCGCCACAGAAACCTTAATGACAAACTTGGAAGACTTGGCCATTCGGCTCCGCACTGAAAGCTCTCGGCAGAAAAAGAAACTACACTCTTCACATGAAAACCATCAAACACTTATATCAAAATAAAGGCTCAGAAATCCTTAAATGAAGACGGCTACAAAAACCTCGCCAACCTCACAAATGTACTGCTCCTACGTGCAAGCTTTCCTAACCCTGATGAGTGTTCACTTCCCATGAAGAATGATCATCTCCTACTCCTTGAAATGAGTGAATTAGTTGTCTTCCTCGTACTCCCAACTTGTCGAAAAGACAAGCTCACGGTTCCTTGCCATCGTGGCTATCAACTAGGCTCAAAACACCCCCATACAGTCACCCACGTGGCCACTCATGCCACCTTCTTCCGCCACCATGGAGGGACGCCCACCCTACCTCCCACAAAATAAGACTACTCAAGTAATTTCTCCGAGACCTGGGCCCATGACGCCCATATTGGACAACAGATCCGCCTCTGCATTGCCTTCCCTTAGCACATGGTTTATCATTACTTGGTCCAACTTTACGATCCTTAACAAAGCCGCTTCCAACAGTTCTCCTAACTTCCAATTTGGGATCTATTTAGATCTCAATGCATTAATTACCAAAGAGGAGTCTCCCTCGATTACTACTCTTCTCACTCCCAATTCAACACATAAATCCAAACCCAAAAGTACAGCTTGGAATTCTGCAACATTGTTTGTTCCTGCCGGAAGAGCGTGGGCTAACCTTCCCAAAATCACTCCTTGTGAATCTCTGACTATACATCCTGCTCTTGAGGGCCCAGGATTTCCCTTGGAAGCCCCATCGAAATTCAATTTTACCCATCCTGGTTCCGGAGGACTCCATACTACTCTCTTACAATCTTCTGCTGATGCTGCACCACCTAAATTTCCATATTTTGGGGTCCGCAAACCTAGCCATTTCTTCAAGATCCAAGCATCCCATTGTATGAAGTTTCCTTTTTTTGGGTTTAATTCTTCCACTCTTGCATTGAATAATTCTATAATGCATGCCTCAATCTTACACTATAACCTGGGGATTGAAAGCTCTTTTTCTTGAAAAATATGTCTATTTCTCTCTTTCCAAACCTCCCAAAGAACAATTGACGGACTTGATATCCACAAATCCCCAAACAAAGATTGCTTTCCTTGAGACAACCACGATTTTAACCAATCCAATAAATTGCACAGCAAAGCTGCCTGCCATCTCAACTTCGATTTTAACCAATGCCAAATTGCTTGAGTGTATTTACAATTTAAAAATAGGTGATCTGCTATCTCTTCTGCTTCCTAGCACAAAGAACACCTAGAAGGCCCCTGAAATCCCAGCTTAGCAAATCTATCACCTGTTAAAACTTTGCCCTGCTGCTTTGGGTAAACAAGCCCTATTCCAACACAAATGGGTTGGAAGATTGGCCGACTCTCTCCTTGCCGAAGCTAAAATGGAGTATCCCATTTTGATTGAATAAACCCCTGTGGCTGAAGCATTCCATCGCAACTTATCCCTGCCTACTCTTTGCCAAATTCTCCTTTCTGAAAGATTTTTTTCCATTGATTCCACCTCTTCCTCCAACAAACCAAGTTGCTTGAAAGATTTCCATCTAATAGGTCCATTCTCTGATGACGACGAAACATCAAAATACTCACTAACCTTTGGACCCCAAGCTTGTAAAGCTTTTTCTTTGATCCTGCCTAAAGGTGGATTATCTGCTAATTTGGGATGTCCTTCCCAAGAGTCTTCCCAAAAAAGGGCCTCACCACCATCCTTAACCTCCCAAGTTAAATAATCCAATATAAGATCCCTGGAGTTGCATATGAAATTCCAAATTTTGGAACCCTTAGGAAGAGACTTAGCTACGAGAAAACAATTCGGGTCTTCATCTAGATACTTAGCTTTCATAATTTTAACCCATTTAAATTCAGATTGGGAATGAATCAACCAAGCTATTTTCGCCCCCAATGCCTTATTCTGCAAAAGAATATTCTTCAAGCCTGCCCCATCTTCCTCTTTTTTCTCACAAATCTTTTGCTATTTCACTAATGGGAACTTCTTCTGATCTGAATTGCCTTTCCACAAGAAGTCCCGCATTATCTTATTTAGGGATTTACTGATGCCAACCGTTAAAGGCAGACAAGACATCATGTAAATTGGAAGGGCTGATATCACAAATTTTAACATTGTTAACCTTCCTACCCAAGATAACCACTTATTCTTCCAAGATGAAATAGATCCTTAACTCTATCTAACAAAGAATTCCAAATCCCCCCACTTTGAACTCCCTTTTCTAGCGGTAATCCCAAATATTTGTAAGGTAATTTTCCTTTTTTGAAACCGAGAATCCTTAAAATCTGCATTTCTTTCACACACTGAGTATTGAAAAAAAAAACTTCTGACTTAACCACACTGACCTCTTGCCCTGAAGCCTGAAAATAGTTGTCTAAAATGCCTTTCAGCCTCCTTGCTTCTGTTGCCGATGCCGAACCAAACAACATTGTATCGTCAACAAATTGTTGATGTGTGATCGAAGGTAGCCTGCTTGTCACTTGAATTCCCTCCACCTCACCAATACTTTTGGCTTTCTCAACTGCTCGGCCTAAAGCTTCCGCCATAATGATGAACACAAAAGGGGACAGGGGATCTCCCTGCCTTACCCCCCTAGAAGCAACAAAGACGCCCTCCGGAGAACCGTTCACTAACATTGAATAGCACAGAGACGCTACCCATCCAAACAACCAGTCCAACCAAGCTTTCTGGAAGCCAAAGGCTTCTATGACCTTAAATAAAAAAATGCCAATTCACTCTATCATAAGCTTTCTTAATATCCAACTTCAGAAACATAGCAGATTTTTTCGTCTTTTGAATCGAGTGAATAGCGCCCTGAACAATTATCACCCCATCGAAAATCGATCTCCCCAGAACAAAACCAGTTTGTTCTTCTGAGATGATCTTGGGCAAAATTTTTTTTAAACGATTAGCTACCGCTTTGGCCAATATTTTATACAGTGTATTGCAAAGGGATATAGGCCAAAATTCATCCCATGAATTCGGCTTCTCCTTCTTTGGTATTAGAGCAATAAAGGTATTATTCACTTCTTTAAGGACTCTTCTCGTGCTCCTTGAGTCTTCAATCGCCTCAAACAGATCTCTGCCCACCATATCCCAACACTTGTGAAAGAAAGTCGCCGGGAAACCATCCAGACCAGGAGCCTTCTCCAGATGGAGCTCAAAAGCCGCCACTTTTATTTCTTCTTCCTTGAATTTGGCATTCAGAGAGTCCATCATATTTCCAGTGATATTAAGGATGGAATACCTTTAAGACTTTCTGTCTGAGCACCCAAAGATGAACCTTCCTTGTCATCAAGTAAATTTTGAAAGAAATCAACTGCTAAGGCCTTAATTTCCATATTATCTTCAAGAAGATGCCCATCCGCCGCCTTAATACAAATAACCCTATTTAGTTCTCTCCTTGCTTTTGTCGAATTATGAAAGAATTTAGTATTTCGGTCACCCTCTCTCAGCCAGATTTCTCGTGATTTTTGCCTCCAAAAAACTTTGTCCTTAACCAAAATCTCATTTAAATTTCTTGTGAGCTCCTTTTCCTTTTCATAACTAACCTCATCCATACCTTGTTGAAAGATGCCTTCTAACAAAGCTTCCAACTCCTCCTCCACTCTTAACTTTTCTTCAAAAATATTTTAAAAACATTCCTTATTCCACTGCTTAATCTGTTGCTTAACATATTTCAGCTGGGTTACTACATTAAACATTTTGGAGCCTTCCAGAGAAGATTCTCTCCACCAGCCTTAAACTAACCCAAAAAAGTTGGGATCCTTAAACCACATCGATTCAAACTTGAACGGGCAATGGACCGGCCCCTTATCTCCTTCAACGTCTAAAAGAACTGGGAAGTGATCAGAGCCACTCCTAGAGGTGATCTTACTATCTAATCGGCAGGGAAAAAGACTCATATTCCTTTTAAAGAAAAATCTGTCCAGCTTCTCTGCGATGCTACAAAACCTTTCCTTTTGTGGGTCCAAGTAAAACTACCATTTCCAGAAAGAATTTCAACCAGAGTATTTCTCTCTACAAACTATTGAAAATCTTTTTGAGACTTCAAAACCTTTCTCACACCACCTTCTTATCTTCAGACCTCAATATCTGTTATTGTTCGGATTAAATTCCTAGACTTGTGAATATCGATCCTCCATTATCAAAACATCTGTAGATTTCCATGTTTTTCTAATGTGTAAGGAGTGGGTATAAGTATAAATGTGGGAGATGCGTCCCATGAGCGGATGTGTCTCCACAAGTCGGCTCAAGGGACGTGTCTCTTTATTTACCTTTCTAGCACTTGTTTAAACAACGAATAGCCATTTAACTGACCGATGCTATTAACTTTAACACTCCCTCTTAGCTAGGGAAGATAAACTCCAAACAAGTATAAAGTAATATCACTTAACTCGTGATATCAGAAGATATGGTATGCTTTTGAAAGTGTCAAGTCACATGACTTTCTTCATAACACATCTTCATTAGTCAATACTCCCTCTTTAGCTAGGAAAAATTACTTCCACCAAGTAAAAGTGATATCACCTAACTCGTGATATCAAAAGATATGATATGCTTCTGAAAGTGTCAAGTCACATGACTTTCTTCATAACACATCTTCATTTATTCAATACTCCCTCTAGGCTAAGGAGGATAACTTCCACTAAGTAAAAAATGATATCACCTAACTCGTGATATCAGAAGATATGGTATGCATCTGAAAGTGTCAAGTCACATGTCATTCTTCATAACACATCTTCTTTATTCAACACTCCCTCTTCAACTGGAGAAGATAACTTCTATCAAGTAAAATTGATATCACCTAACTCGTGATATCAAAAGATATGGTATGCTTTTGAAAGTGTCAAGTCACATGACATTCTTCATAACATATCTTCATTATGGTATGTGCACTGACATCAAGTCACATGATGTCTACCATAATTCATGGCATATCCACGGATATATAAATATCCACCATGATTATCTCTTAAGGATCACAATGATCTTCAGATGACATCAAGTCCCATGATATCCATCAAAGTGTCCAAGAGATACTATCATGACATGTCCACAGATATCAAGTCACATGATATCTATCATGATAGTTTATCATTGTAGAGTCGTCACTTTGCAATGTCAAATACAAGTGTTCATTATTAGAAAGATCGTTACCTTTCAATAATGTACACAGGGTAGTAGGCCCATAAGGTCATGGAGTCACACACATGACAAAAGAGTTTACACATTAAACATCTTTATATATTAGTACAACTTATTAGTACAACTTATAAACAAATTTGAATTTCAAACATAATATCAAATTACATACCAAGTTTTCTTTTCGAAGAGTTCAACCTTAACTCTGGAGAAAAGTTGTTTGAGTATGTCTGCTGTTTAACCTTAACTCTGGATTGTTTGAGTATGTCTGTTTAAACATTTGAACTAATATACTCCAACTGGATCACTTCCTTTCTACCATGTCTCATAATGGTAGGATCTCAATGTGCTTAGATCAAGGAGTCCCACAAGCAATTTACGAAGCCAAACTGCTTCTCTTGCCCTCATAAAGTCTGCAATGTATTCAGTTTCTGTCAAGCTTTGTGCCATTGAAGATTGTTTTCTGTAGATCCAAAAGATCATAGCCGATCCTAAACTGAAGCAACATCCTGATGTGCTTTTCTGATCGGTTACACTCCCAACCTAGACAAATCCAATGGTGCTTTGAAGATATCTCAATATGTGTTTTACAGCCATAAGGTGAATTTCCTTTGGCTCGCACATGAACTGGTTTAGAGCATTCACTAGGACCTGTCATCATGGAGTCCATCATTAGTCTGGGTGTGGCTTATATCCAACACCCCCCCTTAAGCCATATTGCGGGTGCATGGGGCTCTTTAGATCCTAGGACCTGTTGTCATGGAGTCTCTCAACATGATGCCTCGTCTCAGTCTCAGAGATGAACAAGGCTTTCACCTCATATTTCACTATCTCAAAACATTACAACAAGTGAAGATGAGATTCCCTCTGAAGCTCTAATTACTTGCATCAGCCTGCTGACCTCCTCGTCCAAAATCATCTGTAATACTTGCTTTAGAGAAGTGGTTTCCAACTCACACCTTTGTGGAGATTCAGGTTGTTCTCTTCAACCTCATCCCAGATCACTCTATTATGAATAGGTTTGCGGAGCTACCAATGTTAAATCCAGGTTGATAGACATGAGCAATTCTGATCTTAATTGCTGAAGAGGTATTGCAAGGATTTAGCATTTGTCCTTACAACATTGAATCATAGGACTCCCTTTGAAGGTTAATGCTTCATCTTCGAAGAGATGTCTTCAGCCATTCACACAATCTCAAGGTTGCAAGTAGTGTCTTCATTTTTTCAACCTACAGGATGCATCAAGCTCTTCTTGGAAGCAATCTCTTTCATTTCTTTATCCGTCCTAAAAGCATTTAAGAAGAGATTACTAACAGTTCAAGAGACCCAACTATCTCAAACAAGAAATACTATTGCTAGAATCATACATGGTTGACTATCTCAATGTTATAGTATGAATTAATAATTATAAAACAATTCATAAACATTTTTTAACCATGCAATACTTATCTCATTAAGGAGTTTGATAAATGCTAATCACTGTACTCAATATGATTCGTTGTTCTTGCGCTCAGATCAGACCACAACCTTCCTTCTACAGGTTCACGGCTTGATCACAAGCCCATGTCACAAAATTTGTAGTGGTAGCTGGCTAAATTTGAATAAGGTCTTTGACCATTCAAATTTATCGATGCACTCCTTTTCTAGCTGCGACCCACTTAGAATTGCTATACAGGTGCAACAAGCTCTATGATATTCAGATGATGAAACAACAAATATGAACCCTAGTGCATCCTACAATGATGGATGATGGCAGCAACAACAACACTTCCAATTTTTTTTTTTACTCTTCTCGATAGTGCTAATCTTAGCACAACAAAACAATCATTTACTAGTTACACGCAATCCAAGCAAATGACGTCAGGTTTGCATAATTCAGCATATTGAAATATAGCCTAGAAGAAAATTCATAGTTTTAACCAAGGAATACTTATCTCTGCTAATCGGAAACTCTTTTCAGGTCTGCACGTTTTCCTGGAATAGTGCGATTTGCTCCGCCCTTAGCAGTGGCTTCGCCTCCTGACAAATGTTGGGATCACAGTTACTCTCCAAACTGTTAGCAGAGAAATCCAATGTTGTGGATAGCGATTCTTTTTTAGCAAGTTTTCTTCATCCTTTTTTTAAATTTTTTTTTTTTTTATTATCTTCTATAAATATGTATGTCCCTATGTGCAGTACAAACCGAGGGAATACGCTCGCTATGAGCAATCCTAATAAGGAGCATGCCGCAATGTTATTCATGCTCAGAAATCACCCTTATGCTCGCGTGTTGAAATGGCTCCTGGCGATGATGTCCCAGATTTTATTAGAAATTCCCGACTCATAAAAATTTTCGATCCACAATAGAGAGCTTAGTACTCAAATCGTAGACGCCCGATTGTTAATCTTTGATGCAGATTCAAATATCTTAGGTTAGCCTCCAATTCAAAATGAGAGGGAGGCACATAATTTTAAATGAGCCTACGACACAGTAATTTGATCGAAGATTCATCCTCTAATTCGAAATATAAAGGAATGAAGACACTGACAACCTGTTGAAGCAAATCGACACCCCTCAGCTCTAATGACGGATCCCTTCGATAGCAACCTTTCAAAGTACTTCATGCGTTATGAGGTTTGACGATGGAATTTTCGAGCAATCCTTCAGGTGTAAGGATGCAAAGAGAGAGTGACATCGGCGATTCTTGTTTGCTGAAAATATTCTTGTGTTCCCTCAATCGACGTGAAGAATACGCCCGCAAAGATCTCAAGTAATCGCACGGATTGTTTGACCAGAGTTGTGAGTATCAGTCACAGCGATAGTAAATCGCTTCCTCTGTAACCTGGTACAGTTGGGTGATCACCAGAGGCAATTCAACCGATGGTTAAGTCAGCTCCAAATCGTCGACCCCAGGAAAATATGATCATTGCTTCAATTACATATGAACTCAACTTTGTTGCCAGTTCGAAAATCTCTAATTTTGACATTGCTTAACTCTGATTTGATCTTGAATTTAATCGGATCTTCCTTAGTATGGCTCTGATACCATGTTATTGTTCGGATTAAAATCCTAGACTTGTGAATGTCGATCCTCCATTATCAAAACATCTGTAGATTTCCATGTTTTTCTAATGTGTAAGGAGTGGGTATAAGTATAAATGTGGGAGACGCGTCCCATGAGCGGATGTGTTTGCACAAAGTCGAGACACGTCGGCTCAAGGGACGTGTCTCTTTATTTACCTTTCTAGCACTTGTTTAAATAGCGAATAGCCATTTAACTGACCGATGCTATTAACTTTAACAATATCGCATTAAAATCCCCACCCAAAATACAAAAGTCCTTATCTACACTACTTAGGAAGCCATCTAATTCTTGCCATACCATTCTTTTAAGGGAACACAAAGATGGCCCATAAACATTAATAAGCAAAAATTGCAGATTAGAAATCAAATTTCTTACCCAACAAGGTTGCCAATGCCTACGAGACACCAAATCGTCGACCACAACTGATTGGAGCCTCCACATTATTAGCAGTCCCCCCGAAGCTCCTTCAGCTCCCGACCCCAGCTACTTCCAATGCTTTAATTTTTTGCTAAACTTGACAAGATCTTGATCACCCAATTTCGTTTCTTGTAAAAGACTAATTTTTGCCTGATTTATTTCCGTTGCATGCCTTACCAGGCACCATTTGTTAGGGGCATTGAGGCCCCAAACCTTCCAGGTTAAGAGTTTCATTTTTGTTCAGGAAGAGCCTCACTCTTCCCTACTTTAATCATGGAATCAATTTTTTGTTGACCATTCGCCTCCCCATCCCATTTCCTCTTTGCTTGATTTGAGATCCTACCTCTCTTCTTATTCTCACCACAATCCGACAAAGATTTGCTCATTTCTTTCTGATGAATTCCTAGCTTAAACCTAACCTCAGCCAGGCCTTCAAAGCATTTCCACTTCTTTGCTGATTGTGGAGACCCTCCGACTAACCCCGCCAATGACCTATCTGGACCCAAATCTCCACCCCCGAACTCCACCTCCATTTCATCCGCTAACTTCCATGCATTAGTTTTTGCCTCTTCCGCCAAAACGACTAACTTTTTGCCCATTTCAATTAACGAATACAACTCCACATTAGAACAGTCTTCACCTAAGATCTCTAGTACCTCCGAAATTTTTCCTTCCAAGGACAGATTCTGATTTTCAACCAACTCTTCCAACCCATCAATTTTGTCACCCAACACTACCTGTGAATCTTTTTGATCAGTTTGTTGAGATGGTACAAAGTCTGACACTTTAACCTGAATATGGGTTTCACCATTCATAACCTTAGGAGCAATCGGAATATTCTCCCTTTTTGTGAGATCTTTCCAGTTTCTTGGAACTGCCTGCCTTGCTTAACGATTGTCTGCTCCCCGGAGGTCTCACTAAACTATCCCTAGTGAATGAGTTGCTTCTCAACTTTTGAATCCACCTTCCATAATCCGATATTAATTCAATCTCTTCATAACAATGACGTACTAGATTGTTTTCCACACAAATTCTCACATGTGAAAAATCTTCTTATTTTTTCCTCTCTTCAGCACAGACAAAAGTTCCCGAACGATTGCCTATCTCCTCTAAAATGCTCGACTCCCAGAACTCCATTGGGAGATTCGGTAGACTATACCATTCTTGCACTATTTCCACTACATGCGTAGCAGGGTTGAAGCCTGCCTTCCACCTTCTCAAATAAAAACCACTTCCGTCCAAAACCCAAATACCATTCACTTTTGCTTCCCTCAGAGCTTTGCTTGGACAAATTACCAAGAAAATGCTATTTTGAAGGGTTTTAAACTGCAGCTCATCCCCCCACCATGATTTCCACCATTTTATCAGATAATCCCAGTTCAGATTCTCACCATACCACTTCCCAATCAAACCTAACTTTTCCAATCTTAAAACTTCTGCTTGTAACTTGACTGTGCTTACCACCAAGTTGGCTCGTCCACCCGAGATTCCATTCCCTATTTTCTGTTGATGTTAATACAGCGTCGGTCTTCACTAAGACTCATATTAAATATCAACTAGAGCATGGGCCGACCCTATTTTGAGTTATATCATTTACTTGTTGACTGGCCGACTTAAGTTATATTTATTCATTTATTATTATTTGTATAAAGGCCGACCTAAATGAAGAGGCGCCAAGAAGATATATATACAAGGTTACTTTTGGTTATTGAAGAACAATTTGAAGAAAAACAAGTTCGCACTTTTGGCAAAGCAGAATTCGCAGTCTTAGAAGAAGTTCATACTTAATCAGCAGATCATCATCTTGTAGCAGCAGATCATCACTTTGTAGCAGCAGACTGATTTCAAGGAGAAACATATTCATTTGTATCTTTGCATCTAGGAGAGGTGCTATTATTCATTGTATCAAATTCGGTATTGTGTTGGGCCTGAGTTCAAGCAGATTTCTGCTCTTATTCCTTCAATATATAAGAGATATATTTGCTGGGTTTTTCTCCCTCAAGAGGAGGGTTTTCCCAGGGTATCTTGTTGTGTTCATTGTCTTATGTGTTGCATTTCTTTTGTGAATTGATTATCTAATCTGATCTAAGAAAAACTAACATTTCACTGATGGTCTCCTAGCTTCATCCCCCTGCTTCTCATCCCTAGCCTCCTCCCATACCGTATCAGGCTTCTTTTGTTGCCAAACTTCCTTGTTAAAACCTTTCCTCTTATTGGGGATTCTGTCTCGACCCTCCATTTCCATCCTTGGCATACCTCCATTTCCTCTGTTAGCGCCCTCATTTTGGTGCGGCCTGTGAAAGGCATCGTTTCTATAACCACCTCTTCTTTGACGACCCCTAACGCCTATTCTGTCGTTTTCAAACCTTCTTCCTTTTCTGCCCCCCACCTCAGCACAAGAATCATTTCGAAAAGTCTGCTTCTGTCGGGCCCATCTGTCCTGATGCCAAACCCCATCAAAATCCACTTGGCGGTTATCTCTGTAAACTTCCTGGTTCCTCACAAACCGTCTCCCTGCAGGTGACCGTTGCAGACCCTGAGCTCTCACCATTTTTTCACTTTTAGATTAACAATCTGTTTATTACATTTTTTACTTTCTAATAAAAGTGACATTTTTATGTTATGGGGACTGGTTCTTCTTGGATTTTCCCAAGGTTCTGATCTGGTTTGTGAGTTAACCCCAGGTGTGTATTAGATGTACCGAGGGTGAACCCACAGGCCTGGGCAGAACCTTGCCTAAACCCTGCCTATACCTGGACTGGGATTGTACCCAGTTCACACTGGTCTCAGTATGGGTTGGGTTTTCAGCAAACCTGGTAGCACAGAGCTACAACAAGAATTCTTGTGTTTTTTCTGGTTGTAACCTTTATATTACATCTCCTTGGCTGCATTATTGGATCTCAGTGGGGACATGATCGAGCCAATAAATTCATTATGATTAAGATTATCACAAACTTAAATTTCAATCTTCGCATCCTTCCATACTGCTTGTGTAGTTGTATTCAGTCTTTGAGATTTCCATGTAAATCTTTAACCAGTATTGCTCATTCATTGCCTATAGTTAGGAATATGCAAAATTGCAAATCTTATGCTTTGCAGTGGATGAGATTAATCTGTTTACTGTAGATGCTAGAAAATGTAATTGTGCTTTCACTTAATCCATCATATTGTTTCAAGCACAAGGGCGGTTTGTGCCAATAACTACTGTTATATCTTATGTTTACTATTATACTTAAATTCTAATCATGCTATTTTTCTCTTCCACATGAACTTCATCAATTGTCTAATGTAATTACGTGCAGAGATCTGTTTAGTTCATCCTTGTTATATCAAGTTGATTTCTATTGTTGACTTCCACATTCTTTTCTCTGTTCTTGAACTATATCATCATAATTTGCTTGGTTCTATGTATGACGAGATATGATTGACAAATTTGTACTAATATAAGAAGGCAAGAAGAGAACATTGATGAATGTACCTCCTTATAGTCAACATGCTTTGTAGTTTAAGTGATTTAAAAATCATTTTTGTTGTTTACCAAAAGGTATTCTTAGACCTGTTATTCTGTTGCTCAGGTAGAAATGATTCTTCAAGCATTGGAGTATGAAAACGGTACTTTCTTAATTCCTCATTTTAGAAATGAGACATTGATTTTGGAAGATAGTTTGATTTAAAATGTTTAAACTATACTTATGCTTATAAAGTAACTTAGATGGGTACGTCCTTATGGTCATCATATTTAGTTCTGTCTTTTCTCAAATGTGTCATCATTGATTCTCCTAGGATATTTGATCTGTGATGGATTTTTCTAAAGACAAACAGGGAATATGATAGAGAGTCAGAGAGGATTGGGTTTTTAATGTTAAGAAACACACAAAATTTCTGAGAACCTCCGCTTAAAAGTGGACAATAAATATCAAAATATATTAATTCAAGCTGAAAATTTCTCCATATTCAATGGTAGGCATGGTTAAGTACTTGAGGCTTTAAAGTGGGTGCAAATGTAAAAAATACAGGTTGGATTGGCAATGAGAGTCTGTTCGGATCAAATGTTAATCATGGAAAGGAGCTGCAGTGGTGACAGTGGGCAGTTATCAGGATAAACAATCACAACAAACAGTTGCTAGAGTAGTAGAAACCCTCATGAAGATTCTTGAGAAGTTTGCCAAAAGACCCAAAACCCTCACATGTTCCCTTGACAATTGGGGCCACAATCAAGACCATATGTTGATTTGCATGAAGAGTTTTAGAATCAAAGGGAGCTGTAGCAGTGACAATGGGTAGGCAACAGAAGAACATAACCTTGATTCACACTTGCATGAGTAGTAGATCCTCACGAAGATTCTTGAGAAATTTGCCAAAATGCTCACAAAATTGCCTTTAGGGGTCTTAACAACTGATTTATCCTCAGACAAACTAGCAGAGAACAAGAAGGAAATGACCACAAAATTTGTTGTATGCTCTTCATTACTGTAAATTAAATAGATTTACAAGGGTGAGGACTAAGTGAGTTCTTATTTTATGCAATCAGGAAGGGCTTAAGTCAACCGAGCCATTTAAAAGAAGGGGAGATATTTACTGTAATCCATGTTACATGAAGTTTTGGGGGCACAGACAATAGGGGATGGTGGCATGGGTTTTCAGTATGGTGAAACAAAGTCTTTTCCCTAGATCCTTTTTTTTAAAATACTGAACATTGTAAACAAAAACTACAGGTTACGATATATGGTGGCTAGCAAAGTGAGCTCACCAACAAAACAACATATGATTTACATAATAGTGGCTAGCAAAAATAGATAAGAGGCTGCCAAGCAGCTCAAAATATTGGCCAAACGGAAGACTTACACCCTTATACTAATTATGGAAGTATCTTTTAAATTGAGATAACATAGGCAGTAAAGAACACAGGTTACTCCTAGCAGCATTTTCTATTATTTCTGCATTTGCACAAGGCACAATCCACAATCAAAAGTGCCAACGGCAAGATTGACAAGATTAGAGGTATGCACATCTTTGTCAACAATCGGAATAGTTGAACCAATAATTTTTATATCAACTTGTTCATTTTTCGCTTTTTTGTCTTCAAATAGCTCCAGGGTCTTGTATTTGTGATTTTTTAAATATTTCTTTTGAAACTCCACATATTCTTTAACAAACTTATCATTCACTTTCCTTCTGTCATGTGACTAGAAATGGGCTTTTTTGGTGATTTTTTTCTTTTCTTTTCTTTTCTTATATACAATAGTAAGGTCCTCTTCCAGCAAGCTGAAGAATCTGTTTTTGGAATCTTCAAAATCATGGTAATCTACGTCAAAATACGGAGTGTGAGCTCACTAAGAGACTCTGTAAGGTACCTTATTTTGTTCTAGAATATTTCATCATTTTTCTCTTTCCAGATGTGCCATAAAATCTTAGTAGATAAAATAAGCCAAAAATTAGAAAGATTTTAATAAAAAATGAAAACATATCCAAATAGAATTTCATGCCGAGAATGTCATTTTTGACATTCCATCTCAAACTATTACTAACAAATGAGGACCGAAGTTTATGACAATTAAATAGTCAAAGAATAGATACTCAAAAGTTTCAGTTTTATTACGTAAACTTAACACTAGAAGAGGAATACTAGAATTAGGTAACACAAAATTGATGGCCAACCTTTTTAAAATTAAAACTTAAAAGCCATCTAAAGCATGATTTTTAAGGTTTAAGATTTTGGACTATAAAGTTTTAAGGATATTAGATCACATTTCCATAGATAGATTAAGGTTTGAGTTTAAGTTTAGATTGTTAAGAACTTCTCAAAAGTCAAGTATAGCTTCTATATTTTTTGAATTTATTTTATTAAAAGGTCCTGTCAGTCCATTTATAATTGTCCATGACTTTTTGATTAAATCTCAATGTAATCGAAAATGAGACGCTGTAGAATGCACTTTTAACTTTTAAGTACTGAGAAAATTCTATTGTTATTGGGAATAGCGAAAATTGTCGATATTTTTTCTCAATCCAACGACTATCCAATACTTACCAAAACTTTTCAATATTTTATCCTTGAATTCCCTAGTAGAAGAATGTTGAACAGAGCAAGATGTTTTGCTTTTTCTTTAAAGATTCTACCAAATAGACTTGCAATTGGTAAAAACTCCAGCCACTTTGGAGAAGGCTTCATGATCTCTCAGAAGATGCTCTACTTTTATGCTCTCTAGACACTTCTAAACACATTAGAGCCAGATGGTTTAACAAAGAATTTACCAAACATAAGATCACGAGGATGCAAATCTGCAAACCTTTCCAATTTTGCTTTTTTTGGGACTGCCAAGGCTATGTTATTTCTAATTAAATATTTTCTGGTGTTGATGGCTATCAAAAAATTTAGAATCTATTTGACAACAATGACAATACTTTGCAGTTTGATATCCTTAAATCCCAAGCTCATCTTGAATTTGGGAAGACAACACCATACACACTTGACAATATGTCTTTTTTTGTTTCCTTTGACATCGGACCATCAACTTTACAACTTTCAAAAAGTTAATTAGAGTAGTAAATGTTATAAGAAGCCATGAATTTTTGGCATAATTGAACTCCGCTAGGTAGGAATAGAAATTGAGTTTGCCACCTAACATTTTTATTTTTTTATCTTTTTAATATTCACTTCCACATTCCTTTCAAATAAGGATCAACAACATAAAGAACGCCAAAGTATTACACAATCTTATTAGGACCATTCAATTGTCATTTTTTATTTTTAGGCTAATCTAAAGAAAAATCTTTCCATCCTACTTCAATTGATTTATATTTAAATTTTTTAGCTCTAGAATTAGTTTCATTTAACTCAATAAATAAAATAGTATTATTTGCAAAATGAATATTAATCTCTCTTACTAGAGAATTAATCAAATTAGTCATCAAAATATATTATGAAGCATTAGATGCAATGACAAATAGGGAAAGAGTTAAAGGGCATCCCTGCCTGATGGATTTCTGCAGAGATAAAGGCTTGGTTAAAGAACCATTAACATGAATTTGAGTAGAAACATCTTTAAATAGTATTTTAATCCATTTAACAAACTTGGAAGGAAAGCCAGAAGATTTCATAATAGTTAAAAATAAAATATCTTTATGCTCTATCATATATTTTCCTACAATCAAACAACATCACACATAACTCTTGTTTGAATTTTTTTTTCAATTAAGACTTCCCTAGTTAGTGTTTATATTTTTTAAATTTTTAGTACCCGCTTGCAGGCATTATCATTTTCCAACTCGTTTAACTGAGCAAATAATTTATGTACCTGTTAGCAAATGAAATGTGAGAATTATTTAGTTTAAGACAAATATTTGTGGTGAGAATTATTTAGTTTAAGACAAACATTTGTGTTTTTCAATGTTTTGAACTGTGAAGATGTGAATTTTTTAACAAAAGATATTTTAGAAATTATTTATTGGTGATCTAATTAGCTGAGGAGATTTGAGTCATTTTTAAATCTTCCATTCCAGAAAGTAAGTACTTTTGAAATAAGAAAATATTAGTTTTTAAAATGTACTATGCGCTAGTGAGTGTTTTTCAAGTAATAAAATATTAAAGGTTTAAATGCTTTCTGTACTGTACTGGAGTGGTATGGTCATTAATAAATTTAATGACAGCATCAATGAAAATTACTTAAAATCCAATTTGATGCATGTACTTTCCAACCAATTACAAGTTAGATATTTTTAAGGTTAAACAAAAAATAATTAATTTCAAATGTGAACATGTGAGGTTTTTTAAGGCAACTTGCATTTGTTGTTTAATTTTTTGTTCCTTATTACTATCTTCTTTTAAATTTTTTGATGGATATATATATCTAACTAATAATGATAATAATTATATAATAAAAATAAATTATAAATTATTACTAATAGTGAATATTGTATGAACCGTTGTATAAATATATTATAAAATAATCATTAATATATTATATTAAATATAATATATTATAATGAATATTAATGATAATATATTAATAATATAAAATAATTATTAAATATAATTGCTGGTTTTCCAAGCGTTGTAATATGTTTTACCCACTTCTTTGCCTTGTGGAATTGTGAGATTGAACATGGATAGAAATAATATATTATAATGAATATTAATGATAATATATTTTTTTTTGATGGGTAAGGAATTGACCATGGATAGAAATAATATATTATAATGAATATTAATGATAATATATATTATTTTGATGGGTAAGGAGGGATTATTTAAACTAGCCCCACAGGACATGAGTGGAGGTCACAAGGGGGACCTCCTTCCCATCAACATATTCCACTTAGAACCACTAATTCAACTTTATTCAACTAATAAGTCACAATCGAAGTCCAAGAGCCACCACTTGAAATTCCAACTTGAGATGTCACATTTAATGATAATATATTAATAATATAAAATAATTATTAAATATAATTGCTGGTTTTTCAAGGGTCGTAATAAGGTTAAACAATAAGTATTACACAAAAACATCCTGCTTTTGGAAAACCCACTTTCTATGTCACTTATTATAGTCTTAAATAATAAGTACTATAGGTATTTATAAATTAAGTAGTATTTAATCATTAATTAAATATAAACTTATATTTGTATTATATTATATATTTAATATATAATAATAAATTTATTTAAAATATAATAATATATATAAATTACTATACATTTATATATTAATATTAATAATATAATATTATTTATTCCTATAATATACATCATATTAATATATTAATTATTAAAAAATCAGTGTTCCACGGGCGTTGGGGACAGGGGGACGGGTTTTCGGGACGGGGGGACAAAGGGCCTAAGTTTGGGGACGACGGCGGGGTGGTGGTGGTCCTGATATAGTTATAGATATAGTTATAGTACTTGAAAAACTAGTTTTGAAAAGATGTATAATAGTATAAGAATTACATTTCAAATGAAGCTATAGGAAATTAGTAAAATTATAACATAGAAAATTTTGAAATACTAAATCTAAATACGATGATTTCTTGAAATGCTAATTGCTAAATAAAATTTGACAAATGAAATTGTCAAATAGGAGATTTCTATTATATCGAAAATATGAATATCTGATGTCATATGAGATATCACAAAGTCTATAAAGATGATTACATGATTCATCATTACAATGAGTAGCAAATGCCAAATGCCAAATTAGGGTAACCCCAAAACATTTAAAAATCTAAATTTATTTTTAATTTTTAAGTTCCAAAGCTTCATTGATGTGGGCTCGACAGGAGATGGCTAGGCGTCTCCCCGTCTCCTGAGAAACTCCTAGGCATCTCCCCAGGAGACTTGGAGACTTGGCGACGTCTCCCAAGGAGACTTGGAGACGTCTCCCCGTCTCCATGTCTCCTGGGGAGACTTGGAGACGTTTCCCTGTCTCTGGCGGAGCACCGGTGGCGGTGGCGGGACAGCGGGAAACGCCAAGTACCCGTTTCCCCGTCCCTGAAACGTCCCTGTTTCGGAAACTAGGCCAAAAATGGGGGTAAAAAATATTATTAATAATTAATATTTTAAAACTATATTTAATATTATATAATATGTTTAATAATTACTTCTTATTATTTAAAAATTAATAAACTATTACAAGCTCCTAACAAGTCAATAATTATATAATATAGTCAATAATTATATAATATAATCAATAAATATTTCATAATATTTAAAAATTAATAAACTAATAATATAATTTATTATTATACTATAGTCCTAATCATATTATTTTACTTTTAAGTTTTCAAAATGTCAAACATATAAATTTTTATCTTATAATTAGTAATTTTTTTTACTTTGAAATAATTTTTTAAAATCTTAGTATAAATTACTTTATTATATAATATTTTAATTTACTTTTAAATTTTTTATTTAAATCTAGATTATTTTCATTGTATTTAATTTAAATTTTATATTGAATATGTAAGTTTAATGTATTTCTATAAAACTAATTAGTATTAATAATATTAAAAGATATCATATGATATTAAATATAATTTAAATAATAATAATTAATTGATATTATTAAACAATAATTTAAATATATAAAATATAATTACAAAATAAATTGAGATATTCACATTTAAAAAGTAGTTTAAATATAATATATAATAGATTAAATATAATATATAATAGTTTAGATATTATAATTGTTTCAATCATAATTAGATATGCTTCTTGAAAAACCAATCAAGAAACCAATATTTTAAGACAACCAAATGTCATCGGAGGTTCTCCCATAGCCTAAGACACTTATATAGCTTCAAGGCAAATACTTTGTTTTCAAAATGTTTTAACCTAGGTGAGACCCATTATTTATTTACTTTGAAATTAATTAATTTAATATATATAGATGCATTTATTTATTTATTTTAATTATTTTATTTTATTTACAATTATTATATTCGAATGATTTTATTTTATTTATATTATTTATTAAAAACTATTTTTATTTACTTCAAACCTATTTTTGTTTACTTAATATTTTTTTAGTTCATTTTCTTGATAAGTATTTTATAAATATAATATAACTAAATAATATAAATATATGTAATATAATAATAATATAAATACTATCAATTATATTTAATATTATTTATTCCTATAATATACATAATATTAATATATTAATTATGAAAAAATATTATTTATAATTAATACTTTCAAACTATATTTAATATTATATAATATATTTAATAATTATTTCATATTATTAACATATTAGCATTAATAATAATTATAATATATTATATTTATTATAATATATTGATTATTATTTTGTAATATATTTATACAATAATTCATACAATATTCATTATTAATAATTAATTTTTTTTATATAATTATTATCATCATTATTCATATAAAATATATCCACCAAAAAAAATTAAAAGAAGATATAAAAAAATAAACAAGATATACAAAATGATAATGCAAAAGTACAAATGTTAATATAGTATATTTATTATTAATCATAGTTGAAAAACTCGCCCCAAGAAAAAACTCGCCAAGTCAAAAATTAGAGAGTTTTTAAAACTCGGAAAAAAACTCGAGAACTTAAAAAATTGCATAAATTTCATTAGAAACACATTTCTTTTGCAAAATTCAATGACAAGATGAATTCAATGAATCTATAAATGAGTACAAAAGTGTTTTCTATTTATTTTGAATGACTTCAAGGTAAATTGATTACAAAATCGCATTCTTATGCGGAAGCCTGATGGCTAAAAGCCTAAAAGTCTGATACATGAAAGTAATCAAACTAGAACTAGAAGCAAATACTAAACAGTAACTAAATACAACATGCTAGGCTTTCCTCTTCCTTAGTCTAGCAGCAGCTAGGGAAGAAGGGGTGGGTCCTCTAGTCCTCCCATGTGTGCGTGGTGGTGGTGACGGTGATCGCACTCGTAGTACTATTGCTACTAGCTCCTCGGTTGGCATGGAAGGCTGTGTTTGTGGCTCTGGCTGAATCTCATCCATATCCTCAGGAATGTCCTCCAACCCTACATATCCTGATGCACCCACATCCTCCATTGCTTGTCTCTCAAAGTCAAGGATCTCGTCCGCGCTAAACAATGGAGGCTGCTCATCTCGCCCTGTCCAATCACTATAAGGATCTATCTCATCTAAATCAATAGGATCTAGTGATTTTTCTTCTACTCTCTTTGTGCGCAACCGAAGGTTGTATTGCACAAAGACAAGATCATTGAGGCGCTTTTGTGCTAACTTGTTCCTCTTTTACGTGTGAATGGACTCGAACAAGCTCCAATTGCGCTCACAACTGGATGCACTACAGGGTTGACATAATACGCGGAGGGCAATTTTTTGAAGATGTGGGGTTTTTCCACCCCAATTTTTCCACCAAACCTCTACAAAACAAATAAATATTATAGAGTTTGAAAACAAAGTCGAAGACTCAAAAGTCAAAACACATTTTATCAAATTATAAGATGCATGTGAAATAAACTTAAAAGTTAAAAACTTCCAATTTTATACCTGGTGGCAGAGTGTTTCTTCCTCTAACAGCCAGCTCCAAAGAAAAGAGATTACCAATTGCTTCCCTGTACATATCCAACTTGTTGATGATGTGGTCTCTCGTTGGAACCTCAGATTCCATCCTCTGAAAGCATGTCATGAGCCCCTCTATAACCTCTCCATTAGGATCAGAGAAGCTCTCTGAGAAGAGATAAGAAGGGTTGAGGAAGTACCCTGTTGCATGGATGGGTTGGTGGAATTGATTGTTCCATCTCCTATCAACAATTTCCCATATGGGATCAAATTTCAGGCTGTCTCCCATGTAGTAACTTTTGATAGCCTCTTTGGCCCTATCCACGGCCTAATAAATATATCCCATGGGGTTTTGATCCCCATCTACCAAGCGAAGGACTCTTACCAAGGGCCGCGACACCTAGATTAAAAATACAAAAAGATCAAAGTTAGAAATTTATAATGAAAGGCTTAAAGTTAAATTAAAAAATATATATATTTATATTCAACTTGAGTTTAAAATTAAAATCAAAGTTTCGAAGTTACCTTCACAATCTTTGTAGCTTTTTGTGCAAACAAGGGGTCGAAGACTATTGTAGCAACTCTCTCTGCTTCAGGCTTCTTTGAATATGAGGAGCCATTCCATGCTTGACTCACAAACATTTGTTTTAAAGAGCCCAAAAAATCCAAAATGCTTTGCAACGTTATGAAAATCGTTGCAAACCTTGTGGCACTTGGTCTCACCAACTCCTTCCCTTGCGTATGATCTCTCATCAAGCTAAGAACCCAAGGGTGATTGTAGATAAATTTTGTGATGCTCTTTGCATCATCTACAATCGGTGCCACCCAAACAAGTTTTCCTATGTCCTCCAAAAGAAGGTCAAGGCAATGGGCTGCACAAGGTGACGAAAAGAGTGATGGATGTCTAATCTCAAGCATTTTTCCTGCTGCCAGATACGCTGCTGCATTATTTGTGATAACTTGCACCACATTAGCAATCCCCACCTCCATCACAACTTCTTCCAACAATGTACACAATGTATCTGTAGTTTTTATCTTGTTGGAAGCATCCATCGACTTCCAAAACACAACTTCACCTTTGCAAGCAACCAAAAAGTTAATGATGGTGCGATTTCTCCCATCCGTCCACCCATTAGAAAGAATGGATCAGCCATATGTCTTCCATTTATTTTTTTGTTCTTCAACCACTTGCATTGCCCTTTGGGTTGCATTTGTGAGCAACCTGCAGGTACAAAGTAAAATAATTAAATAAGTACAAAATTGTAAGTTTTAAACAAAAAATAGCTTGAATTCAACATAAATAATAAATTATAAATTAATTTGATTTAAAGAACATAAACTTAACATAAAATTTAAGTTGACTTTCACTTACCTCCCACTCAAATCTTTGAGAGAAGGTGGCTTGTAGCCTTTTCTCGCAACTGTCAATGCAGTGACCATATTGTGCCAATAGGGACTACTCGCCACATTAAATGGTATGTTATTGAAATACCAAAAGTCAGCACATGTCGAGTCGGCATGTTGATGCACCTCCTTGTTCCACCCTGTAGCCTCCAATGATACCCGTCCTCCCGATGTGTTTCGAGGCACAAAAAAACTGTGGGTTGCATGAAGATGAAGGTGGTGGTGGCATTGGCACTCTAGCCGAAGTCGAACTAGAGGAAACGGGGGGCCTAGAGGACAGTACAGTTGTGGCTGTGCTATGAATGTGAATCCGTGGACCACGAAGAGAGCCCACAATGCCAATATCTCCCTCAAGTAAACATAGTCTCAAGTAATTTTGAAATGAAATAAACATCTGAAAAGATGTTGCTGACTTTAATCCCTACGCAGCCGAGTTTTTGGTGAGTATTCACCACTAAAAACTCGCGAGTTTTTTCAAAAACTCGGAAAAACTCGTTTTTCGAGTTTGGCGAGTAAACCTCGAAAAAACTCGCAAGTTTTTGAAGACTCGGCGAGTTTTTCACGAGTGTGCCAACTATGTATTAATTATAAAAATTTATTAATTATTATTGCATAAAAAACAATATGATTGTGTAAAAAAATAACATATAATAATAATATATTATTTATAATTAATCAATAATATTATAAATTATGGTTAAATGGTAGCTATTTAGAAATGACAAGATAGTCTATTCTAATATTTTTTGAATAGTTTTTTCGACAAATTTTTTAAAAAATGAAACACACAAAATACTCCCCCATGTGAATTTGTGGGTCTTGATAAAAAGTGCCACGTGGAGTGCTAGGGGAAGAGCACAACCAAAGTATGGAAAGAAGCCAGTCCTGATTGACACGTGCACGGGAATCGTGAAATTCCCATAGGCTTTGCCTCGCTACCATCTTCAATACACCCTTGGGTTGAAAGCCTCCTACCTTCTACATAATAGGTGTAGAAAAGCCGAGCTTTGGGATTGGAAAACCAAGAAAACCCTTTTTGGTTTTCCTTGTTGTTCCGGTTGTACTTTATGGGTGTGAAGTGTGGGGAAGCAGTATGTCAAAGTGCAGTTGGAGGCAATTAGAAATAATCCAGAAACATCTAATAACAAGTAGTCTCAAAGTTAAAACCACAGTCCCATATGAAATTATTTTAGCTGAAGCGGGGACTTTTCCTTTGGAAGCATCGGCGTTCACTCGGTTGATAAGCTATTTAAAGAAGGTTGAAAACATGGATGACCACCATTGGCCTAAAATGGTTATGAAGGAGATGCTAGATCATAGGAAAAAAACTTGGATGAAGCAGAACAAGTGGATGAACAAGTGGGACATCAATTTACAAGAGTGTCCTAGCACCAATAGTGAAATAAAAAGCTATGTGACTAAAAAATTTAGAACTGCCATGTGGACAAATCAGATTGGGTGAAAAAAAAATACTACATCAAAGAGTTTAACCCGACAAAGGATCATGGTGAAAAAACTTATTTAGGTGCAGCTATTAAAGGGAAAGCAAGGTTGTTAGTTGCACAATTGAGGACGGGATCACAACACCTTAGGTGTGAGACCGGTAGGTGGAATATACCCAAGGAAACTTGGGAAGAAAGAATTTGTATTTTCTGCAATAAGGGGGCTGTGGAAACGGAATGGCACTTCATCATGGAATGCACCGCTTACTAGGATATCTGTACTCAGCACGAAAATAGTTTGAAAGTTGACAATTTGCACCAGCTCTTTGAGGAAGACAAGATTAATCAGATGGCTAGCTTTCTAGTCAAAATTAATAGCAGGAGATCCGACTTGGAAAAGAGCATGAAGACAGATTAGGCCTGGTTTTGTCTTGGTCCCATATACTATTTAGTCTCGTGGACGTCATTAAAATTTTTCATTTCATTTCATTTAATTTTCTATACTTATTTATTATCATATGGGTTAATCTAAGAAAGCGTAAGCGCTTAATGTGGTGGAAATGCCATTTTAGGAACTTTCTCCTCTTGAATTTAATTTAATTATTGCCTCTAATTATAGATAGGATTAATGAAGTATAAATAAATTATAACTTAAATAATCACAATGTATGCATATTTAATTTAAAATTGATAATATTTTTATAATTTTTGATATTTTTTTTATTGAATATAGGAGCAGCAACAAAGTTACATAGTGAAGTTCGGCTGAGCTACAGCTCAAAATCCCCCCTTACAAGGCCAATAGCAAAAGAGTATCCCATTACATTACAATATAATCAACTTGCAACAACATCTGGACCGTACAAAGCCTGTACAAAGAAGAGCATTTCCAGCATTACTACTGCCTGTACAATGAAGAACCAAAGAGCCCGCATTGGCGCAAAAGTTTTGCCCATCCTGTTCTGATCAAACCCTTGTTTGCAATGCTATTACCGAGTTTGTACCTGTGTATGGAACTGCTCAACAAAAGTGTTGGCCATGGGCCCAAAAAACTGACTGAGATGCAGCAAAAACGGTAGACATACTGTGCAGCTCAAAGGAGACCAAATTGGTAGATAGTAAAATTGGAAGTCTTATATGCCGAGGAGAGCTGGGACATCCCCTTCCTGCTTGTCCTTGGGGAATTTTTCCATTGTATTCCTTCTGAAACACTTCCAATGCCCTGAGAAAATTTTTCGTGGTGTGCTAGCTATTGCCAAAATCAACTTCGTGAAGATTGACCGACATTTTGCCATCCTCTAGGAGCTTTGAGAACTTGTTTTTGGAAACTTTGACGGTTATCGAAACCTGCACAACAGTGTTGAAGAAAGTGAGTCTTTTAGCAGACTCAGCAAGTGTCCTTTTGATCCCACTAAATTTTTCACCATTTCTCGCTTTCCAAATACCCCAAAGAATTTTTGTAGCCACAATGTACGAAAACAAAATTAGATCTTTCCCAAATTTATTATCTTTTAGCAAAAGGATTCTGTCCGGTCTCGGTTTATGAGTTGCGTCCCAAATGTCCTGGTTAAAGTAGAAAAGATTCCATATTTCCTTGGCATATAAACAGTAAAAAAAAATGTGAAATATTGTTTCAGGGACTCTACAAAGACTACAAATTTCCCCTTCATCAGAGCTTATTTTATAAGGTAATCTTTGCATTATCAAAAGCCATCTAAAACATGCCTTTTTAGGCTCAATTATATTGGACCAGATATTATTTAAGGCCCTTGTCCATTCCTTCTTTTCCATGTTGAGATTCCATATTTTGTTTAAGTGATTAAAAGTCTCCTGCTGGTTAGTAAGTTTTTTGTACACTGTTTTGGCATTGATTTTATTAAGTCTAGTCCCATCGCTCCATTTAAACTCTTTATATTGTTCCTTGTTATACACATATTTAACAGGGCAGTTTAGGCTCTTACAGGCTTCTTTTAAAGCCGATAACGTTCTCCAGTTGGACACGGGCAAATTGAATTTTGCACTAAGCTGCTCCCAATTTTTAACAGAACCATCCTCAAAGATATCCTTAAATGTACTCATACCTTTGGTAGCCCATGCCTAGGCCGAACAACCTTGTAGCAGTGCCAGGGGCTTGCCATTGTGGGTCAAGTTCCACCAAATTGATCTTTGCAAGAATAGGGTGTTGTTCGAACAAAACTGAGAGTTTGTGATGTGCTTTTTAATGTATTCCCAAGCTTTTCAGACCACCGACCCCTCCGGGACTATAGTGTGGTGGATGCAAAAGAGTTCACAAAGGGGGAGCCCCTTCCATGCCTTAGCATGCTTAGGAATTGCCCTTTGAATATTGTTCCTGACCAACACTTCCAAGGCTCTTCCCCATCTAAAGCTTTGAAAATCCACTTTGTGACCAAGGCAATTCCTCATATTTGGAGATCCTTCAGCCCCAACCCACCTTCAAATTTACTCAAGCAACACCAATCCCATTTCATAGCATGTTTCTTTTTCTTGCCCTTCTCGTCTGACCACAAGAAACTTCTTATCTTCTTCTAAATTTCCTCAGTTTGATACCCGCTAAACAACCATACTGATGCAAAATACAAGTTGTAAGAAGATAGTATTTTTTGACAAATCTGGATTCTACCTGTTAGAGACAAAAACTGCTTGTTCCTTTTGCCAATTTTCCCTTGAATCCATAGCCGCATCTCCTTTCGGTTTGGGCACACTGCAAAAGGAATTCCCAAGTACCTGACTTGTTTTTGGGGACCTCCCATTGTAACCCAAATCTGGAAAGCCAATCCGGGGGCCTCTCTTGCCACCCCAACATGGTTGATTTAGCAAGGGAGATTTTAGCACCAGAAGCAACACAAAATCTATTCAATTTTTCCATTAGATTAGAGATATTGTTTTCATTTAATTGAGGGAAAAGAGCAGTGTCATCTGCAAACTGAATGTTAAGCAATTCACTTTGATTGGGAAGAGAGATACCTTTTACCCTTGGCGAGGCACAATCGGTTCTAAGGAGATAGTGTAGAGCATCAGAGGCAATAGCGAACTGATTTGGAGAAAGTGGGCAACCCTGCCTAATTGACCTTTCTAGGGCAAATTCTTCTGTGAGGGAGCCATTAACATCAACCTGTGCCACTGCATCCCTAAAGAGGGTGACCATATTACAAAAATCCTCCGAAAACCCAAAAGCTTCCATCATTAACCTGATAAAGGCCCATTCCACCTTGTCATATGCTTTTTCAAAGTCTAGTAGCACCATTGCCGCCTCCTAATTGGAGGTTCTTGCCCACTCCATTGCTTCCCAACTGGTTATCAGATTCTCTAGGATGTACCTACCCTTGATAAATCCGGTTTGAGTGTTGTTTATAGACTTGAGTAGGATATTTTCTAGCCTTCTTGCCAAGATTTTAGCCAAAATTTTGTAGGAAACATTTAACAAAGTTATTGGTCTCCAATTTTTAATCAAGGTTTTGTCTCCTTCCTTAGGAAGCAATTTTACGATGCCTTTGTTGATGTTCTTCCCCAGTGAGCCCTTTTCTAGGGCATCCTTGTATACCAAGGATAAATCTTCAACAATCCAATCACTGAAGTTTTTGTAAAACTCGGCTGGTAGCCCATCAACACTAGGGGTTTTGTCATTCTGTAATGAGGCTATTGCTTTTCTAATTTCCTGTTTTGAGATGTCCTTACTCAACCCTTCCACTTCCCCCTCCTCCAACTTCTTTGGGATGATGTTTTTTATAAGGGTCCTTGCAATGAGGCATTGATCCCCACTGCTTTCGGAGGTGAACAAGCTTTTGTAGAAGCTATAAAAATGCCCTTTTATATCTTCCTGGTTGTCAGAGACAATCCCATCTACTTGCACTCGTTCAATGTGCTCTTTGAAGCCCTTATCTTTTAGATATCTGAAGAAAAACTTGGAGCCTTTGTCTCCATTCTCCAGTCAATTAAGTCTGGCTCTTACTTTGAGCCCCTATATTCTGCGGTTTTGAATTCTCCTTAAGGAATCTTTAACGACTCTAAGCCTGATTCCAAGAGCTTCATATTCAGGATCTTTTTGAAGGCAGGTCTCAACCTGCAGCAGATCTTCTTGGAGGAGTCCCTCCTTCCTTCTTTGGTCCAAGGCCTTATTTTTTCCTATAACCTGAAAGAACGCTCTCCATCCATTTGTGTTCAGCTCCCATCTTTTGATGGGGCTCAACTCCTTGTGCTTCCATTGATTTATCTTCCTTTGTGACAACATAGCCTCCACACAATCACTGTCTTGCAACAACTTGGTGTTAAGCATGAAGCCCCCCCTCCATCCCCCTTCTTCCTCACTCTCTCAAGACCCCCCTTCTTAAGCACAACTCTTTATCTTTACGGGGTGATGGTTAGAGAGGGTATAGGGGTGCACTCCCACTTTGCACCCATCCCTAAGAGGGTCAAGGATAAAATGATCATCATTTAAGTAGAACTTGTCCAAACGACAATAAATCCACTTAGCACCCTTCTGGGCATTACACCATGTGTACCAAATGCTGGGAAAGTCTTTTTTATACCCCTCTGGGGGGTCCACCAACTTTAGTTTAGCCTTCATTTTGGACCAGAAAAATTTCTTATTGCCCTTCCAATCCATATCCAACCCTCCAACCTTATCCTCCATGTTTTCAATCATGTTGAAGTCACCTCCAAGGATCCATGGCATGTATTCTAACTCAGACAACCATTTCCACAGTTTGATCCTTTCCCCATACTCATTTGGGGCATAAATATAGCAAATCCCAAATGAGATATCTTTTTTTAGCGAAACCCAAACTGCCCTATTACAAGGGGAAATTCCATAATGGGTAATAAATTGGCTCCAGCCTTTGGAGATGAGGATGGCTGCCCCACCTTTTCCTTTTTCATGCTGAGTAGTAAAGTGTGTTGCATCTCTCCAGATGAAGTTGGGATTGGTTTCAAGTGTGAATCCAGTGGATTTGAGTTCCTGTAGGAGTACCACATCCTTGTTTATGCAATGATTCAGGAATCTTCTTACTATGTGTTTTCTATGGGGCGATTCCAATCCCCTCACGTTCCAAGATATACTGTTAAGGGCCATTGGGATTTGTCAAAGGGGTAGATTACTTTTCAGGCCTGAAGGTCTCAAAGCATTTAGGCACCTTCGGTTTTGTTTCCATTCTTTTGGCTACAAGGCTTTGAATTACAACACTCACCTTCTTTCTTTTTTGGTGTTGAATAGTTTTAAGGCTCCCCTTCCCTACTGGGATTATAGAGTCTTTATCTTTTCTCGGCTTGCCCCTAGGCCTGGGTGCATGTTCATTTTTAAGAGTCCCTTTTCCTTCGGGGGCCCCCTTAGGGGGCACCTCATTGTTTACCAACATTGGAACAAGCTTCTCTGTAGGGTTGGCTTTAACCGGCACTGCTGGATTGGTATGGGAAACTTCAGAAATCACTGCCGGTTTGTCCAAGCATACACCCCCCATGTCAACCCTCCCTTTGCCTCTAGTATCCGGTACAACCCTGCCTATTGAATTATCATCAGTGCAATGTCTACTAGGGCTGGCGGGGATGTTAAATTTCTCCAATCCCACTTCTTCAGCCGACTGATCAGTAGCTAATCCATCGGTGGTAATCAGCATAGCAGGGCTGGGCAAGACCCTGGTCTCAAAAGCAGACATGATTTGTTTAACATTGCTCGACTTCATACTTCTTGTCAACTCTTTTTTGAAAATTCTGCTCTACCTCGACAAGTTTAAAATTCTTGAGAAACTATGTTTGCTCTTTGGGTGAATCTTCTCTTTGTGACCTTTCCATACTAGCCTTTTTTAATTTGTCCAATACCAATTGCTGCACGTTCTTCCCACCAACCAACACATTAGCAGTTGTCGTATTGTAGGTAGAATTAGTATTGTGAGATGAAGGCGCCACAACAACTAGAACTTCAGATGGGGGTGTATCCTCTAGATCACCAACACCGTTTTTGTCAGTTTCATTTTAAGTTTGGTAATTCGTTTCGACATCGCCCTCGGTGTCCATACTATCATATGGAGCCCCATCAGTCTCATCCAAGTATTGAGAAGACGACTCTGAGAGCGCATCTTCTATTGAGGCCGAATCAACCACCTCACTATGGTTTCCGAGGTTTTCAGTGATGATTTTTTGTGACTTAAAGCTCCTCCCCAAGGCTTCTTTCCCATTATCCAGATTTGCAATGGTGAGCTCTAGGCCTTCTTTTAGGCTTTCAATTATCTTGTTGTTATCAGCGAATGCTTCATTACATGATTTTTTATTAGAGGTATATCCCGAGTTAACGCGGGCGGATTTCTCACCATCGGCATTCGTGGCAGTGCCTTTCCTAAGGTTGCCATTTACATCTTTAGGGGGGTTTTGATTAGTATCAGCGAAGCCAGAATTAGGTTTAGAGCCAAAAGTTTTCTTGATGATTAGAGGGCAGTTTTTTCTTATGTGCCCCTCCTTCTGACAAAGGTAGCACACGTTTAATCTGCTGAGCATTTCTAAGGCACACTCAAAGTCGCCATTGTCCAATTTAATCAACAAAAAGTCAGGGATATCAATCCTTGGAGTAATGGATACAAGAGCCCTTGCATTTGTGCGTGGGAGGGCGGATTTGGTGTTGTCGACCTTGAGAACCCGACCACAAGGTTCTAACAATAGGGGAATGAAGTTGCACAACCTAGGCGGCACGTTCCTAACCACGACCCACCTAGGCTTGAAAGGGCCAAAATTTCCTCATTTAGGGCTTTCGGTGACCAAGCCAGAGCCCTAAACACATTCTTTCCAATGCTGCAGAATTGCTTGTTGATTATTTTGGTTTGCATTTCATGATTATTGAGAAAAATGACAAATAAACCTTTTTGTAACATTCTGGTATAAGAAAAGTGAATACCTAGTTTTTTTCCCCACACATCAGCCAACCAAGAGTCCATGTATTCTCTTGCAGGTGTTTTATTAATATCCACGACAGCTAAAAATACCCCCACATTTTTAAGTTTAACATCCTTATCACACAGAACATTGCGTAAATCGAGGTTTGGAGACATGATGTCAAACCTAGGGGAACCAGAAGCACGCATACCTGCTCCGCATCCCCCATTTTCACCACTGGTGCACTACTCCACAATAAATCTAGCCTCTGCCAAGAAAGCCACCTTCTCTCCCATGACAACATCTCTAAAAGGCTTGCTCTGCAAACCGCTGGTCACACCATCGTTTTGAGGAGAGGCGCTGTGATCGGGGGGTCCGTATCCCCTTCCATCACGCCAAGCCAGAAGCCACCAACCTTCGCATGAACAAAGTCAGGAGATCAAAAGTTTCCCACAAGCGATGAGAGATAGACAAGGACAAACACAGAGAATGGAAAGCACAATGCCAGAGGAAGGCGTGGAGGGCCAAGCCTCCACCACCCACACGCGAAACACCTAGCACCAGTCGCTTCGGCAAAAACCCTAGTTGCATGAAAATTGAATTCTTTACCATTTGAATGGCATTCCTCATAATTTTTAATATTTAAAATTCTTGAAATGATTTTATAAGAATCATAATTCTTAATACCAATGAAATTTGTAAGGTAGGGGGACCACCCACTGCAAGGCCCCGGGTCACAAAAGGCCAAGAGCGGAAAGGCTGCCCTAACTTACCTCAGTTTAAGGGATAGTTAGGATGAAGAGGATGAGAATGATGAGGATTATGCGTCCTTCGATCACTCTGCGATCCTGGAAGTTGGAAAGAGACTAGATGAGTCGGCCTTTAGAGTTAGGTCTGCGTGTCAGGTAGCTCTCTGTTTGAGGACAAAAGCGCGGTTCTTGGACGATAGCGTGACGTGCTGGCGTCTCACAATTGCGCTGGTGTTCGTACGACCAGAGAACCAAAAAGACAGGATTCTAACTCAAGAGGGGAGACCATCCGCCTAGTCTAGAGGTGTTTAAAGTGATAAAACAAGATTAAGAAGAGTGAAATGCAGATACGAATATGATAAAAGAAATGTATTACCACCAAGGTGACGAAGATGATCTCGTACAATGCTCTCCTCGCCAGCTTGCTCCAAGCTCTCTCCACCTGCATACAATAAAGGGAGAAATTGTTGGGGCTGTATAGGGGCCTGCCTCAGTCAGACCCCCGTCTTGGTGTTTCCACCTCCACACACAACCAAATTTGGAATAGTAGAGATAAATGATAAAGAAAATAAACTACAAGCTACGTAAACACAAAACACTACAAGCAGTATGTGCTTACTCAATTGAAAACAATAAGAGAGAATGTAAGAGCTTACCACCTCCGTCCAAAGCGCTCAAGGCTTGTGGAGGAGAGAACGAGAGGGACTCAAGCCTCTGTTGCTGCGGTGTCTGTCCTGTGCTCGCCCTGTTGAAGTGATGGAGTAGTGGATTGTTGCAATGGAGTGAAAGAATGCTGCTACAAAGCTTGAATGGGTGTTGAAAGAGTGGAGAAAATGTGAAGTAATGAACTCAAGATCTCTTAAAACTTGAGAATGGATGGAATGGTCAAGAATGTGAAGAAAGTGAAAAACGACCATATTTGGGTTGGCTAGCCGAAGAGGGACGTTACTCTTCGACTTCCAATCAAAAATGTAACGCCTCTGCAGTCTCCAACCACATGAATCTGCTAGGGACGCAAGTGCGCCGCCGTGCGTCGTGCGGGTGTCCCTGACAGAAACGCCCCCACCGACACACAAAACAGGTGCCAAGTGGAATGCAAGGGGCGGGCTTAAGTGGAATTAAGCCTCCGCCTTTTATTTTCTAAAGTGTAAGGGGCTAAAAGGGAATTTGCGTTAGGGGTGCAAATTCACGTTGATACATTTTGCCCCCACTTTAGTGAGCACGAGTACTGATGAGTGCTTCGGTAAAGTAGAGTAGTAAAGAAGTAACAGAGTAAAATATGTATACCTGAATTGACGAGGAAGCAGAGCATGGTTTGGCGAGCTTGGAAGCGTAGGAGAGGGCTTCATAGTTTCGTGGAACTACAAAGTTGAAGTACGGAAGTACCTTACAGGCTCACGGTCCTACAAGGGTGGTATCCTTAAAGAACTCTCACATGAAGGAAACTAGGAAAAGCACCTTACAGCCCCGCAGACCTGCAAGGAAGGTATCCCCCAAGAACTCTCACATGAGGGAGATTGAGTGAAGCGCCTTACAGACCCGCAGGCCTGCAAGGAAGGTATCCCCCAAGAACTCTCACATGAGGGAGACTGAGTGAAGCGCCTTACAGACCCGCAGGCTTGCAAGGAAGGTATCCCCCAAGAGCTCTCACATGAGGGAGACCGAGCAGAGGGGACTCCGCAGAGTCAGAGAAGGCGACATGTTTACCCGCAAATAGAACATATCAGGAAGCGGCCACGCAGGCCAGTGAACGGACAGTCACACAAACCATCGCTAAGTTGTAAATCTTTCAAAGGGGTCCCTTGGGAACCCTTCTAAAGGAAGAAGGGTCCACTCAAGGGATGCGCTGTTTGAAATATAAAGTCTAGTCGGGCTGCCCCCTAAGCTAGACGTAAAGATGCGAAGCAGGTCTAGTTGGGCTGCCCCCGGGCTAGATGCGAAGAAATGAAACTGGTCTAGTTGGGCTGCGCCCAAGCTAGACGCCATAGAACTTGTTAAGAGTTTTGAAGGGGTCCCTTGGGAACCCGGTGTGAAAAGAAGAGGGTCCACTCAAGGGACACACTGTTCAAAAGCTTAATGTCTTCCTTCTCGAATCGATTCATCACCAAGGAATCCTTTTGAAAGATGTTCACTTCACCAAGGAATTCGAAAGGAAGGAGATGTGCCCATGCAAGGGGAAGACTAAGACCATTCGTGCTTCGGAAGAGGATTTTCAAGTCCTTTCTTTACGAACCCAGGATGAGGGAAATACGTTCCGTTAGGGTTCCAAGTTGAGAATGCAATTCTATCAAGGAAGTGTGTGAAGGGCCTTCGAGAAAAGATTCGTTTGGCAACAAATGCGTTTTCTAAAGACCACATGATGTACAAGATGTGTTGTCACACACGAAAGGGACAACTCAAGCAAATATGAGAAAGAAAAAGAAAAAAGTAAAGAAAACAGATCACATAGAGAGGGCATAGGGGGATCTGGTTATGCGGGGTCAGATCTGCCTTTATTTATATATATGTAGGTAACCGGGGTAAGAGGTGAAAGATCTTCAATCCCCAACCAGATCAGGAAGAATGCACGAAAGACAAAGTAAAATAAAAAAAATTGGGTCAACATGGAAGGAGGCCTAAATACTCCTGACGCTTTGCATCGTCCCCAATTTACCAAAAGTCAATCACAAACATGGAAGAATGAAGATACATATAGAGGAAAGTTTACAACACAAACACCACGCCTGTTTCCACGCACCAACAGGGGTGATGAGGGTCATCCAAACACATGTACGATTACGAGGGAAGCACATCACAACACCCACACATATCTAATCTAAAGATTAAGAAGAGGGTCTTCCCCCTAACATTGATCGACCAAGAGGTCGTCAACTTCCCACTCTAGATCATTGAAGGGGGAAGGATGACGAGCCTGCAACGGTGTAATGTTAAGGGGAGGAGCTTCCGATCCTCCCGTGACAAGGGCCAAGGCAGAGGGACCTGTGAGGTCTCCATCGCTTAGCTCTTGTGGGTCTAGGATCAACGACCTAGCGAAGATCGCTGACAGGGTTGGGACTTCATCTATCGAGTTAAACATGCACTTAATAGGAGTGCCATGCTTCACTTCGGCGGACGAAGGAGTTTGCACCCGAGGTTCACTGTTAGGCTCACCGAGAGACTCAGAAGCAGTGACAAACTCGGGGGAGGTTGGAGTTGGCTCTGTCACTAGGACAAAAAAAGTCAGTGCGGGGCCACCTTTCGGAGAAGGTGGGCTCTTCTTACGTCCTCCATTGCAGGAGGGGTCACGCTCTACCTTCTTCTTCATCGGAGGAGGTGAACTCCCCACAGATGAAACAAGGAGGGTTGAGGGAGAAGAGGAAATAACTGCAGTGGACATAACCGAAGTGTTCACCATGTCCACGGGCTTTGGGAAAGGCAAGACATCCGGGACGAAAGTCAACAAGGGCGGCTCTGCCGAAGGAGCGATGAACACTTGCACCCTTTCGGGTACATGTGCACTCATAGCGGGAGCCGGAAGAGATTCAGAGATGGAAGGAGGGGAAGAAGAGGACACAATAGGAGATGTGGCCTTCTCTTCCTCCTTCTGTAAGGAGGCTTGGTCGACTAGGAGAGCCTTTCGTCGGCGCTTACGCTCGTGCGCAAGGCGGTTTCTATGGCTCTTCGCACCGAAAGCCGAAACTTGTGAGGGGACAAAATGATCCTGCTCAGCCATGGGAGTGTCCTCCACGACTGTCTCTAGTGGAAGGGCAGACTCCTGAATGGGAGAAGGAGGGGCAGGTTTGAAAACAGCAGGAAGAGTTGACTTTAGCGCCTCGGCGGCGGGCCTCTTCCCGTTTACTGTTTTAGGGATAGGGACAGTAGGAGGCCGTAGAGGCCAAGACAAAGAGGACTTTCCACAGCGGCTTTTTGTCTTCCATATCGAATGGGCTTGGGCTCTGTTGGTAAGACAGGAAGCTCAAATGCAGGACGTTTGGCCTTTCGCCAAGCGGGCACCATGGGATTCTCTTGCAAATGCGAGACAAAAGCAGATGGTACCATGGCAGGACGAGAGGAAGGATTAGGCTGAACCGTGGAAGAGGAAGGAGGATCTCGAGATCGCTTCTCTTCTTCTCTTCTATGTGCCTTGGCGGCCTCACTATCGGCCTTTAAGCAAGCTCTATGCGAGATAGCATAAGGTGAAGGAGGGTATCTCACTTTCAGCCTAGCGCGCCCCTTTTTATAGTTTTGATACGTGCGATGTAGGAGGTCCTTCCTAGGCAGGAGAGGACCAAGAGAGGCAGGCCAAAAGTAATCCAAGGTATAGCTGCCACGTGCAACTGGTGCTCTATAACCGGTGTCATGGACAACACGTACCGAACCTCCATGAACAAACTTCAGACATTTGTGTATGACCGAGGGAACTACGTTCATAGCTACTAGCCAGGGGATACCTTGCTTCGCTCTGAAGAGCTCAAACCCCGAGATGATATCAAACTTAAGGCTTATAGATTTAGGTCCAACAAGGACTGATAGGACAATACTCTCTCTAGGAGGTACAAAAAGTCCGTCGTGTGTGCGGACGGTACTTTCAGGTGCATCATACCCTTCCTTATGCAGGAAGTTAATCAACATGATCTCCTCAGTTAGAATATTCACTTGCGATGTCGGATCAACGAGAACCCTTGCTACAGTATTCCCGTTTGTCTTCGCAGGAGTGTAAAGAGGAGATGGATCTCTATTAAAGCCCATCGACAGGTCCTGTGAGGTGAAGGTTATGCCGGTACCGCTACTCACAATCTGTGCAGAGGGAATAGGTTGATTAAGGAAAGAGGCCATCATGCACACCAGATGGTACTTCTACAGAGCCTCCTAAGGTTTTCGAGATAGAGTAGTGACTCAATTAAGGTTTCATTACACAATACTTTGGAACCTTCCAACTATGCCTACTAGGGGTTGCAGGTTGGGTTGCGAGGTGAGAGCCTCACAACACTCACACCTACAATGCTCCTAGGATACAAGGAAAGGAGCTTTCAGTATTGCTAAACGGAACCAAAATGGTTCACGTCAGGTTCACCAAAATGTAAAGTAGGGGGACCACCCACTGCAAGGCCCCAGGTCACAAAAAGCCAAGAGCAAAAAGACTGCCCTAACTTACCTCAGTTTAAGGGATAGTTAGGATGAAGAGGATGAGAATGATGAGGATTATATGTCCTTCAATCACTTTGCGATCTAGGAAGTTGAAAAGAGACTAGATGAGTCGATCTTTAGAGTCAGGTCTGCGTCTCAGGTAGCTCTCTGTTTGAGGACAAAAGCACGGTTCTTGGACGTCAGTGCGGCGTGTCGACGTCTTACAGGTGCGCTAGTGTTCATACGGCCAAAGAACCAAAAATATAGGATTCTAACTCAGGAAGGGAGACCATCAGCCTAGTCTAGAGGTGTTTAAAGTGATAAAACGAGATTAAGAAGAGTGAAATGCAGATACGAATACGATAAAATATATGTATTACCACCAAGGTGACGAAGATGATCTCGTACATTGCTCTCCTCGCCAGCTTGCTCCAAGCTCTCTCCACCTGCACACAATAAAGGGAGAAATTGTTGGGGCTGTATAGGGGCCTGCCTCAGTCAGACCCCCGTCTTGGTGTTTCCACCTCCACGGATAGCCAAGTTTGGAATAGTAGAGATAAATGATAAAGAAAAGAAACTACAAGCTACGTAAACACAAAACACTACAAGTAGTACGTGCTTACTCAATCGAAAACAATAGGAGAGAATGTAGGAGCTTACCACCTTCGTCCAAAGCGCTCAAGGCTTGTGGAGGAGAGAACGAGAGGGACTCAAGCCTTTGTTTCCGCGGTGTCTGTCCTATGCTCGCCCTCTCGAAGTGATGGTGTAGTGGATTGTTGCAATGGAGTGAAAGAATGCTGCTACAAAGCTTGAATGGGTGTTGAAAGAGTGGAGAAAATGTGAAGTAATTAACTCAAGATCTTTCAAAACTTGAGAATGGATGGAATGGTCAAAAATATGAAGTAGAAGGTGATAAATGACCATATTCGGTTCGGCCAGCCGAAGAGGGACGTTACTCTTCGACTTCCAATCAAAAATGTAACGCCTTTGCAGTCTCCAGCCGTAGGAATCTGCTAGGGACGTAAGGGCGCCGCGTGGACGTCTACACGTCGCGTGGGTGTCCTCGATAGAAACACCCGCATCGACACACAAAACAAGCGTCGAGTGGAATGCAAGGGGTGAGCTTAAGTGGAATTAAGCCTCTGCCTTTTATTTTCTAAAGTGTAAGGGGCTAAAAGGGAATTTGCGTTAGGGGTGCAAATTCACGTTGATACAAAATTATAAATTTAACAATATAATTTTTTTTTAAATGACATTTACTAATATATTTTTTAATTTATGAAATCATATTTACTTTGAAATTTAATCACACAATTATATAATTAATATAGATATCTTAAATATATCTATATGAAAACCTCAAAACCTATCAATTTTGAAAATGTTTTTACTTAATAGTTATTTTATTTATTAAAAAATATTTTATTTTATTTTTAAATTATTTCATAACTATGTTGCACTTTGTTTTTATTTATTAAAAGTTTATTTTATATTTTTTACTTAAAAATTATTTTACATATTTCACCTCATTTGAAAAATATATATTGAAAATGTTTTAATTTTATATAAATAATAACACATGAAAATAGTTGATGTTTGTCTAAAATGCTTATCAACATTGACAAATATAAAATCACCTAAAAATAAGGGAACTCAAGGTAATGACAGCTACACCAACAAGGTAACTGTTGTTCATATTCTCGATTGCTCCAACCGATAGTGCATGTCAAGTTGAGAACTACTTCAAAGAAGTGAAAATATGTCATCTCTAGACAAATTGGCATAACTATTATGCCACTAATGAGATGAGGAGTGTCAAAAATATATATCATTTTTTAAAGAATCATTAACCATTTTCATTCTATTGGTTGAATTGTTCTAAAAGAATGGGCAGGACAATGTTTAAAAAGCCAAGGGTGAATAAAATTGTGCTAGTAAATACTTTATATTAAATTGTTTATATTTATATTATCTATATTAAATACTTTATATTTATATTAATATTATATTATATATAAATAATAGATTACACAAGCATTTAATAAATTTGTCAGATTGAGAACAACTTCGAAGAGGCTAAGTAGGTCTCAAGTAAACAATGTAAATAAATAAAATAAAATCGTGTTGTAAAATAAAATAAAATAGGTCTCAAGTAAATAAAAAAAAGTATTTGAGTAAACAATGTAAATAGATAAAATCACGAGTAATATATTATATATAAATAAAATGATATAAATAATAAATTACACAAGCATTTAATAAATTTGTCAGATTGAGAACAACTTCGAAGAGGTTAAGTAGGTCTCAAGTAAACAATGTAAATAAATAAAATAAAATCGTGTCGTAAAATAAAATAAAATAGGTCTCAAGTAAATAAAAAAGTATTTGAGTAAACAATTGTAAATAGATAAAATCGTGAGTAAATAATGTAAATAAAATAAAATCATGTTGTAAAATAAAATAAATAAATAAATTAATTTTGAATTAAATAAATAATGGGACTCACCTAGGTTAAAATATTTTTTTCAAACGAAACATTTGTCTTGATTAAAAAGAAGTTAGCAAGATACTTGTTAATACTGTCCAAAAACGGTGGTAACTCCAACAAGGTAACCCTTTTCCATTCTAGATTGCTCCAACCAATAGTGCATCAAGAAAAAAATGTAGACTGAGAAAAACTTCCAAAAAGCGAAATTTTGTCATTTGGACAAACTGACATCACTATTATTCCTGCTAATAAGATAAGCTTGAAATTATATATTATTTTTAAACGTTCATTCATCATTTTCATTACTATTGGCGGAAAAGTGACAAAAGATAGGCACGACAATGTTTAGAAAGCTAGGGCTAAATAAAATGTTGGCTAGCAAATACTTTATATTATATTGTTTAAATAATTTTTCTTTTTTACTAGAGGGTATCCTTGCGACCCAGCCCAAGTCCCAACCCGACCTTACCTTGGGCTTACATACTGCCAAGTTGGGGACAGGAAGGGGCGAGTTGAGGCGAGACTAGTCCTCCTAGGATGCACGCACGCCCGCAAGACATGTGCATCGCTTAAATCTGGACCTCAAAGTCGAACCCAAGACCATGGGGAGCAAACCCATGACTTAAGCCTTGCTTATATTTATATTATCTATTTATATTATTTGTATTATTATTAAATTATATATTATTATTATTTAGCTATATTATATTTATAAGGGCCAACAACAATATTTAATTATACAAACTAATGATCACAGTAAATTGTTGTCACATGTAATCAGTTCATGGTCCATTTTGAATATATCATATTATATATTAAATAATTTATTTTATATTCACATTTATATCATATTATATTACATATAAATAAAATGCTATATTATATATTATATAATGTGTAAATAATAAATTGCACAAGCATTTAATTAATATTTAATAATTATGTAATTGCTATTTAATCAGGGTTCAAAAATAATATCTAAGCAACCAACCGTGAACCAATTCATATCTGTGACATTTGTCCATTTTAATTGATGTGGAAAATGGTATTTGAATAAAAAAACTGAACACCATTAAAAATAAATACTAGTTTAAATCAAAAATAAAATTTAAAAAGGTTTTTGTATAAAAAGAAATCCTCCAAAAAGAAATAAAACAAATCTTCTCAATTCGTCCAAACAAACTATGTCTAAAAACCCTCTTGGAACATTCAAAGTACATTGCAAAAAGACTTATGATAATATCTTTATCAAGCCTTTTAATTTCAAAAAAGAACCCAACCCTTTTTCTTACTCAATTTCCATGAATAGTGGATGGTCATTTTCATCTTGTCCTTCTAGCAATCAGCTATCAATAATGGGAAGTGACAACCATGCATTGCTAGCAGAACCACCCACTGGTTGACCGTAGACACATTTATCTTCTTCAAAGCTCCCACCAACATGCTCCGGGGGCAAATCATTAAGATTGAAACCAACGGCAATTCTTTCACCCTGAGGCTGGCTATTGACGGCCACTATTTGCTCATTTTCTTCTGCACAAAATTGCACATTTTGCCCAACCAACTGCTAATAATCCTTCGTCACTTTATTGGCATTTCGCAACTCCATGTGCTGGCCATTTAATTCTTCAATTTCTTGAGCATGATGTTCCCCCAACTACTGTGGCTGATTGCATTCAATTGGAAGTGACTATGGTTGTTGATTACTGGGTCTTGGAGGGTCGTGCTCATTCACGAGCAAAGCCATAATTGCTTGAACTTTTTCCTTTGCTTTATCTGCAAACCCCGCCTCAAACTCCCTTGAGTGCCTTTTGAGTATAGATAACATGAAACTTGAGTTTTGCAACGACATTGATTTGATAATTGCAACAAAAAGTTTATGATATGCTGAACGATGAAGCAAAAAATGCGTAGGAAATAGGCCTCCAACATAACCGTGGCCTTTCCACAAATCATAACACTGGCATGCTTTGTTAAAGACTTCACTTTTCAGAAATTCTTCATTTACTACTTTTTTGGTAATAGCCTCCACTAAAGTGACATCTTGAAGCAAGTCCATAATGTTAGAGATGAAAATTGACAAAAATTGTGATGGATAGATCAACCTCTTAGCTTCTGGCTGTAGTATTTCGACACCAAGAACCCTTTTGATATGCTTCTTGTAAGTTTCACAGTGATCTTTAAATACCAGGTGAAGCTCCGCTTCTCCAAGTTCTTCAGAAATTGGCAATTCCCATTCATTAACTGGCATGAACATTTTGTAGTTCCTTGGATAGAACTCCATTGTTTTCCTCCTACATTGTGCACAGAGACTAGCTAGGACAAAAAGATCCCCACTGCTTGAGGATTCCTGTTCAAACATACAAACGGCAAAAAGTTTTCCACGCACACCACAAATTGAGGAAATAACTATGCAGAAGACGATTATAAATTACTCATGTGGAGAAGCGGACCTTAAATCAATATTTTTACATGCTTTTTGGTCAGCCAGTATTAACATACAACCACATGATGACATCATACAGTTTGATTGAACATTATTCTTCTCACCATATTTAGCAGAGCTAAGTTTTTGGAAGATTAACACCATTTTGAGATTTAGCTTTGTCGCTGTTGCATAAAAGAGTAACTACTTGTTGTTATGCTGCCACCAATTTGCTTCACACAAGCCTTTGTACTACTCACACATACCAAAGGATTATGGCATATTATGACTTGAGATCATAATATTATTTTTAAATTTATATTATATTATTTATTATATTTATATTAAAACTTTGTTGATTAATCTAGTGACAATTATAGGTAGTTGATAATTGAATATTTATTGTAAACAATGTTTCCAAATTGTGAAGATTGAAAGCTAAACAATTTAATTTGAACATTCATAATAGAATAACCTCAAAAAGGTGTGTATCCTATGTAAATATAGAGCAAAAACTATGAAGATTGTGAGAATTTGGGCTAATGCATTTAATTTGAACATTCATAATAGAATAACCTCAAAAAGGTGTGTATCCTATGTAAATACAAAGCAAAAACTATGAAGATTGTGAGAATTTGGGCCAATGCATAAAGTAAATCTAAATATTTTTGTTTCAAGCCATCATTTGCTCGACTTTTTCACTAGAAGATCTTATCCTTGGATTATCCATTAAATACTTGTAATTACCCCTCTAAGATGCCCCTCCCCCCCCAACCTTTTCTTTCCCCAATCTATCCCTTTCTCATTTTCTAATAGCTCTCATGTTTTGTTGTTTTGGTCATCTGTGTAGATTCAACAAATAAATGCACTTTACCAACATAAAATCAAAATCACATACACGTAACTCTTTCCAATTACAAAATAAATACTATCAGTACAATACTATTAAGGCGGGTACTCGACACATGGCACTTGTTTTATTTTATTTTATTTTTATGAATCTTGATTCTCTTAGAGATTAGTTTAGGAGTGTAACAGACTTTTCTCCTTCACAATGAAATACTCCTTTTCTGTGATGCTCCCCTTGATTGTGACACTCTCTTACTATAGCATTTCCTTTTGATGTTAATGGCATAATTTTCCTTTCCTATAACTTTTCCTTCCTGTAACTCTCCCCCTTTGTGCAACTTTCCTCCTTTGACAACAATGGCAACCTTCATACAGAATATGCATTAGTTGATCTATCTCAGAATTGTCTTTTCTTCAGAGCTGAGGGGTATTGCATTGATGAAACACATACTTATACTAAGAGAGCTAAGAGAGGGAAGGAGAGGGGTGGGGTGTAGGAGAGGGGGGGGGAAGGGGGAGCGGAGGGTGGGGAGGTGAATTAGTATAAGACAATCTTTTCCTTTTTCACAACTTAACAACTACAACAATATCAATCACACAAGATCTAACAATTATGCAACACAAGAACACATGATCTACGTGGAAACCCTTACGGGAGAAAACCATGGAAAAATATTACTTATATAAAGCTTCTATTACAATATTCATAAGCACAAATCCATTGGAGACACCAATCCTCACTTACAAAATTTGCAGGCACCAACCTACTGAAGACACCATTCCCCACTTACAAGATTTGCAAGCACCAACCTACTAGAGACACCAATCCCCACAATTGAGCACCAACTCAATAAGAGACACCAATCTCTTCTAAATTGGAAGGCACCAACCTCTCCAATGTTTTCTCTAAAACTTCACTTATTTTTGCTTCAATTTTGCGTTAATCTTTGCTCCAAATCTCCCTTATATCTTTGCTCAAGTTCACCTTATATTTGCTCCAAATCTATCTTATATCTTTGTTCAAGTTCACCTTATATCTCTACTCCAAGATGATGCAAATTCTGATCCAAATTCTACTTCAAATCAGGCACAATGTCTGCTATAAATCTCCCATAAAAGGTCTGCTCTAAATCAGACACAATGTCTGCTATAAATCTGTCTTAAATGTCTGCTCCAAATCAGGCACAATGTCTGCTTTAAATATGCCTTAAAGGTCTGCTCCATTTCTTCTTAAATCTGCTCTTCTCCTAATTTTTGCTCTTAAAAGGAGTGATTTTGTGTTGAAGAACTTGTTTTCTAACCTTCAAAATAACTTGTATTTATATCCAAATCATGCTCTTGACCAAAAGTAGGTCGGCCAATATTTGACATAAAATTTATTTTAAATATTTAAATTCACCTTTCAATGTAGGTCAGCCATCCATGAGAGATTTCACTTCCTTAAGTGTTTGGCCTCTCTAATTAATATTCTATTTTAATTTCTACCTTTTAAATCTAGCACTGCCATAAGTAGATGGAGGTCAGCTATAAATAAATAAAATCAAACTCTTATTATTTCTTGTCTTCAATCAACAAATTGTTCATCACAAAGTATTCCTTCGACATCAATGATAATAAATCTAACAATTTTGTCCATACGCCTTTAACATCAGTGATAATATTTTCAACAATCTCCCTCTTTATCATTGATGGCAACACAAACATAATCCTCTCCTTTTGCATTGCTCCCCCTTTCTCTATCTTTTCCCCTTTAACATCAATGGAAAAAGGAGTAACATATTTTTCGCCTTCACAATGAAATACTCCTTTTTTGTGATGCTCCCCTTGACTGTAAAGCTCCCCTTGATTGTGACACTTTCTTACTATAGCGTCTCCTTTTGATGTTAATGGCATCTTTTTTCCTTTCCTATAACTTTTCCTTACTGTAACTCTCCCCCTTTGTGCAACTTTCCTCCTCTAACAACAATGGCAACCTTCATACAGAATATGCATTAGTTGATCTATCTTGGAATTGTCTTTTCTTTGGAGCTAAGGGATATTGCATTGATGAAACACATACTTATATTGAGAGGGGAGGAGGGGGTGAATTAGTATAAGACAATCTTTTCTTTTTTCGCAACTTAACAACCACAACAATATCAATCACACAAGATCTAACAATTATGCAACACAAGAACACATGATTTACGTCTCCTTTTTTGTGATGCTCCCCTTGACTGTAAAGCTCCCCTTGATTGTGACACTTTCTTACTATAGCATTTCCTTTTGATGTCCTCATCTTACAACAATGGCAACCTTCATACAAAATATGCATTAGTTGATCTATCTTGGAATTGTCTTTTCTTCAGAGCTGAGGGATATTGCATTGATGAAACACATACTTATACTGAGAGGGGGGGAGGGGGTGAATTAGTATAAGACAATCTTTTCCTTTTTCACAACTTAACAACCACAACAATATCAATCACACAAGATCTAACAATTATGCAACACAAGAATACATTATTTACGTGGAAACCCTTATGGTAGAAAACCATGGAAAAATAGTGCTTATATAAAACTTCTCTTATAATCTTCGTAGGCACAAACCCATTGGAGACACCAATCCCCACTTACAAGATTTGCAGGCACCGACCTACTAGAGACACCAATCCCCACAACTGAGCACCGACTCAGTAAGAGACACCAATCTCTTCTAAATTGGAAGGCACCAACCTCTCCAATGTTTTCTCCAAAACTTCACTTATTTTTGCACCAATTTTGCGTTAATCTGTGCTCCAAATCTCCCTTATATCTCTGCTCAAGTTCACCTTATATATTTGCTCCAAATCTGTCTTGTATCTTTGCTCAAGTTCACTTTATATCTCTACTCTAAAATGGTGCAATTTCTGATCCAAATTCTACTCCAAATTAGGCACAATGCCTGCTATAAATCTCCCATAAAGGTCTGCTCCAACTCAGACACAATGTCTGCTATAAATCTGCCTTAAAGGTCTGCTCCAAATCAGTCATAGTGTCTGCTATAAATCTGCCTTAAAGGTCTGCTCCATTTTTTCTTAAATCTGCTCTTCTCCTAATTTTTGCTCTTAAAAGGAATGATTTTGCATTGAAGAACTTGTTTTCTAACCTCCAAAATAACTTGTATTTATATCCAAATCATGCACTTGATCAAAAGTAGGTCAGCCAATATTTGACATAAAATTTATTTTAAATATTTAAATTCACCTTTCAAAGTATGTTGGCCATCTTTGATAAATATTAATTTAATGTGAGGTGGCCATCCATGGGAGATAACACTTCTAAGTGGTTGGCCCCTCTAATTAATATTCTTTTTTAATTTCTACTTTTTAAATCTGGCGCTACCATAAGTAGATGGAGGTCGGTCACAAATGGTGTATGATGTTTGGGTTGCAATGACATTTATATCTGCACAGTGCCGTTCTTGGGAGGATAACCATGCTCATTTCATAGGCATATTTGTATAGTAACCTTCAAAGTAGTTTATTTTGGTCCAAGTACCGCGTATTTATGTGTTTAGAATAGTTTCTTTGTTTATTATTCTTTGATTTGCTGTCACATTCATTTCATGTTCTGTATTTCATGCAGATCAAGGCAAGGACTTAGATGATTTTTTCCAGTCAACAGCAGGTATTGACCACTTTGCTCAATCTCATTGGATTTGTGGCTGGCTAACAGAATTTGTTTATACAAAGTACTTGCACAGAAATGGTTTTATACAAAATACTTGCACAGAGATGGTAATAAATGTGCAGGGTGATACAGTGGAGATTCGCTAATAAATCTATTTTGTACAATATTATTTTACATAATCTGTTATTGGGTACATGCAAGTTGGATTTAGGTAAGAGATTGGAATCAAATTGTTATTTCCTGAGAATTTAGATTGGAAAAGATGACCCAAATACCAAAGTTTATTTCAACTCAAATAGAAGAGCGTTTTGATTTTATTTATTTCCATGCCACATGGCAGTTTGGTATTCCGGAGTGCTTAGTTACTGAAATATCTAACTTAGAAACATATGAAATTCTGAAATTTGTCCCGTTGTAGTCAAAAGAAAATTGTGTGAATCAAAACATCAATTAAGAAATGGAGGTACTCACTTGTTAGTTGGGCTGTAGTTATTCTGAAGATAGTTGGACTAGCAAGTGACATGTAGATATGCTTGGCCTTCTCACTGTAATGGATCTTTGGCTATGCTAGAGTCTATTACTTTTGCATGAACCCTTGGATTGTGAAGAAGCAACTTTTACATAGTTAGATAATTTGGCCATTGTCCTTAGTTCTTGGAAGTGCTGATTTGTTGTGCATAATTTGTTTGTATGGTCTACAATGCACATACATGCAAGCCTGATTCTAAACAGTTTTGATTTGTTCCTTGTGGTCATTTTAAATCATCATGTATAGCTTCATACTGCATAAAATTTGGCTTTCAATACTAAAGATATTTTAAGAATGGCAATGTAGAAAAGGGTTATTAAAACTAATTAACAAGGGTTCTTTGATTCTATTGTGAAGATTCGTTATTGGGGCAATTATCATATTATTTGTTTTCTTTTTGATCCAGGGGCTACTGAGACATGAACAGTCAAAAGGAATAAAATGATTTAATTTCGGAATGAGCAAAGACAGGCTCTTCATTTGAATTGAGCAGCTTCTTCCATCAGTTTGTATTGTGTGCTTAAAAGGTTTGTCTTGCTTCTCGCAGGAAAGTTTCAGACAGATATTGGCAAAGCATGGGCTGCGGAAATTGTTTCCAGGAGGAAGAAGAATCAAAATGGTGCATCTAAGTAAAGATTTTTTTCAACAAAACTGGAATGTTTGGTTTGGCAACCATTCCCGTGTCTCTACCCAAGGTCATAATTTAGCCATCCCCAGGAACTGCCAAGTGCTTACTACAACAAATTGCAGGTTCCAAACTCGTGAACATGCTGCCTTCCAGATCTCTCTTATGTTGTATGAAGTATGAACTTTTGCCATTATGTAGTCATCACTCTGTAATTAAAAAGTTTCATTGGCCAAAAATATCATATTAAAAAAAAAAGAGAATTCAAATCATTTTCAATTTTATACAAAGTGCATAGTGGCAGTGCAATTGCCTCCTTTATCCTTCCCCTGTAAATGCATCTCCATTTGAGGATTCCTCTTATTTGGTTATGAAGATTGGGCATAAAGTTCTTACAGAATGAATATTCTTCAATTTTCAAAGATACCAAATTATAATGATGATTACATTGCCCTATTGGTGAACACTGGCCATACAATATTCTTAAAAATTTCTATGGAGCAGGAAATATCATTTTATATTAAAAGATCAGCAGAGTATCTGAGAGACCGGTAAAAACCATCAGCAAAAGTCAGACTTAAATAGCCAGCAAACAAAAATTAAAAACAAGTACTGCTATATCAGACAGCCAGTTCACACATCTTCGTCTTCTGCTCTATATATGTTCCAAGTGTATCCCTCATCATTTTAACTAACACATTAAATGTTTTATAAATTAGTTATTGTTGTTCGTGTACATTAAATATTCTACACATAAGTAATACATTAAATATCTTATTATAAGTGTCCCTTGCACTTTTCCATTTCATTTAACACCACTTTGTGTAGGTGTCCTCAGTTCATAACCCTAGCACATGATTTTGATTGATTTGGTGCTCCCAATGACACCAGACTCAGATTTACACTCATATATTATCTTTCCTCTGCTCAGAACATTCCAAACTCTCAGATCACTGATTCCTTTACCAAGTTAAAGACCGCAGGTGTGACCTTGACCTTGTTTAGTTGTGGCTCTCGGTCAACTCGTTCCAACTAGCCATTTTCAAATTGCTTGCCTAGATACCATATAAAAGGACATACCCCCAGGTCACTTCATCATCAACTATCATGAGAAGATCACCTTCCATCATTGTCAGTGCCTTGACCTTGTTTAGTTGTGGCTCTAGGTCAACTCGTTCCAACTAGCCATTATATGTTGACTCGTATACCAAAAAGTTCAAATTGTTTACCTAGATACCATATAAAAGGACATACCCCCAGGTTACTTCATCATCAACTATCATGAGAAGATCACCTTCCATCATTGTCAGTGCCTTGACCTTGTTTAGTTGTGGCTCTAGGTCAACTCGTTCCAACTAGCCATTATATGTTGACTCGTATACCAAAAAGTTCAAATTGTTTACCTAGATACCATATAAAAGGACATACCCCCCAGGTTACTTCATCATCAACTATCATGAGAAGATCACCTTCCATCATTGTCAGTGCTGCACACATCTGTTGTCTATGCTGCTTGGAAACAGGGCTTGACTAAGGTGCAAGGTGGGAAGGTAGTTGACTTCCCATTCTTAGTGTAGCAAGCTCCAATGTGTTTCAACACCATCAAGTTTTCTACTTGCAGACGCAGATACAAGTGAACATTTACTGCAAGTACCAAAGTTATTGAGATTTGGGGTTCAAGGCCACATATGCAGGGACCAAGGCTGCAAGTGAGGGTTTGCTCATGTCCATCTGTACATTGTCCTATTTAAGTTTGTGTATTGAGTGGCTAGAGATTGAGTATAATACTTAGTATTTTGGTTATTGAGCCTTCAAGCAAGGCAGGTAACTTGAAGCTGTCCATGAGAGTAATATAAATTTGGATAGAGAATGATGGTGGATGTGACTTGTTTTCCTTAACCTTTATCATGTTTGGCCTATATGGAGGAAATTGGTTTGTGGTTGGTGGGCATTCCTTGTAGCCCTTTCCTAATAAGGGATGCCACAACATCCCCTCAAAACGCCTGTACAATTATGTTAGAAATTGTTTTATTTTGGGTTAGTATCTAAGTTTCTAATTATTATGTATAATATATCAGCATTTTGACACTAAATCTTGCAATTAATTTTAAGTTATCCACTTTAAGAAGATATTACAGCAAGACCACACTCAAAAGCATAACTTTTCTAATGACATTTCTTTTGTTGTTATTTCATTTGCCGTATTAGTAAAGAGCCCTAGTTAAAATGTATATATTTTTTAATCTCTAGGGTTTCCTCAAACTATTCATGTGGCAAGAAAAGGGTGATAAGTTAGATATGTATAAGGCCAAAAATATCAATTGGTATGAAAGACAATGTGGGTACACTATTGTAGAAGCGATAATGTATGGGAGACCTTTCTCTCTAATCTTGTTTAAGTGAACAATTTTATGAAGAATAAGCAAACACATTGTCATGATAACTTCCATTTTTTGAAGTAGCAAAGATAACAAAAATGAAATGACATTATCTTTTGGCATGTTTTCAAATTGAATTATTATAAGAGAAGATTTATATAGAAATATAGTGATCAATCCATTCTTTCAGTCATTTTAGTTCGTTTCATTTATTAACCTTCAGTCATATTACTTTAACATATAGAAGAGCTGTCCCTATATCCACCCCTTGCCTGGTGTAATTTGGAACGAGGTCCCTCTTATTGGTTGGTGTCTGTGGAAGGAAAGAAATAACAGGGTTTTCAAAAATATTGAGAGGAATCCTAGGGAAGTGTTTGGTATCAATGTTCGACTTATTGAGGAAAACATTTCTCTTCAATGGGAATCCCCCAGAGATGAGACCTTTTGATTATGAAATAAGAATGGCTAAGGCTTGGCACCATAATTTAGATGCTAGCTCGTTTGACAATTCTAAATTCCTAGTCAGGAAAAATACCAAATGGGAGCTTCCAAACAGAGGTTGGTTCAAACTCATTTTTGATGGGGTTGCTAAGGGCAACCCAGACAAGACTAGCATTAGAGGAGTGATTAGAGGCCCCAGGGGGGTTCTAGTTGTTGGGTTTGCGAGAGGTATTGGTTTCCAATTTTTTATAGTGGCAAAAGCTCATGCGATGTTCAAGGGCCTCCAAATTGTTGTCTCTTTGGGGATTGTGAACCTCCACATTGAAGGGGACTCTAAGTCCATTATTGATGTTGTGAATATGGACAGACTAATTGGGTGGAGTACGAAAGATATTTTGTTGGATACTAGGTTCCTTTTATCCAAGCTAAGAGCAAAAAAATTGACACATTTTTAGGGAGGGTAACCAAGTGGCGAATGCTTTGGCTAATTGTGGTACCTATTGGGGTCACTCTAAATGTTGGAGGAATATGGGGAATTTACCGCCAAGGATTCAAGATCTCATCTTGAAAGAACAAAACAACCATTTATTATGATGATTTCAAATCTTTGGGTGATGGGTGTCGTTTGAGGGGTCCACTTGGTTGTTCTTTGGGCATGGTGGACGAGTTCTAATGATGAGGTGGCCTACAAGTGGCAAAATTCAAAATTAAAGGTTAGTCAGAGTTCTAATGATGAGGTGGCCTACAAGTGGTAGAACAACCAAGGGGGATCCACTTGGTTGTTCTTTGGGCATGGTGGTTAAAGAAGGCGACTCTACGAAGGGATTAGGAAAGTACGAGACATTGATGAATTCGAGAGGTCGTATTGTGCGATATCTTCTCTATGGGATTGTTTTAATCCATCATGCCCTCCGTAAGACTACAATTATGAATGTTGATATGACATTTCATAATGAGGGAATGCTACCTTCTAGCGCCTTTGATCTTGCTAGTTTAGCGTTGGCTTCTAATTATGCTTACATTGACATTTCTAAATTTGGCCAAGTGGCCACCATGCCTAGTTTTTTGCGCAATTGCATCATGGCCAAGAAACCCTGCACACCCACCAATTTTCACTTAGCTTGCCGCAATCATCTTAAGATTCACATTAATGACATGGTCGTTAAAGAAGGCGGCTCTACGAAGGGATTAGGAAAGTACGAGACATTGATGAATTCGAGAGGTCGTATTGTGCGCTATCTTCTCTATGGGATTGTTTTAATCCATCATGCCCTCCGTAAGACTACAATTATGAATGTTGATATGACATTTCATAATGAGGGAATGCTACCTTCTAGCGCCTTTGATCTTGCTAGTTTAGTGTTGGCTTCTAATTATGCTTACATTGACATTTCTAAATTTGGCCAAGTGGCCACCATGCCTAGTTTTTTGCGCAATTGCATCATGGCCAAGAAACCTTGCACACCCACCAATTCTCACTTAGCTTGCCACAATCATCTTAAGATTCACATTAATGACACCATTAAATCTTCTTTTGGTGATCTTTCCTTTCGTGCGTGTGATCTGCACATTAGCGTCATTATCCAACGTTGCAATCTTTGCCTTAATAGCCACAATGCAAAGAAAGCCTATTGCTTTGCCGGTGTTTCTAACATTCTGTTATTGCAAACTCTCTGGTTTCCTGTGCAGGTAAACATCATGGGTGGTGACCTCGTTCGAACTGAGCCTGATAATTGCAGAGAGTTTTGTAAGAATCCTTCGGTCTAGCATTTCTGCACTGAGGGTGGCCTTGCTCCTCTCATGGAGATTTTGGTGGGCCACGACCCTATCTTGTTTGACCAATTCGCTAATTCCTGGAAGAATCGAAGGGTTACGTTGGGTGACATTTCCTTTGAAGTCAGCGAAGAGGTTATAACACAAGCTATCGGAATGCAGTGCACTGGGAAGAAATATCCTAAGCATACTCGGACTTCGGACAATGACAGTTTGAAAGCCTTTTTTGTGGGGAATGAGGAGTCAGTCCGCAACCAGTTGGGTTTTGAACTTGAAGCCCTTCAGTAGCCTTGGGACCAGGTGTGTTTAGCCCTTATGAAGTACGTCACGCTTGAAGGTAGGTTTAAAACCTACTTTTCTATCATTTTCCCCTTTTGAATCATCTAAGGCATAAAATCCTGCTTAGTTTTCCTTTCTTTCTGCTCATGAACCTAGAGAATTCGATTGAAAAATGCAAAGAAATGGCTAGTCTTAACCCGAATGACATTCTGCCTCTACCTCTCCATCAGGGGCTTATCTTGAGACTACCATTTTCATTTGGCCTTATGTCCCCCTAGAGCCATTTCTGTTGTCCGTATTGAAGAGATTGAACCCCTGTCTATTGCAAATATCTCCCTGTTGAATCTAAAAGCCCTTCTAGAAAAACTCACCTGGGTACTGCTGAAAACCCCAAAACCAAACAGGTTGCTAAGAAACTTAAAGGCGGTGCGGTTAATGTGCATACTAGTGTCGTGACCAGCCTTTGTGAGCTCAAGGCCACCCCGGCTAAGTTTGCTTACAGAGCCATCACAATGAAAAAAGGCAAGGATGATAAAAAAAGGTGTCAGAGCTGATGGTGAAGGAGGGTAAAGGGAAGAATATTATAGGGAAAATTTTTAAAGGTGATACGGTCGTGGGGACCACGATCATGATTGGAGGGGAGACTACCATTCAAAGATCTGAGAGATTGGCAAAAAACAAAAAAAAAAATAGATTATTGAGGACTCAGAGGAGGAGCAGACAAACAACAAGGATTATAAGGAAGAAGAGACCGGGGAGGAAGAGGAGGAAAATGTGGAAGAGCTCCATTCTACCTTGGACAACAGCAAAATCCTAAAAGAGACTTCGGCTTCTCATTCTTCGCAACCCCCTGGTAGCTGAGCATGGCGAGGTCCCGAGAACCATAGATGATGGTGAGGAGCTTCGTGCATTGGAAAAGAAGATGAATACGCTTGATAAAAGATTCAGAGGCCTAACCTGCTTCACGATGAAGTTGGGTCATTTCGTGACTAGCACCCTGTCCACTGTTATCAAAGAGGAGCTGGAGGGCAATAATGCCCAGGAGAATCAAGACTGGGTCGGAGATGATGCTGTGGACCTCTTGTTCAAAAACTGGGACAATGCCAATTAGCTGCTGCCTGAGCCTATATTTTGTGTCTCTACTGCCTGTCTGTGATCGTTGTGTTGTTAATGTGTTGTTTTTGTTCTTTTTTTGACTAGCGGTTAGTTTTTTAGACTTGATCCTTTTTGGCCTTTGTGGCTCGCTGTGTAGGGTACAACACCTTGTAAATGTTGCTTACTTTTTCAAAAACATATAGAAGAGTTGTAATTTAACTTGTATTTACCTCCCACATAAGATTTCTTACATGCAACATCTCAAGTATGTGTCCAAAATCCAGATTAAGCCTATATCCTTGTATAGAATGCACTTTGGAAGACAATTTTAGATGTAACACAATCGGTGACATATACATCCATGCACTATTTCAGGATTCTGCTCGAGAACCATACAATTTCCCCAAAGTTCCCTATCAATGAATTTTAATCAATGAGACAGTCTAGAGATTCACGTATCTTAGATCATATTCACGTATGCTAGTTGCTATGAAATATTCCCCTTCTTTCCAATGCAATTTACAAGCCTTAGGGGTTCACTATGATAATTTTTTTAAATACATTACTACCAAGAAGTGTAAGTTGATGTTTTGGTTTCTATATACTAATTTGAAATGACTAATGCTACACTAGTAAGCATTCTACAAAATGGGCTTACCATCTAAGTGGCACTATCCTTACCACAATAGATGTCATTCCATTTTTGTTGCCTAGGGCAAGTTGATCTTAGCCTTAAATAAGATTCAATCATAGTTTATTCTGTTAGTCAATACAGATAAGTCCATGTCCATGAACAATGTAAGGAAATCAACCATGGTTTACAACCATCCTAGGAGGCCTAGTGTAATTTGTTTTCATAGTGAAATATCAAGAAAAGTAGATCTTATTACAACATACTAAGCCATGATAATAAATTATGGACTTATTTAAATGCAAAGATCAATACATTTAATACTAATCAAGGAGTTGTATTTGCTGCTCGTGTAGTCTTTAAATTTTCATAATTTTGCTATTGCAAAGGTCTATGCATGATCATTTCTTATCTCCATGCATTTCATTTCACTTCTTGTACAAGGTATGATAGGCGTTGTGCCCATTGAGTAGTTTGAAGTATCACAGTAAATTAGCTACACTCTAGAATGCCAGGTAATACAAACCCGCCTTAGCTTTAGCAAGTAAAACAATTTGATTTCACATTTAGTGGGGGTGGTGTCAACTAAGCCCATCTTTAGTCCACATAACCCCAACCCAATAAGGAACCCAATCACACTAGCACATTGGTTGATTTGTCACTCATGCAAGCATATACACAATATGATTCACTCCATTAGAGGAAGGGTTAAGACTTTCTCTAACTAATCCTTGACCATATATTATATAGATCCATCAAGGATGTATAAAAGAGTTGGTCAAATATTCCTCAACAAGAGGAGGTCCTTTCGACCCCCATAAGCATGAGTCAATGTTTAAAAAATTTCTCAACATGCATAACAACTTTCGATTTACAATTAAACAAGATATAATCAAACATGTCTTCACAGACCTCATGCATAAAGAAGATAATTTATTCACTTTGCCCAGGTTTCGAACTTGGTTAACAAACAATGATAGCATATACTCAAAGATAAGTACTCATAAAGAGGTGCTTAATCTTCAATTTAAGGATCTATATCCTTATAAGTTTCAATAGGGTCCTTAAAGTTGATTCACACTATATTAGAGAAATTTGAGATGACAAAGTCTTGCAAACTCATAACTTATAATGAAAGATGATCAAGACTTTACCTTGAATGGTGTTATCAAAAACCCACCACTAAGGAACAGACATCAGGAACACAAAACTTCCCTTGGTTGAAGAAAAAAACATATATAAGGTTCTCATCAGTTTCTTAACTTCAAGGCAAGTTATAATGAACAAATCTATTGATTCTAGTAAAATGGAATGTATATGTATGATTCAAAATCCTTCTTACAATTATATTTTAACCCTAGCAACAATTGACATAATACCTTACCCAATATATCAAAGGGTGAAGACAAAGTATTCTTAGAGCCAAAAAAACAAGTAAACATTCAAACAAACCTTTTTAGAGGGTGTAGCCCTAGGGTTTTAGATTTCTTTGACCCCACAACAAGGGACTTCAAACTATTTAAAATCTAAAAGTATTATTAATAATATTTTTGACAAACAAATCCATTGGTCATACTCATGAAACTTTTAACGAGGGAACCACCTCTTTCTTCCAATACCTTCATCACCAATCCATATTCCAAATCCCCCTCTCACACAAGTGCCTTGTAGCCTCCACCTCCTATGTGTATCATTCATCCTCAAAACCTTCATGATCCAAATCATCCTAATCCAAATTCTCATAAAATAATATCACCTTTAGGGATTTCCCAAGGGTTATTTGTAAAGGACCCTAGCCAAAAACCACAAGCCAAGGTGTGTAATTTTACATCGGTCATTATATGCCAACCATAAAAAAAACCTTACATCTCTCAAATCCCACAATCATAATATTAAATATTCTTTCCCCATCCATGTGTGCAACTCAAATAGTTCATCCATGCATTAATTACTAACACAAAATTCCACTACTCTCTTACGTAATCCAAGTAAATCTAGATATGTCAAGATCTTTCTCCAAATAATTCTTGCTCATATCCTCATCCAAATCAAGATTCAAGCATCCCAACTAATCCCTTTTACAGTCCCCTACCATCTCAATATCAAATCACCCATATCAAACCCATCCCCATACCACAATTCTCCCACCTCAATCATTCCACCTTTAGTCAATCTATTTTTCTCATCATTTAGGAAACTACATCCATCACCACTCTTTACCCATATGAAAGTGAATTCATGTCTTGTTTCCAACACAATAATTATCCCATCAACAATAAAATATATCTAAACATGTATTATTAAGGTATATGGTTAGGCCTTCATGAGCAATAAATATTGTAACCAATCCAAATCAAATCAAATTCAAGGTTTCAGGGCCTCACTTATAGATATCATGGCAACAATATTGATAAGACCTGTACAATTTCTAATAAAACTTCTTCCAACACTAAAATAGGTACCTCTCATCACTCCTATCAAGAGTTTATTTCCACCAATCCTTTCATCAACCCCGTCACTCTAATCACCCTCGTCACTAATCCTTTCATTGACCCTATCACTAACCTTAGCCATTCATAACCCAAAATCTCCAATGAATATCAATAAATGTACATATCATAGAATTATTCCAAAATAATGAAGTCATCGCCCAATTCAAAGGATGTCATGATAATATCTCCCCATGGGACCATATCATTAGCTTTCAAAGTAATTTGAATGCATAAACAAATAAAGAAAATAATACACAAAGATCATTATGTCACATTGTATTGACATAAATTAGAAAAGAAAAATTTGGTCCTGTGATCGATGACATAGTATAGGTTAAATACGCTTGAAACCATACGGATTCGAAGCATACTTAAGCCACTAAGCATCAATACCAATAAGATCATTCAATGTAAATAAATACGAAGAAGCCATTAAAACTAGCATATTAAAACACGAAAGCTTAACAAACATCTACTCTAAGGCATTGAAACTTATCTTATTAGGGGAGTGGTGTCGCATTGATGTGGAATGACGAACCTTTCTCAATCCCTTGGATAATGAGCTTGTTTCAATGAGTTTTATTGAAGAAAATTGATGAAACCAATGAGAGATATAGGTGAAACATGATAAAAGCTAAATTAAAATGATGAAATATAAGATGATCGATGTAAATGCATGCAAAGCTATTCTAAATGTATGCAAGATTCGAAAGATTAAAACCCTAATCTCAAAATATACTAAATGGATGCAACTAAGTTACCATGGAAGCCATTAATGGATGTTCTAAGCTACTATGATCAAGATGCTTAACTAGAAAAAGCTAAATGTATGCTAAATATGGATGCAAGATGAGAGTGATTTTAATAGCATAAATTTTCTCATGGAGGAGGAAAATTAGCATCCAGTTAATTAAAATCAAATTTTAATGTACAAAAGGGGAAGGAATATTTTATGAGAATATTTTTTATGGAAGAATATTCTTTTCCCTTGCAAGTGGGAGGATTAGATTTAATTAGTAATTTGATAGTTAAAACAAAGTTTCAATTATGCAAATTAGGGGAATTTAGGATATTTATTAAATAATTAATTTATTTAATGAAAAGAGGTCAACATGACATTTAATTAAATATTTAATATTATTTGATTTAAATGAGAGGATTTATAGTGTAAAATTAAGTGTTTTGATTTATCCAATTTAATAGGACGAAAAGGTTAGCATGAACGGGATAGGAATTAACCTAATTAGATTAATTAGATTAATAGATGAAATAATGCAAATAATTAAATAGCTAGGCTAATTTAATCAATTAAGTGAAAAAATGATGGGTTTTAGGATGAAACAGTGTTAGTATATTAGCTTCAAGTTTGTGATATCATTCAGGACATTTTTAAGTGTACATTTTGGCCCTCTTTGAAGTGAGGTACATGTTACATTGGTTCAAAGATTGATGTCTTTTAGATTAAAGTTGGTGCTTAGATAAAAAAAAATATGATTTTTGGATGCCCCACTATTGCCCTAGCAGAAGGAATAAGCGGGTTCCCTACCCCCTTGAGAGATCAGGCGGAAATTTTGAGTTTTGGGTTGATCTCTCGACAAAGATTTAACATGGATCAACTCAGCTCAAAGAGGACTAGAAAGCTCAGATGTCTGATGTAGATAGATTTGATGATGTATAGACAATCATCGGTTATGGGTAGCCTCATGTATATCTTGATATATCACACAGATTGGATATTTAGATAGAAATGTTAGTAAAAATAGAAGAATAAGAAGAATAAAATGGATGTATTAACCATTAATTTTGAGATTGATTCAAAAGTTCAACAAGCCTATGATCTATCAAGACTTTATTAGATTATGCTAATGAGATGGATTATTTTGCTCATATCTTGGGATTGGGATTTTTTTATCATTCCTTATGTTTGATATAACACATAGATACGATGCATCATAGTATTGATAACCAAGATGACGTTGTATCTAGTGTAATGGACTTTAACTATGCAAACAAATAGGATAGTTCTTGTTCACACCTTGACATACAAACACCTCGTTGGAATGTAGTTTAGAAGTTTAGAATATATCAGACCAAAACATATGCAATAGTCAACAATGTTATCCAAACAACCTCCCTACACACAACTAAGCAAGTATGCACCAAGATTATTCTACATCCACAAGCACAACAAATGAAAGATAATGATCGATGCCCCATTCCTTTCTCTCTAAATCGTTTAGACATCATCGAGAGGTCCTCAAAACGGGTCAATAGGATAAATCATAAGAAAAAATCAAAGACAAACAATCAATTTTATCTATATCTCTTGCCAGTTTAATATAGCTAAGGCGATTTTTGATGTTGATGTCCATTGTCGGAAGGATTCATCCTAGGATAGTTTATTAGATGTTTTGATTAGGATTAGGTGTGTGATAGGCCGTTGATACAAACTCTACTAACTTGTTTACCTATGATCTAGACTTTATATTTTGACACATGTTCTCATTTTCCATCTTGCGACACTTTTTTTCTTTTTGTTTTACTAAAGGTTGAAGATGATGATTGATTTATCATGGGTGAAGGTTTATTGCGGGTGAAAGCGAGATGAGATGGATGGTTTTGGATTTTTTGGAATATTTCAATGGTTTTTGGTATTTTGAAAATGTTTTGAAGCTATTTTTGGTCTTTTTGAAATTTTACGTGAATGTTTTGGTTTTCGATTATTTGAGGTTGTTTAGGGTTTTTCTAAGGTTTTCAAATGTTTTTGGGTTTTCCATTTTTTCAAATGTTTTTGTGTTTTATGAGTTTTTGAATGTTTTGGGGTTTTTTGGAGATTTGACCAAGAACCTAACCTGAAAGACTATCTTAAGGGCTTCGGGGGCTTATCAAAGATGAGCTTTGCCTATGTTATACATGCAGAGACCACGTAGTTTGAACGACTTTGACTTATTTTGATGGTAGATGAACAGTTGACAGATTGTTAGTTTATTGTATGGACACCTAATCTAAAGTGTTTCGGGGGCACATCAATGATGGCCTTGCCTACATTCAAGCTCAATGACTCGTAGTTTGACATGGTTCTATTTTGTGATTTTTAATGTTTTGACATGTTTAAGGATTTTGACTTTATAATTTTTTGAATGTTTTTGGATTTTAGTTGTACAAGATTTTGAATGTTTCTAGATTTTGGCTTATACAAGATTTTGAATGTTTTTGGATTTTGAATGTTTTTGCATTTTGATGAGATTTTGCAAGTTTTTTTGGATTTTAATGAATGTTTTATGAATGTTTTTGGGATTTTCAAGGGATTTAAAATAACCTTAAGATATACAAGAACTCGATTCGATCCATAACGAATTTCCCCTAGTGTTATGCAATAGACTACCTCGATATAGGCAGGACAAGCTGGCCTTAGGAACATGCCAAGTAGTACTAAAGGGGATATGATACTTCACGATATCAAGCTATGATAGATGCAAATGGGTGATGGAATACATAGGATAAATGATGTGATGGATGGATTTGATGCAAAGAATGATAGGATAAAGAGCCAAAGATGGATGGAAGTGTTTTATTTATGCGAGGTGCCTATTTTCTAGGTTTTCATCAAGGTACTTGCCCAAAGTACCATCGAAGTGGTTTTCACTAGAGGATGATTGTTTTTCTTTATTGTTTTCAATCATTTTTCTTATATTTTAGATTTTTGATCATTTTTTAATTTTTTTGTATTTTTCAGATTTATACTCTTCAAGCCTAGGCATAAAACTTTTTAAGATGCAGACTATTAGTTGGTTCCTGCAAGGGTTCACCTTCAGGCGTTGATAATTGGTATGCTCCTGATCCATAGCTTGCTATAATGACAAATGGGCCTAACCAGTTAGGCTCAAACTTTCCTTTACTGTCCCGATCTGAAAGAATTTTCTGATTCTACTCGAGAACAAGGTTCCCTATTTGGAAAGACCATCTCTTCATCTTCTTGTTATAGCTTCGTTTTAGTCAGTTTTGATATACTTGCAAGTGATTAAGGGCATCAAGACGACGCTCATCCAAGAATTTTAGCTCATTTAGTTGAGATACTCTATACTCTTCATTAGTGATCATATTCTACAGTGACACCCATAGTGAGGTAAGCTCGACCTCAATAGGTAGGATGAATTTTGATCCGTAGACCAAGGAGAATGGGGTCGTACATGTAGGTGTGTGGATACTGGTTCGATAAGCCCAAAGGGTAGGATTTAATTGTAGATAGAAATCACTACTAGCTTCATTGACCATTTTCTTTAGGATTTTTAGAATGGTCTTGTTTGTAGTCTCAGCTTGATCGTTGCCTTGGGGGTAATATGGGGTAGAGAATTGATGTTGGATGTCAAATTGTTGGCACAACTCTTTCACATTTTGATTCTTGAAGGGTGTTTTTCTAATCGAAAATAAGGGCTTTCGGAACACCATAACGACATATAAGGTAATTTACGATAAATTTGGCAAATTTCTTCCCTATTTTGTAGGTCATAGGAATAGCTTCCACCCACTTGATAAAGTATTTGTTGGTCGTTATGATGAAATTATGGCCATTAGATGAGGTGGGAGTAATTTTTCCTATGAGGTCAAGCCCCCACTGCGAGAAAGGCCAAGGTGTGACCATTGGTAGTAACTCATGAGCTGGAGCATGAATAAGATCTCCATGTTGTTGACACTGGACACAGTTCTACATTTACTAATGGGATTTTCTTTCCATGGTTGGCAAGTAGTACCCCCATCCTCAACATTTTCTTAGCTAAAATCATACAACTAGAATGGGAACCACATATGCCATCATGTACTTTTTTTAAAGCGGTCAAGGCTCCCTCTTGGTTGAGACATCGTAGTAATGTCCCCTCGATGCTTCGACGATATAAGGTATCACCTAGGATCACAAACTGGGATGCCTTTTTCAAAAAGGTCTTTTTAAGGTTGGAGGTGATATCGGATGGGAGGGTTCCTCTGCTGAGGTAGGTGAATATATCATGATACCATGGGGAACCAAGACCAACGATTACACACACAAACACAGATTCTGGGATTTTGAAAGTTGGTATGATAAGTTTTTCTACCAAGAATTCACATTAACGGACATTGTGCGACATATCTAACAACAATCCAATTGTTTTCATAGCATTTTCTACTCGGTTGTTCATGCAAAGAATTTTTTCAAAAGTTATGTCCATGAAAAAATCCTTGAGACTTTCTACCGTCTTCTTATAAGGAGTGAGTTTATCATCCTTGGTTTGGTAGTCGTCATTGACTTGGTTGGTAACCAACTGTGAGTCCCCATAGAATTTCAACTCTTGTATCTGCCATTGAACTACTATGCTCATACTTGTTATTAGGGCTTCATACTCAACGATATTGTTAGTACATGGAAATGATAGCCTGTATGACTTAGGGATGCAATCACCTTGAGGGGTGATAAAAAGAATACCTGCCCCTGATCCATGTTGGGTAAAAGATCCATCAAAATACATTTTCCACTGATCTATTGTATTGATAAGGAACACTGATTCATCAAGAAATTCGGATTTCAAAGGGTTCTCTACATAGATAGGTGCTTCCACCAGTTGGTCCATGATCACTTTTCCTCTGATTTCCTTGCGCTCCACATACTCTATGTCAAATTTAGTCAAAATCATTACCCATTTGGCCATTCGCCCAGTGAGAGTTGCTTTGGATAATAGGTATTTCAATGGGTCAATCTTTGCAATAACCTTGATTTTATGCGACATGTAGTGTCTGAAATTTTATGAAGAAAAAACCACCACTAAGCATGCTTTCTCAATGGAGGAGTAGTTCATTTCATAGCCTACCAAGGTCTTGTTGATGAAATAGATGTCTCTTTCCTTTCCATTTTCATCATGTTGAGCTAGATGAGCACCCAATGTTGTTGATGTTGCTGAGATATACAAGATTAATGGTTTGTTTGGTATCGGTGGTATGAGTAGTGGAGGTGTCAATAGGTAGTCCTTGATCTGTTGGAAGGATTTATCACACTTCTCATCCCACTTGTAAGTTATTCCTTTATGAAGAAGATGCAAGAAAGGCTAGATTTTGTCTAATAATTGTGCTATGAACCTTCTGATGGACTACAACCTTCCTTGTAACCATCTCATTTATTTTAATGTTTGCAGTGGTTCCATGTCTAAGATGAATTTCAATTTTGTTGAATCAATTTATATCCCTCTTTGTGATAAAATGTAGCCAAGAAGCTTCCTTGATGTAACCCCAAAGACACTTTTTCAATTTTAGTCGTACCTTATATTCATCGAGCCTGTCGAAGATGGGTCCCAATACCTCTATGTGCTCACTCCTTTTCTTTGATTTGGCCAAAATATCATCCACATAGTATTTAATTTTTGGGTGGATCATGTCATGAAAGATGAGGGTCATTTCTCTTTGATAGGTCACTCCTATGTTCTTTAGCCCAAATGGCATCATGTTCCAACAATATGTTCCCCATGGACAAGTGAATGCAGTTTTGTCTTTATCCTCCTTGGCGATCATGATTTGATTATAGCTTGAAAAATCGTCCATGAGTGATAGCATTTCATGTTGAGCTGTTAAATCAACGATGATGTTGATGTTAGGTAGAGGTATATCATCCTTCGAGCATGCTTTATTTAATCTTTGAAATCTGTGAATATTTTGATACCCCCAGTCGGTTTAGAGACTGGTACTAGGCTGGAAACCCACTCAAGATAGTCAATTGGTCAGATAAACCCGACGTCAAGAAGCTTTTGTAACTCCAGTTTCACCATGAGTGTTATTTGAGGGTGTATCTTTCTCAAAGAATTCTTCATTGGTTTAGCTTTAGGATAAAGTTCTAAGTGATGCACAAACACTTCTGGATCAAGGCCTTGCATATTTGTAAATGACCATGCCAAATTGGCTCTTCTGTCTTTCAGGAACGCTGCTAGGTTTTTTTGTTCTTCATCCAACAAGGATTCATCATATAAAGTGATCTTGGGTGTTTCTTATGTTCCCATATTTACTGGGGTTGTCTTTTCTGCTAACACTGTTGACTTTTCTGGATGCATTGCACTAAGAGGGAGATTGAATCTCTCATCCTTGGATGCCTCAGAGAGGTTTTCACCATCAGACGTGTCCTTTCTTTTTACTATTTTTGGATCAAAAAGTGTCACAGTGTGTTTTTCACTCAAAGATCTGCATGTTAGTTGCATGTCATCCATTTTGCAACTGAAGGATTCAATAGTCTCCTCATAGTACACCCCTATGTCTAGCTCACTATTAAAACCATATTTGTGATCTTCCCATGGTAAGTTATCACAGAGTCCCATGAATTATGAGATTGTCATTATTTTTGAATAAATCTAGAATCGATGGTCCTCGTTGGTCCGAGTCAATGAGTTGTGAGTAAACTAGGCTTATTTTCGTGGTTTGGTTGTTTGGGGTAAATGATGTTGTGGATATCATGAAAAGAGGGTTATTCTCAAATAGGTCAGCAATGTTGAGGGGGAAGTCCATATCACATGATGTTGGTAACTAAGAGGAAGCCTTAGCCTATTTAGTATAAGTACCTTTGTCCATAAGGGTAACCTTGGTAGTAGTACATCCTAAGCCAAGATTCTTTGTGTGTTTCTTAGGAATGATGGGTTCTAGCAAACCGTTGTCATTTTGACTCAATTTCTCATTCTTGTTGTACCCACATCCCTTCATTAGTTGCAAGCCTTTTTTGTCATCTTCCATGGGAAAAATGGGGATGAGTCAGTCATCTTGATATAGTTTAGAGATATCCTCCTCATTGACATCTTCTTTGTTCAAATCTCCCCATTTGGTGACGGTGGTAGATGCCATATTTAATTTTTTGGCCCCTTTTCGATAGGTGTAGGTTTCCCATGAGATTTAAAAGAAAGTGTTAGCTCTCCCAACACAAAAGTGTCCTTTTTTAATTTATAATCTCCACAACCATCATCCTAGATCACTTTTTTGATATTGGGAATGTTCTGCACAATGGCTGTTTTTGTTTCTGAGGTAGATGCAAGGGATGATGGGTCAACAAATGAGGAGAATGGTGTAGGTCCTTAATCATTTTTAGGGATTTAGGGTATTTAGTAAAACTTGTCCTCTAGATTCATGCAGTAGTAAGAGGGCTCAGGATCTCCATGGATAGTAACTTCTATGTCCTCAAAAGGAAACTTACACATTGATGATAGTTCGAAGCTACAAATTTTAGGGCATGAATCCATGGTCGACCAAGCAAGATGTTGTAGGGGAGATCAAGGTTTAACACTTGGCATGTAGTCTCTACAATGACAGGTCCGACTTGGATGGGTAGCGTGATGATGCCTTGCGATACCCACTCTTGATCATCATAGGCTCTGATGGTTGTACTTTTTGCTTTCTCAATAGTATCCTCTGAATAACCCAAGTTCTTGATCAATTGTAAGGTGAAAATGTTCAGACCAACACCTCCATCTACTAAGACTCTTTTGTCTTTTTTTTTATAAATAATGGCCTCAAGGTGTAAAGCACAGTTATGAGATGGTTGCGATGGTAGGTCTTGTTCCAAGAAGGTGAGAAGATGAGGGATAGTGATATGTCCTACCATAGCTTGAAATTGCTTTGTATCCATATCCTTAGGGATGGATGATGAGGATAAACCTTTTTCTAAGATTTCCCTATGTGTGGGGGATAGCCTTAATAGTTCCAAGATAGAGATCTATGAGGGGGTCTTCTTAAGTTGATCTAGGAGACTGTATTTGATAGGGTTCGATATTGGCAAAGTGGGTTGTGCCCTAGGTTGAGATGGAACTCCTTGGATGGTGAATTTTCACGTCGCATGGTGACTCCACACTCTGCACTAGGTCCTTTGATGGTGACGACAATGACGAAATTGTCATAGGAAGCGACTACATTGGAATAGACATGTTGCATGTTTGTGTAATCCTTACCTTTTACATGGTTGTTTCATTTGTTGTAATTTGGCATGGGGTTCTTGTATATATTAATATCTTGGCTATTGAATAGTACTTCAATAGATATGTCTGCATTCTTGATAAGATCTTGGATAACATTTTTGAGCCTCATACGTTTCGATGTTTTGTGTCCCTTAATTTTGCGAAAATCACAAAGATCTTTTTCATTGTACCACAACGGTTTATCTTGTGGTTCCTAGTAGTTTTTGAAATTGGGAAGCGTTATCAAGTTTGACTCTACCAATTTATGATAGTTTCGATAGGTTTTGACAGTTGTGTGTATTTACATTTTGGATAGTTGTTCTTGTTGGGGGTTCATCTTTGTTGTGTTTCGGTGTTATTGATTGTTTTGTGGTGATGTGGTTTTTTGTATGAGTGATTGAGAGTTAGTCGTTTGATATGTGTTTGGCCTAGGAGCACTTAGGACCACCTTATCATCTACTACGCCATCATTCATCACGTTCTTGTTCTTGGCCCAGACTCAAGGCTTGTCGCTTGAATTGGTTGATGGGAGGTTGTCTTTGTAGGCTTGGGTATTTCCCTGTGAGATTAGAGCACATTCGATATTAAGGGCTCTAGGGACAAGCTCATCATAAGTGGTAATGCATTGTATTTTCATGTGGAAGGATAGATCTAGATCAACATTTTCTATGATAATCCCTACTTGTTGTTCTTCAGGAATTGGCCACTTTCTCTTACTAGCCCTTTGTCTCCATCATTGTAAGAAATTGGTAAAAGATTCTCCTTTGTTTTTTTTGAGAGTGTACAATATTCTAAGCTGACATCCATATCAAGGTTGAAGGAGAAATGATCTATGAATTTATCAGTTATTTCTTGGAAGGTTTTGATTCTTGGAGGCAACTGAGAAAATTGATCGATGGTTGGACCTGTCAAGCTTCACGGAAAGAGGCGCATTAAATAGGAATCATATTAGGCAACCTCCATACACATAACGTCAAAGTCATTGACATGGTCAACATGATTTCCTCTCCCCTTGTATTTATCAAATTTGGGGATCTCAAAATTGAGAGGGAAAGGTGCCATTGCAATGTTTTGATTGAATGGATATGGACATAGGTTTTTTTGTGTATGGGGCTTCTTTATTTTTCCCATATAGATATCTTGCATTTCTTGTGTTAACGCCTTAAGTTGCCCTACTACATCCTCTTGTAGATTTGGCGGAGGAACATATGTCGTGTATTGTGGGATGGTAGATGGATTGTACGTGAGGTTTTGATATGATGGGGTGTTGTATGGTGTGTATGGTGGTGTAGGATATTGTGAAGGTGATGGTGGTGGAGGCATATATGTTCCCAATGTGTTTGTATTGACGAGGTTTTGTTGAGGGTTATAGTATAAACCTTGTTGTTGCTTTTGTGCGAGTACTTGTTGTTGGGCATATTGTTGGGCTTGTTACTGTTTTTAGGTCACTAGGGATGCTTGTTGTGTTGCTAATGTTGCTTGGTGTTGTTGTCGTTGTGTTGCTAGGGTTGCTTACTGTTGTTGTGTTGCTAGGGCAGCTTGTTGTTGTTATTGTTGTTGTTGCTATTGTGTTGTTAGGGTTACTTGATGTGCTACTAAGGCTGCTTGTTGGGCTTGTTGTTGTTGTTGTTGTGTTGCTAAGGCTACTTGTTGGGCTTCTTGTTGTTGTTGTGCTGCTAGGGCTGCTTGTGGTGCTTGTTGTTGTTATGCTGCTAGGGTTGCTTATTGTGATTTCTATTGTTGGATAGATTGCTAATAAGTTTGTTGTGCTTGTTATAAAGCTAAAGCATGTGCTTGTAATGTAAGATCGATTGGTTGTTGGGACATCAACGATGGGTTATGGGTGTTGATGTTTTGAGTGGGTTGTGTTTGTTGATGAGAGGTTGAGGGGTTGCCTTGGTTTAACATTCCTTGCAAGATGGTGGATTGGGATGGAGGAATGTAAGATTGAGGTTTCGTTTGATTTTGCATGGCATAGGAGACCAAGGGGAAAGATGATGATGGTGCCATTTGGTATTGTGATGGAAATGGCACATTTAGACCTTACAATTGATTGAAAGGGTTTGCTTGACCAATGGGTAGGGGGTTCCCTTGTTGTATTTGTTGAGAAAATATGTCTCAACCTCGCAATTATATTGGATTTATTGATAGGATGTATGTTGGTATGTGGTGATTGATCATGCAAATATTGTACACTCGTAACAAGACGTGGGGTTCAGGGGAATGCCTCGAAAAGAAATTCGCTAACACATTAAGGTTTTTTCTCGCTGACACATCAAATTTTTTTCTCGCTAGTGCGTCAACATTTTTTGGTTAACACGTCAAATGAAAAACAACCTTGTAAAACCCTAATTTTAGAAGGTTCCAAATAGCTTGTTACAAGCGGGTGGGATGTATGTAGATGGTGGTTTATTATGAGTGATAGCAGTCGGGTTGTTGTCTCTTGATCTCTAGTGGTGATACTCTTGTGGGAAGCTTGCTCTGCAAGTATATTGTAATATTTTGATTTCTAAATAATATATTGGACGACTTTTGGAGTATGGGGTTTTTCTCTTAAAAGGTTTTTCTCGACGTAAATCATTGTGTTCTGGTATGCATGATATTTGTGTTTATTTTTGTCTAAGTTTCTATACCTATTAAAGATTTGTAAAAAATTTGCATTATTCTCCTCTCAAGACTAGTGTAGGAAATTGTTCCACTACCTTAGCTTCCTTACAAGTGGTATCAGAGCTTGATCACCTTTGGTTTCAGTTGTGGATTGTTGGGGATTTTGAACTAATCGATATTTGAGTGGGATCTTGTGCAAAAGACACTTTGTGATCTTGTTGCAAGATTTTTTAGATGACAAGTTCATTAGGGAGAATAGAGGTGGAGAAATTTTCTAAAAATAATTTTGAGATGTGGAAGCCAAATATGGAGGATCTATTGATAGATCAAGATATGTGGGATGTTGTTGGTGAGAATTTTTTAAGGCCTGTAAATCCTACTCAAGCTACTCAATATGAAGTTATGAACCGTAAAGCCAAGGGTCCAATCAGATTGTTCTTGGTAGACTCTATTTTAATTAATGTCCATGAAGAGACATTTGTATAGAAACTATGGAAGAAGCTTGGTGAGATGTATCAAGCCAAATCTTTAGTGAAAAATATTTTCTTTAGGAAGAATTTATATTCTTTGAGAATGGAAGAGGGTGGACGAATCACAAACCACCTAGAAGCATTCAATATGTTGGTGCCTCAATTGGCACCAGTTGGTGTCAAAATGGATGAGGAGGAAAAATGTTAGATCTTTCTTTTTTCTTTACCTGATTCGTGGGATTCTCTTGTTATGGCTATTGGGAGTATTGTTATATTGAAGACTGAAGATGTGGTGGGCTATTTTCTTTCTGAAGAGATGAGGAGGAAGGCATCCATCACTACCAAGGAGGCCCTAAATGTTCATGGAAGACCTAAGAAAAAAGGCAAGAAGAATGAGAAGTGTGATAAATCCAAGTCCAAGGGGAGATCTAATTCTCCTAGGAAGTCCAAAGTTATTTTTTGGAACTGTGGTAAGCCTAGACATGTTCGTAAGAAATACAAAGAAGAAAGGAAGAAGAAAAGAAGAAATTTGATTCTGATTTTTAGTCTAAGAAGGAAGATGGTGACACATTCATTGTGGCTTTGGCAACTCGTGTAGGTAATGATGCATGGTTAATTGACTCAGGTGCATCTTTTCATATGACCTTTAATAGAGATTGGTTTTGTGAATATGAAGAATTTGATGGAGGTAAGGTGTACTTAGGTGATGATTCTCATTTAGACATTGTTGGCCGTGGTAAAGTTAAAATCAGGTTTCTTGATGGTAGAATAAAAAGTATTAATGGTGTGTTGCATATCCCTGGATTAGCACAAAATTTGTTATTTGTGAGAAAAATAATAGATGCAAGTGTGTAGGTAGTATTTTATGATGTAGGATGCAAGATGGTTAGAGGTGTTGTGGTAATTTCTAGATGTGTTAGATATGAGAAATTGTATAAGCTTGATGCATGCACTATTGAGTGCAATAGTACTTTTATGATAAGAAAGTTTGAAGAAGAAGTGAGGGTTTCACCTTTAGCAAATGGTCATGGCTTTTTGGTACCCTAGGGTGCTCTCTCTTCTGAGACAAAGTTACCTAAGGAGAAAACTATGTTATGGCACTAGAGACTTGGCCACATTAGAGAAAAGGGTCTAAGGAACTTCAAAAATAAAAACCTTGTTGAAGGTTTGTTTGATTGTAATCTTGAATTTTATTTTTGTGAGCATTGCATTTATGGAAAACAAAACCACATTCAGTTTTACTCAAGTTCTCATAAATCTTGTGGTGTATTGGATCTTATTCATTCTAATGTATTTGGTCTTGTAGATGTTCCTTCAATCGGTAAATCCACATATTATGTTTCATTTATTAATGATTATAGTAGAAGGACATGGGTATATTTTGTAAAGAGTAAATATGAAGTTTTCAATCGATTTAAAGAATTTAAAGCAATGGTTGAGTTGCAGATTGGAAAGAAAGTAAAATGTTTGAAGACTAATAATGGCGGTGAATTTTTCTCTAATGATTTTGATAGATTTTATAAATATTGTGTTATTCATAGATAGAAGATAACTCTATATTATCCACAACAGAATGGAGTTGCAAAAAGAATGAATATGACACTAATGAAGAAGGCTAGGAGTATGTTGAGTGGTGCTAGCCTAAAACAAAGGTTTTGGGCTGAAGTTGTTGCCACTACCTCTTACCTGATTAACATGTCTCCTACATCAGCTCTTGTTGATAAGACGCCTATAGAGGCATGGTCAGGTCACAAGCCTTCATTAAGACATCTTAGATTTTTTGGTTGTGAGGCATATGCACACATGTCAAAGGAGAAGCGAACAAAGCTGGAGAACAAGGTTGTGAAATGTATCTTCATCGGATATAATTATGGTATGAAAGGATAGAAGCTTTGGGATCCCATTGCATAGAAGGTAATACATAGTAGAAGTGTTAATTTTTAGAGAAACAAAGCCTTCTTCTGTTACATTGCAGCCAAAACAAGGTAAACAAAAAGAAGTGATTCAATTTCCTTCTACACCTAAGAAATTTGAATCGAGGCACAACGATAGACAAGAAGTTGAGGAGAGATCATCTAGCTCAGGGTCTTCAAAAGAGGAGGAAGAACCTCCAACTCAAATTGTTTGTAGGTATACAAGGCATAGACAACCACTTGAAAGGTATTCACTTGATGATTGGAGATGTATTTTTGCTTTGAATACTAACATGGATGAACCCAAATCTGTAGAAGAAGACTATGTATGAATGATGTGTAGAATCCTAGAATATTGTTATGGATGAAGAAATGACATCTTTGAAAAAGAATGATACATGGGATTTTGTACTATTTCCTAAAGGACGAAAACATGTTGGTTGTAAATGGGTGTTCAAGAAAAATATTGGTTCAGATGGAGGTATTGAGAAGTACAAAGCAAGGTTGGTTCGAAGGGTTACTCTCAAGTTGAGGGTGTTGATTATGGTGAGATATTTTCTCTTGTTGCAAAAATAACATCCATTAGATTTTTTCTTTTTATTGTTGATGCTTATGATTTATAGGTTGAGCAAATGGATGTGAAAACTGCTTTCCTTCATGGTGATTTGGAGGATGATATTTATATGACATAGCCAGAGCACTACGTGGTGAAAGGTAAAAGGAAGTTGGTTTTCAAATTGAAGAAATCTTTGTATGGCTTAAAAAAGAGTCATAGGATGTGGTACCAAAAATTTGATACATATGTGTTGATTTTGGGATTTTAACGTTATAAATAAGATCATTGTATTTATTATAAACTAATGGTGATTGTTTCCTATTTATTTCATTATATGTTGATGATATGTTACTTATTGGTAGAGGGAAAGGTATAGTTTCAAAACTAAAATCTCAACTTGCTGCTAAATTTGAAATGAAAGATATTGGTGTAGCTAAACATATTCTTGGGATGAAAATTAAAAGAGATAGAGTGAACAGAAAGCTATGGCTTGTCCAAAGCAAGTATGTCAAATCAATTTTATAGAGGTTTGATATGCAAGATTGTAGCCCATTGTGTGTTCCTATTTCAGTTGGAACAAAGTTATCTATTTCAATTTGTCCAACATCTCCATCAGAGATGGAAGACATGAGAAAGGTTCCTTACTAGAGTGCAGTGGGAAGTTTGATGTATGTTATGGTTTGTACTAGACCAGACATTTCCCAAGCAATGGGAGTTCTTTCTAGATATATGTCTAATCCTGGTAGAGTTCATCAGAATGCAGTTAAAAGAGTCTTCAAATATTTATGCGGTACCTTAGATTATTCCTTATGTTATCATAGTAATATGACTGAAGATGAAATTTCCCTTGATATTCATGGTTATGTGGATTCAAATTGGGCAGGTGATGTTAATAATAGAAGTTCCACCATTGCTTATGTGTTTACTTTATTTGGTGGTGCAATTATTGGATGAATAAGCGACAGGTTGTGGTTGCTTTGTCCACTATTGAAGCATAGTATATGAAAGCTATTCATGCTTGTAAAGAAACCATTTGGTTTAAGAGACTGTGTTCAGATATTGGAATAAAACAAGGTTCAGTGACAATTTATTGCAACAGTCAGAGTGTGATATGTCTAGCCAAGAACCCAATGTTTCATGCTAGGACCAAGCACACTGATGTAGAGTATCATTTTGTTAGAGATATGGTTGAATATGGTAGGGTGAAGTTGGTTAAGGTAGAGAATTTGATGAATGTTGATTCTTTAACTAAGCATGTGAGCACAGAGAAGTTCAAATGGTGTTCAAAGACTGCATGGGCCTTTCGACCCCTAGCAATTAGAGATGATGATGACACAATTTCGTTGTCCTTGCAAGGTGTTCGACAAGTGGGAGATTTGTTGAGAAAGTATGTCTCAACCTTGCAATTATATACAATTTATTGATAGGATGTATGTTGGTATGTGACGACTGATCATGCAAATACCCTGATTTTTTTTTCTCTAAGATGTCAAGGTTTTTTCCCGCTGACACGTCAAGGTTTTTTCCCCTGACATGTCAAGTTTTTTTCCCACTAACACGTCAAGGATTTTTCATTAATACATCAAATAAAAAATGACCTTATAAAACCCTAATTCTAGAAGGTTCCAAAAATCTTGCTATAAGTGAGTGGGATGTATGTAGACGATGGTGTATTCTGAGAGTCTGATATTGGGTGACTTTTGGAATGTGGGTGGCTATGTAAATCATTGTGTTGTGGTATGTATGATATTTGTGTTTATTTCTATTTAAGTTTTTGTAACTGTTAAAGATTTTTAAAAGTTTTGCATTGTTCTCCTCTCAAGGTTAATGTAGGAAGTTATTTCGCTTCCTTATAGTATTTGAGATGTGACCAAGGTATTACCTTGGTTGATGGGATTTGTGACCAAAGTATTGTTTTTATTTGGGTTGGTGATGGAGGGGATGGATGTGTTTTGTGAAACAAATGGTACAAATGAACCAATGGTGTGGTTGGATAAAGATGTCCCTATTTGCATTAAGGGTTAATTTTGTGTGAGGGTGTTGATATACCGTTGTTGATCCACACTACCTTGTGTGATGTTGGGAGCACTTGTGGTACTTGTGTGGATGGATGACGATGGGTTCCCTTGATATGTTGAGGTTTTCATGGATTCATGAAGTGTAAGTATTTTATTTTGATATAGGGGTGTTCAAGAATAGGAGGAACACCAAATGTAGGTTTCCAAGCAGTTTCTTGGGGTGGATTGGTGTTGAGGTTACCCACAAGTGTGTTGCTTTCCAAAGGAAGAGTGTGGCTAAAGTCCTTAGCAAGACTAGTTGCAAGACTAGGGGTTTACATTTGATTTGGCACTAGTGATGGAGTTGATGGAAGTGTGGATGAATTCAAGCCTTGTGTTAAGTCTTGTGTTGAAAATGATGGTGGGATTGAAGTTATCTTCTCTGTGTCTTGATGTTCTTTCTTATACTCAAGGACTTACTCTTTGGTAAGCTCGAAGGGATTGTTTGTGACATCTTCTACCTCATATGGCCCCCCTAGATTTTGTGTTTTTTGTGAGGGGGTAGAATGACTTCATTGATCAAATTCTTGAGGGTTAGTATCACTTGTGGTGGATGTAACTTTGGTTTTCTCCATGATTTTCTTATGTTGTGATATTTTTACCATAAATTTTGGGTCACCTATGGGAGAGTTGTGTTGGATTTGTAATGTTTAAACTCTCTAGTTGAATCAAATGTAAGAAAAATGGCCCCTCTAAGTCGTTTTGGAGCAATGATGTGAGTGGGAGATGAAAAGATGAATGATATGGGGAGTGATTTTTGCAAAAATTTTGGGACAACACTTTTCACTGTAGGTTTGATGTTTGATGTTTGGATAAAAGATGTTGATGAACTTGCGAATCTTTAAGGTAGACTTGTGACCATCAAGAGAAACTAATCCAAAAATGATAACTAGCTTAACGAAATGCATGGAAAAGGATTCATTTCCAATACAAAGTAGTTAAGTTAGGGTGTAGATTGATTTAATGATGTCTAAGTCAAAAAGTGTTGGTGTGTTTAAATGTTTGTAAAGTTTGGTGAAGTAAAAATGTGAAAGATGATAAGGGGTGGATGAAATTTTTGACCCAAAATGTTAACCTCAAGCAAACCTTTGTTTTACAATACTAAGGTAGTGAAACACATGCTATACCTCTAAAGTGATCAAACCCTAAGAGCTTAATGATTAAAATGAGAAGCACTTGTGAAATGTGTAGATCTAGTTTGTCTATGAAAGAGCGTAGAAAATGTCTCCTTATTGATTTGTCTCGGTTGTGGTGATTCCTTAAGATATGTTTCTGGATATACTTTGCACTATGATGTCTAAGTTTGAATTAGCGGAATGTGGGCCTTCTCTTGGGGATTTTTATTTTGTGAGAGATCACTTAGAGAAGCACAAGATCATAAAAAAGAGGATATTTATTATCATGCAGGAGGTGGTAATACAGACCTTCTGGCCACAATATTAGTGTTTTCCTCTTGATCATCTAGGATGTTTGTTGTCTTTCCCCACTGGCTTGGTGTTCCATTCATTTCAAAAGTGAAGCTCCTCAAACCACTAATTATATCTATTTTTTCTCCTTCAATTAGTTCAAAGTTTGGTTGTATGATAGTTGGTGTAAGGTTTGGTTGTTCAACCAGAGTGATCAGATGCCAAATGGTCATGTGGGATTCAATTTTTCAGTTTATCTTTCTTAAATGTGTTTCTTTTTACCACAAACATTTGTCTTGCTTAAGTTTCAAACTAAATGTCTATGTCAAAGACGTCATTTATTTCATAAGGTCCATTATGTGAAAGTCATGAAGTTAGATCCATAGTTACCTATACTAACTTTGGGAAGTGTGGATTGAGATATAAGTCAAGATATTTAGAAGTCTCTGAGAATAAAAATTACTTAGGAAAATCATCAATATCAAGGCTTTTCAAAGGGTATCCATGCTTAGACCAAAGGGTTTGAAATTTAGAAAAAGATCGTTGATGTTTGTTTTTTGCAATGTTTTGGAACCAAGCAAGTGTTTAAATGACTCACAAGCATTTACAATCCTAGTTCGAGCGGCTACGCATTTCTTAGTAGGCTTACCATCATCCTCTAAGAGGTGATTAATCCATGAAGATGCAATGGAGAAATAGGATGTGTCAAGGAAATGTAATGTCTTGACATGCCAAGCAAAAGAGTCCCTTCCCTATTTGCTTTATTTCCTCAACCAAAAATATAACATGGTAAGTAACTTCTTGGAACGGTGTTATTCCAATGCACTACCTCAAAATACGTTTCAAAATTGGACTAGGTTAGCCACTACAAAACAAGGATTTTAATGACCATATCTAGGATAAATTGGTGATATACATGTGGTTATTCACTCAATTAAGAGGCCTCCTAGCCTTTAGAAACATCTAAGGGTTTTAACGTATCACATGGATATTGAGGGAGACATTCATCGATATAGGACAACAACACCAACTGGTTAATGACTTTAGTCACAACCAATTATTTATATAACAGACCAGAATGAAAGCACTGCTTGGGTCATTCCCTCTCACAAGTTGAGAGGTAGGCCCTCTAAAGGTAACACAGTTTGTGAAGCTTAAAATGCTTTTCATCACCCAATATTTTTCAAAAGGCACAAGGGGAGAGGAGAGATGCTTCCAAGAAGAAAATTATACTTGTATGTTTCTCTTCACCCAAGATTACATGAAGCACAAGGGGAGAGGATACACACAACAAGCACACACAAGAAAATTAAAAACACGCTCATTTTAATTTTGACAAGCATAATGAATTCATTTTAAGTACCAAATGAATTGTTTATATTGTTCAATTTTAATTTATCATAAAATGAGGATGTGAGGGTTCAATTTTAACCAATTTGAGCCTTAATTTTAAACCCAAAGGAAATCTAGGTGGTCCTGAAACGTGGATTAAAGCATCATAAATGGGTTATAATTGTCCCATAAGTGCAAAAACACTTGTTACAATATATATTCAAATGATGATAGTACGCTTCTTCACTCCAAATTTTCTTACTCATACCTACAAAATTAGTTAGCCTCAAAAACAAAAACCAGAAGCCAGTGACATGTTAAAGATCATATAAAATAAAAAATTTAACACATGCCAAAATTCAGTCATTAGTTTTGTTTACCAATAAAAAGCATTGTTGTTTACAAAGGCGTTGCCATAATTCCAAAAAGTGTCGCTCTGTTGAGAAAAAGCATCACTCTGCAATAAAACAAGGATGACGATGGTGACGCTATATTAGGGTCGTCACTATTTTCAAATATTTGATACCTTCAAAAAGCATTAGCATCACAATTTATTTAATAAGCGTTGCTAATTTAATTAAGCATTATTGTTAGTCTAGAAAAGGGTGTCGCTATATGGAAATGCTTGACAAAGGCATTGTTGTAGCCTCCAAAAGCATTGGTGTACCTACAAAACCAAGAAAATGGGAATCTAGAAAAAAAATCATCATATTTGATCGATAGAGCCCTCCTTCTAGCACCAAAATGTGATCGATGGCATAATATAGGTTAACTATGCTTGATCCATACAGATTCAAAGCACACTTCAACCACTAAGCATCAGTCCCAATAAGATCATTCAATGTAAATGAAGACAAAGAAGCCATTAAAACTAACATATTAAAACATGAAAGCTTAACAAACATCTACTCTAGGACATTTAAACTTATCCTATTGGGGGAGTGGTGTCGCATTAATGTGGAATGGCAACCCTTTTCCAATCCCTTGGATAATGAGGTTGTTTCAATCAGTTTTATTGAAGAAAATTGATGAAACCGATGAGAGATATAGGTGAAACATGATAAAAGCTAAATTAACATGATGAAAGCTAAGATTATCGATGTAAATGTATGAAATATTTGAAATATTAAAACCCTAGTTTCAAAATATACTAAATGGATGCAACTAAGTTACCATGGAAGCCATTAATGGATCCTTTTAGCTACTATGATCAAGATGCTAAACTAGAAAAAAGATAAATGTATGCTAAATATGGATGCAATATGAGATTTATTTCAACAAAATAAGTTTACTATTAAAAGATGGATCCATATTCAATAGATGCAAGGTGTATTTATAGAATAGGCAAAAAGAAACCAATGGTCAAGATTGAAAGAATCAATCAATGGTCAGGATGGAAGGAAGATGGACGCATGGATCATGGATTCCGATCAAGGGTTGAGGATGCAAGATGATATTTAATCAAGGACTTACATTCATCCAAAGAGACACACTTTCAAAACTTTCTCAAGAAGTTTGTTGAAAGTTTTTTTCAAAAAAGAATATTCCATTTTTCAAATGAGTGCAAAGGGAGAATATTCTTTAGAGAATATTCTCATGGAGGAGGAAAATTAGCATTTAGTTAATTAAAACCAAATTTTAATGTACAAAGGAGAAGGAATACTCTATGATAATATTCATTTTGGAGGAATGTACAAAGGAGGAATATTCTCAAAGAATATTCCCTTGCAAGTGGGAGGATTAGATTTAATTAGTAATTTGATAATTAAAATAAATTTTCAATTATGCAAATTAGGGGAATTTAGGATATTCATTAAATAATTTATTTATTTAATAAAAAGGGGCCAAAATGACATTTAATTAAACATCAAATATTATTTAATTTAAATGAAAGGATTTAAAGTGTTAAATTAAATGTTTTGATTTATCCAATTTAACAAGACAAAAAGGTTTGCATGAATAGGGTAGGAAATAACCTAATTAGATTAATTAGATTAATAGATGAAAATGATTTAATTAATGAAATAGATAGGCTAATTTAATCAATTAAGCGAAAAGACGCTGAGTTTTTGGATGAAACAGTGTTAGTATATCAGCTTCGAGTGTGTGATATCATTCGGGACATTTTTAAGTGTCTACAAATCCAAAATAAATCAAAAGCTCCACACAATATCATCAAGAAAAGAAACACAAAAATAATGTGGATCTCAAAATAATTATAGTAAATGCATCTAAGAAAAGCATCCAAATTCATATTTTCGAGCATTGATCCATCACTCAATCTACAAATCCCTATCCTTCATCTTAGTCTTAACACCCTCCATCTAAATACAAGTATCTCCATCCTAAAAATCCTAAATCTATTTTGGGTCCCTATATCCCAAAATCAAAAAGCCTAACTCTCACATCTCAATACCAACATCTCAAATCCTATCCATCTAAAATCCGATATCCTAATCCAAAGCTTCAACACTTATCATGGTATGTGCAACTGTTGGTCTCAGTTCCCCTTAGTTCCATGATATTTTCTCATACCTTCACCATTCTATCCTTTCATCCACCCATATTCTAGAACCCATTATATCATCTAATCAATTATCCATCATACCCCTTTAATCCTAGCTTTTTTTTAATCCCCATCATCCTTCATCCACCTTGTTGTCCATTTTTATTGGTAGTATTCCCTAATTTTGGAGCTACAATGCTAACCAATTTATATTTTGAAGAAGTAAAATTATCACTCAACAAGGATTCTATCAACATCTATGAGCTCAATGACAATCGACATGGTCCATTTAACATAGTTCATTAGCACAAGATGCTATAAATTCACCATGGAACTAGATGCTTGAGTCCTTAATCAAAATCCTTATACCCCCATCCCCAATCATATACCTACATCACTATCCCTCATCCAAAATTTAATTTACATATCATAAATCCAATTCTATCTACCCCATCCCAACATTTAAAATCAAAAGCAAAAAATAAGTCAAAAAATATTAAAGAAAAAAATCATCTAATGATGAAAATCATTCTTATGATGCCTTGGACAAGTAGCATGATGAAAACCTAGCGAACAAGACTCATGCATAAATCCCTTATCTACAAGAACTCGACACTTGGGGAGAAGATTCTCCCATTCTATCTACCTCTTATTTATGTTAGAGTAATCATTCATTAGCTAATAATTAATTCATCTTTAATTGATTATTAGGCTAATTTCACTTCATGCACTTAAGCTAAAACTTATGAGTGTTTTAGGGGTATTTTTTATTTTATTAGAATGAGCTATTATTAGATCATTTTGTCTCATCACATAGGATGACGAAACTTGTCATGATATAATCCCTTTTATCATCTAGGGTTTTCTCTTACAAGCACTCTCCTTTGTTGTATTATAACTCTTGAGGTTCATTTTGTAAGTTCTTTCATTTTAAGGAAATAGAAAATCATTATTTGCAACTCTCGTGTGTGGAAGGTGTTCTTGATTTTTGTTTGATCTTGTGTCTTTTGAGTTTTCCACAAATATAACATGGTATCAGAGTTTGGATTCAACAAACCCCTTTTCGATTTTTTAGGGTTTTCTTCAACAAGGGTTACAGGGCATCAAATTTGGAATCTTCATATTTTTGTAGGTTTGGGCTTGATCATTTTTTTGGTGAATTTTGGAGCTAAATGGAACTCGTCATTATGTTCAAGAGGCCAAAAATATGAATTTTTTTCTATAAATTTGTCCAATTTGACATAAGGAGCTTTTGAGACAATTTTTTTAAATTTGGGAGGTCATACAACCCCCCAAACGTCATATCATATGGCGAATGTTTAAATAAAATTATAAAAATTATAAAAGTGCCAACAACGACACTTGGTCATGGCCAAGTGCTAGTTGTTGGGTGACAATCCGTTGACCACACCACCAGTGGTAGTAGTTGCAAGAGCCACTATGACCAAATTGTTGAGGTATGTTGATTGCCAACAATAGCAACTATCGGCTAGCCACTAGGAAACCAACATTTAAACCACCCACCACCAATGCTAAGCACTCAATTTGGCCCACCCTTGGTTGCATGGGTGACCAATGCCCAAGCCAGGGGGCCTAATTTTTTTTCCCTTTTGTGGTAACTTACAAAGATTGGTAAAATCATGTTAACTTGGCTCTCAAGTATCGAAATTAGGCAAACAAGATATCATCAAAAAGCTAGTTTTGAGCACTATCTAATGGTACTAGTTTTTCTCAATTTTTCTACTAGTACATTTTAGCACCTATCAAAATCAAATGTGTTGTTTTCACTCTCAAGCTCACAAATTTTGACTAGTTTCTCTATTTATCATGATTCCAACAATGTTGGAAAGGTCTTTTAGAGATATTCACATCCATTCATGCACTTTTTCTAGATTTTTCTCTAGGTGCATTTTTTTGTGTTTTCACTTAGATATTTTAGCTCCAAGAAACTTTTTTTTGTGTGGGATGACTTGTTTTAGGCTATTCTAAATGTATTTCCAGCATTTTTTCCTATTTGAGCATTGTACACATCTTCTGTATGCACTTTCTCTTTTGTGGATGCATTGAGATAAAGTTACACTATTGTACATTTTTTGGGGGATTTTGAACATCCTATTGTGCCTTTTACACTCTCACTATGTTACAATGTGTCATGAGGGGGTTATGTAGTGTATTTATTTTTCCATCACACATTTGTCAAGTGAGTGTCCCTTCCATAATAGCTTTGAATCCTAGTGATTCTTGCCGCATGTATGTGTGTATCTTGTTTGCACGCCCTTTTTCAATTGCAAGTACTCTTTTGTGCATGTCTAGATTTTCTTAGTTCTCCTTCATGCACTTCTTGGAGAGAAATCATTTCATTGGAGTTGTCATGGCTCTCCCTTTTCCAAATTATGTGGGGTTTCTATTGTTGGTGCTAATGTTTCCTTGGTTTCATTTTGGAGTGATCTATGTATTCAATTTTTATTCATATGTACTAGGTCGATGCAGTGGTTGGTTGCCCATGCATTTCAATGAAATGGAGCATTTACCATATGGACACTCTTGGATTCCTATTTTTGGAGGTGACCTATTTTCACTTGATCGATGTTCTTTATACTATTGGTACATATATTTTTGACTTGCATCTTCTTGGTTGAGTAGTGTCATTGGGGTCACTCGTACAAATTCATATGCCATTTATATCTTTGACTTCCAATTTTTTTCCTTTATTTTCCATCTGATTCAATTAGTGTCATTTGGGGGCACTTATGTCAACTCTTATCTTCTTGATCTCGATCATCATCTATTTTAGAGGAGTTTTTTCATTTCAACACTATAATAGTCATCATTTGACAATTGCCTATAGCTTCTTTTTGCTTCAACAATATTCTTCATGTTCTTATTCTTTTTGGGACACCATGTTGGAGGCTTCTTATTCCTTCATTCACCTCTCTCTTTTGGAGAGGAGTTTTTCCCCATGAGGCTTTCTCATTTTTTTTCAATTAGAAGAGATTAGATTGTTTGTACATGGGTACCTCATCGAGCCTTGTTTTTCGAGACCCAATCATGCATTTTTTTCTTTTTATGTATTTTTTTAGGGTTTTTAGCTACTCCCCAAGTTTTCACTTAAGGAAGTGTCAGAGTAATTATTCGTTGGCTAATAATTAATTAATCTTTAATTGATTATTAGGCTAATTTCACTTCATGCACTTAAGCTAAAAATTAGGAGTTTTTTTTTCTTTTATTAGAGTGGGCTATTATTAGATCATTTTGTCTCATCACATAGGGTGACAACAGTTGTCATGATATAATCCCTTTACCATCTAGGGTTTTCTCTTATAAGAACTCTCTTTCATTGTATTATAACTCTTCACATTCAATTTGTAAATTCTTTCTTTTTGAGGTGATGGGGCTTTTAAATTTTGAAGGAAGGAGACTAGGGTTTTAGGGTTTAAAGTTACCCAAGGTGATGTGAATTATCAAATTTTGAAACCCTCTTGTTATGTTTCAATGGTGACTTGCTACCGAAGGTAACCGATCACTTAAGTGATCCGGTTGAGCCCTTTCCTTCATGCTCTTACCGGCCCCTTTCACCTAGCATGTCGGTCTTCTTCTGTCACCAGGGCTTAAAATTTTATACCGCTGAGGGTTGTACCGGTCAGTCCCACCTGAATATTCTAATGTTCGTGCATGTTGTTTGGTTAACTATCTGATCACGAGTTTTGATTTGGACCATTTCTCACAAACCTCGCAAGTTTTCCTACTGATGTCATTAAGAGGTGCGAGGTCTGCGAGATGCCGCCATCTGGCATGTACGAAGGGGTGGGGTTTTTTCATGAGGTGCCAGCGATGACAAGTGGTCATCTTTTCACTGACGAAGGGATTTAATTACGGGATTAATAATAATTTTCCCTCACAGACCTCGCACGAGCATGATAAGTTTCTCAAAAGTACTGCGATGTCTGTGAAAGGGCGACACGTGGCCTAGTTCTTGGAGTGCAGGGCTAAATGGGACTCACTATCCGGTTGCGACCTCCTATTTTCTTGGGTTTTCATTGGTTGAGGTTTTTCAAGGTGCTGAGGTGGATTTTCAACACTTTATTGACTCAATCTGAGTTGTCTGATTTGCCAAGTCCATTCAGCATCAACGGTACAATTTCAAAGAAATTACTAATCATCTATGTGATGAGATTTCACACTTTGAAGCTTATTTTATTAATGGATCAAGCGTTTCAGAGGATTTTCTCTTGATTTTCTCTAGCATGTGAAGGATTCCCTCCTGATAGAAGCAATTATGGTGGCTACGTCAACCATTTATGAATCAAATGCTTGTTTTGCATTCAAGCAATCAATATCCCTCACACCAATTCACGCTATAAATGCTTGTTGAAGTGACCCAGTGTTATCATTATATTTTTGAGTTATTTTGTTTGCAGGTGGTGGTTATTCTCCTATATTCTATGAAGATATGGACAAATTTATAGGGCGCAAGAGTGCCCGAGTAGGATCTAGGAGGTCGCTAATTTTGAAGGAGCAACCTGCTCCCAGAACACATGTGGTCACTAATAAGAGTGTTGGCAAGAAGCCAGAGCGTTGTGCATCCCATGTGTTAATTTCATCAGATTCTGATGATCATGGGTCTGAGATTGACTCAGATTATCGATTTTACTTGGCAGCTTTGACTGAGCTCATGGGAGTGAACGAGGAGGTCTTTGCAGTCAAACCAATAACTCCACTAGCACCAGGCCTAGTTGCTGGATGTAGCGCTGAGGTGGCTGGAGAAATGAAGGTGGTTCCACTTTTGACTGAGGCGAGAACTCAGATCAGTCGCTTGTACCGGGGCCGTGTGTCTACTTAGTGGTTGTTGATGTTGGGTCTGTTGGGTGGTGTTTTTTCTAGTGTTTCAGCTTGTTGATGTGGACGTGCACGTGCCTGACATGCTTTTTGTTTTTTCTCCGACCGGTTACTATGTAACCATTTTTTGATTCCTCAGATCAGGCACCTTGTTATCCAATGATGAGGAATGTGAATTTGAATTTCATTCTAAATGAAATTAACAATGTAGCCTAATGCTTTTTTGCTCTCTTGTCCTATAAAGGAGATTTCACGGCTCATTGTTAGGGTCGATATTTTGGATCCATAAGGTTCTGAGTATGTACAGTTAGTTTTATTGCAGGATTTTGAAGGTATTATTTAGGAAATCATTCTGGGTTGGGAATAGTATGAAATAAGTATGCTATACTTTTGTAATTACTGATATCAAAAGAAATCTAAAAGAATTAAGACAATTTGCTCTCCTATGTATGTGTCATGGATTATGAATGGATTTATCAAGGGTTTGTTCATTTAGTTTCAATGGTGTATTTGAAAGTGTAACTTGTTATGTTGCTTTAACTTAATGAGTTAATCAAATGCTTGAAAAAAAATTGCATGTTTATGGCCATATGCTCAGGATTCACTAAGGAGTATTGTTTTAATATACTGAAAGATCTCATAGTAGCAAAGCATTATGGTGATAAGTTCATAATATCTTAATTATGTTTTATATGACTCCCGCCCAATGAATGAGGCATTAGATAGTGTCGGTAAAATTATTTTAGGTGTAGGATTGTGGCTCTGAGCATGGTGATTCAATATCTGAACATTTTAACAAATATCAAACGCTATCTCTTTTGAGATATAAATCTTATGATAATTTTCAGTCACTTTGCTTTGGGACATTTGTTATTATTCTTAGGTTTTGCCACAACCAAGGTAATTTTTGTCTGATTGCGTGTGTGGGGACTGCATTTGTAAGAAGAAGTGTTCTTATCATTCATAGAACAATCGTATGAACACATGAAGGTTTACCCACCTTGGTCTCATAGAGCCAAAAGTGTAGGAGATGTTATTCTTTGACTAGATCTCGTTAGTTGGCCACTAGCCTTTGTAGTTCTTTACAATAGAGGTTGGCTACCTCTTAGAGAATTGCAAATCCTATGTGGAAAAAACACCAATAGAATGGCGACTCTACTGGGGAAGAGTTCTACATCACCAGTTGCAGACGGTTATAGAGTCATATTATTGTTTGTCATTCTGAATTTGTTTAAGTTTTGAAGGATTTTAACCCTGGAGAAGAATTTTTTGTAATGAACCTGACAATCCTATGATCTATAGTATCCTATTGGCAAAGGATTCAGGAGTTCTGGAATCATTCGATGAATGGTGGTTTTATTGGGGAGAACTTCTGAGAAATTTAAAAGAAAAAGAGAAACAAGGAACCACAGGGGTTGAAGGATGATATCTAGAAGCTTTTGTTAAGAGAATTTGAATGTTAAAATTTGGATGATAATGGATTGTGGTTTTGAAGGAGATTGGTAGTGGTATGGTATGACTCTGTTATGGGTAAAAGCTCAGAATTTGACAAGCTTTGAAAGGAATTTCATATTTCTTTTAATATAATCCTCTGTTGAAGAGGTGGCGACTCTGTTTGAAGAACCAGATGATGAATGAAGAAATAGTCCTAGATCTGTGATATTTACAGTCAGGAAGAAGAATTTAATACATGCTGCCAAAACAAAGAATTACCAGGTATTTAATCAAAACTAAATAGTTCACTATTTTTAAATGTGATGGGTGTTTGTAATTAAGGATGCAAATTGTTCCAAACTAGATGTCTAGCATCAAGAAAGGAACAATGGTTAGTTCTACCATACTTCTAACGATGCAATATGTATAAGGTCATATGCAATAATGTTTATGTTGCATCATATCTTGAAAAGCAAGGAATACTATTTGCAGTCACTAATGGAATCATGATTGTGATAGTAAATAATATGTCTGATAAATATATATTGTTGATGAAATTTTAAATGGGTATAAGTGATTTCCCATATGTAAAAACATACATAACTATGCAACGAGAACAAGTTGCATTAAGCCCTTCGGGATGTTTTGTAACTCAAAGGTATATGCCTTTTATTTTCAGTGATGTCAGTGGTTGCCCTAATCCAATTCCTAAGAAGATTAGGAAGTATTTGCCTAAATATACAGGGCAAAGTGTAGAATCAGCCTCTAAGCATTTACAACATTTTGTAGATGTAATGGGGTTTTATGAAGTCAGTCATGAGGATGTTGTCATGAATCTTTTTGTGCAATCCTTGAAGGGTGATGTCAGGGATTGGTTTTCCTATTTACCTGCCTATTATGTTAAATCATGGAATCAGTTGGTGATAGTTTTTACAGAGCAATTTGGTGAACGAGTCAATCCCAACATATTAAGAAAAGGTTTTATGGGAATTCACATAAAAGAAGAGGAGCTAATCCCATATTTTAATCTCAGGTTTTCAAAATATTTAAGAGAAATCCCTAAAGAAATAAGACCGAGAGAGGCTGAATGCTTAGTTGTATATCTTGGTGCTTTTGACAAATGGATGGGTTACTTAGTAAGAAATAAAGAACCTACAAACATACACCAAGCATATCAATTGGCTATGGAAATTGAAAACAATATGAAATACTCAATGATGAAGGGATATCTTGCTGCAAGTATTGATTACCCTAGCTTACCTAGTACTAGTAAAATGTTAGAGGAAGTTACTCATAGCACTGATTATGACAAGGGAATTTTTAAAACTGTTATTTCTTCACCATTGCAGTGTGATAATAATGAGATCCAAGTTGAAAGACAGTCTAGTTTGAATGATGTTGATCAAACTCCTCTTGTACCAGAATTGTATGAAATGAAGAGGCAAGAGAGGGAATCACCATATGAGTTTTTCTTGAGATTTTTAGAAGTCTTGATACAAATTCCTAGAAGTCATAGACCTAATGACTATGAATGCATTGATTTATTTTGTGAACTTTGTGAACCAGGGCTAAGTGCTTTTCTAGAAGAATTAAAACCTGCTAATTTGGCCCAAGTCATTAAGTGGATAGAAATTGCAGAATCAACCAAGAATGTACCTACACAAAATGAAGACAATGCTTTCCCTTTTGAAGAAAGTCGGATAAATATAGAGGAATTTGAGGGGCAAAATAATGTAGGATGTGAGACACCTATTGTGTCTCCTAATCTTGATTGTAATACTCATGTCACTGAGATTTTGTTACAGGCCAGTGATTGTGATTTCAGAGGTAGTGATTGTAGTACTGAGGACGAAACTAGGCTTGTCTTTTCACTAGAGTTGTATGGAAATGTAGAACCTCATGTTCTTACTTGTTCCCAGGTGAAGGAACAATTTTCAAATGATAAATATTTAGAGTATACTCCTGGTATACTGGCAATGGAAGAAGCCTATTGTATAAATGTTGAGGAATTTGAGGAAAATGAAGTATGTGATCAAAGGAATATACTGAAGACAACCAACATATTGATGAAAATATTGGTACTATTGTGTTCCTTGACTACTTATGTGAGGTTGAGATGGATATGTTGTTACCTTCTAATATTGATATTGCCGGTGAAAAGTTTTCAGCTTGTGCCAAAATTTTCACTTATAAATTAACACATACATCAGGTAATGTTGAGTACAAGGAGGCCAGTGCATATTTCTCTTTCTCTTTTGACCAAATTGAAATTGATTTATTTAACTCTATCTTTGAGGGTTTTCATTTAAGAATAAATGAAGAAATACAAGGGAAGGTGTACATTGAGAGGCCTGAAATGAATGTGTTTACACATTCCTTGGAGAATGATGTAACTAGTACTGTAGACATTTGTGATGCTAGGATGTATCCCAAATTGATGGAATTCAAGTGTTGGAAACCTAACTTATCTGGGAAATTCCAGGGTGTGGATTCCCCGAGTTGTGTATCACCTGTGTTGAGCAATAGAAGTATGGATAATATGCACACAGTTTTATATGAAAATTTTCAGTTTGATGTGCAAATTGATGATGATGCCAGAATGTGTAATGTTGCAGACCAGGAAAGTTATGAATTTTTCCACTTCTCAGTTCAATTGGGCCAGCATCCTATGAGTTATGACTAGGGGCAGAGTAAGGTGAAATTTTATCATGGTCATATGTTTCTTTTAAAGTTTTGGAACAGGATATGGACTGAATTGATGCAGGGGAGTATAAATAAACATTATGATACTTCCAAACATATTGATTATCCTATTATATTTGAAGCATCAAAGTGTAAATTTTATAAACCTTGTTTACTCCAGGTGACAAAGAATTTTGTTTTTGACAGGGGAAAATTTTGATTTCTCTTGTCAGGTGGCTTGGGGCCACCAAGTTGGTAGTACACAAGTCCAATTGACAAAGCAAGGTGATATATTTGTCAAGGCACTTGTGTAATTCAGTAATCTGGTCTGTAAAACCAGAGATTCTAGATTCTTGTTATGCCCGCAGGGGGCATACATCCCCAATCGGAGCCACTGATGGGGCTTTTAAATTTAGAAGGAAGGAGGCTAGGGTTTTAGGGTTTAAAGTTACCCAGGGTGATGTGAATTATCAAATTTTGAAACCCTCTTGTTATGTTTCAACGATGACTTTCTACCGAAGGTAACCGGTCACTTAAGTGATCCAGTTGAGCCCTTTCCTTCGTGCTCTTACTGGCCCCTTTCACCTAGCCTATCGGTCTTCTTCCATCACCGGGGCTTAACATTTTATATCGCCGAGGGTTGTAGCAGTCGGTCCCACCTAAATATTCTAATGTTCATGCATGTTGTTTGGTTAACCGTCTGATTATGGGTTTTGATCTAGACTTTTTCTCACAAACCTCGTAGGTTTTCCTGCTGATGTCATTAAGAGGTGCGAGGTCTATGAGATTCCGCCATCTGGCATGTACGAAGGGGCGGTGTTTTTTCCCGAGGTGTCAGGGATGACAAGTGGTCGTCTTTTCACCAATAGAGGGATTTAATTATGGGATTAATAATAATTCTCCCTCACAGACCTCACACGATCATGGTAAGTGTCTCAAAAGTACTGCGAAGTCTACGAAAGGGTGACACATGGCGTGGTTCTTGGAGTGTCAGTGCTAAATGGGACCCACTGTTCGGTTGCGACCTCCTGTTTTCTTGGGTTTTGATTGGTTGTGGTTTTTCAAGGTGTTGAGGTGGATTTTCAACACTTGATTGACTCAATCTAAGTCATCTGACTTGCCAAGTCCATTCAGCATCAATGATACAGTTTCAAATAAATTACTGATCATCTGTGTGACGAGCTTTCACACTTTGAAGCTTATTTTATTAATGGCTCGAGCATTTCAAAGGATTTTCTCTACCGTGCGAATGATGCCCTCCTGATAGAAGTAATTATGGTGGCTACGTCAGCCACTTATGAATCAAATTCTTGTTTTTCATTCAAGCAATCAATATCCCTCGCACCAATTCATGTTATAAATGCTTGCTGAAGTGACCCAGTGTTATCATTATATTTTTGAGTTGTTTTGTTTGCAGGTGGTGGTTATTCTCCTATATTTTGTGAAGCTATGGATAAATCTATAGGGTGTAGGAGTGCCCAAGTAGGAGCCAAGAGGTCGCTAATTTTGAAGGAGCAACTTGCTCCCAGAACACCTGTGGTCACTACTAAGAGTGCTGGCAAGAAGCCAAAGCGTTGTGCATCCCCTGTGTTAATTTCATCAGATTTTGATGATAACGGGTCCGAGATTGACTCGGATTACCAATGTTACCTTGCGGCTTTGACTGAGTTCATGGGAGTGAACGAGGAGGTCCTTGCAATTAAACCAATAACTGCACTAGTATCAGGCCAAGTTGTTGGATGTGGCGCTGAGGTGGCTGGAGAAATGAAGGTGGTTTTGCTTTTGACTTAGGTGAGAACTCAGAGCGGTTGCTTGTATCGGGGCCGTGTGTCTACTTAGTGGTTGCTGGTGTTGGGTCTGCTAGGTGGTGCTTTTTCTGGTGTTTCATCTTGTTGATGTGTACATGCGCGTGCTTGGCACACTTTTTGTTTTTTCTCCGACTAGTTACTGTGTAACCGTGTTTTGATTCCTCAGATCATGCACCTTGTTATCCAATGATGAGGAATGTGAATTCGAATTTCATTCTAAATGAAATTAACAATGTAGCCTAATGCTTTTTTGCTCTCTTGTCCTATAAAGGATATTTCACGGCTCATTGTTAGGGTCGATATTTTGGATCCATAAGGTTCTGAGTATGTACGGTTAGTTTTACTGTAGGATTTTGAAGGTATTATTTAGGAAATCATTCTGGGTTGGGAATAGTATGAAATAAGTATGCTATACTTTTGTAATTATTGATATCAAAAGAAATCTAAAAGAACTAAGACAATTTGCTCTCCTGTGTATGTGTCATAGATTATGAATGGATTTATCAAGGGTTTGTTCATTTAGTTTCAATGGTGTATTTGAAAGTGTAACTTGTTATGTTGCTTTAACTTAATGAGTTAATCAAATGCTTGAAAACAAATTGCATGTTTATGGTCATATGCTCAGGATTCACTAAGGAGTATTGTTTTAATATACTGAAAGATCTCATAGTAGCAAAGCATTATGGTGATAAGTTCATAATATCTTAATTATGTTTTATATGACTCCCACCCAATGAATGAGGCATTGGATAGTGTCGGTAAAATTCTTTTAGGTGTAGGATTGTGGCTCTGAGCATGGTGATTCAATATCTGAACATTTTAACAACTATCAAACGCTATCTCTTTTGAGATATAAATCTTATGATAATTTTCAGTCACTTTGCTTTGGGACATTTGTTATTATTCTTAGGTTTTGCCACAACCAAGGTAATTTTTGTCTGATTGCGTGTGTGGGGACTACATCTGTAAGAAGAAGTGTTCTTATCATTCATAGAACAATCGTATGGACACATGAAGGTTTACCCACCTTGGTCTCACAAAGCCAAAAGTGTAGGAGATGTTATTCTTTGACTAGATCTCGTTAGTTGGCCACTAGCCTTTGTAGTTCTTTATAATAGAGGTTGTCTACCTCTTAGAGAATTGTAAATCCTATGTGGAAAAAACACCAACATGAGGAAATAGAAAATCATTATTTTCAATTCTCATGCATGGAAGGTGTTCGTGTTTTTTGTTTGATTTTGTATCTTGTGTTTTTTCAAAAATATAAAATTTTATATACCTACATATCCCATCCTATTTAATATATCCTCCCTTCCCACTTTTGACCTTGATAAGGACAACAACGTACTATTGAAGCATGCTTTCGACAATACAAGCCTTAATTTATTTGCAATTAACCCCTCTTGTAGTATCCCATTATGTGAATTCCCCACTACCTTAATCCATCAAGATATCCTCTCTATCACTAGTAAGAATATTGGTAGATTTTTCCATATGATAAATTTTATATTTTCGCCACATTATTTTTAGAGTGGAGCATGTTATTCCTATGTGAAATAGTCCTTTGAGATCACATCCTAGAACCCCTCCATCTAACCCCAATCCCTTCTCATCATATCTATCTATATCATAGATAGTTGCTTGTTATGATACTCTCTGTACTTATGCTTCCTTTACATATCCATTCTCAACCCCTATCTAAGAAATTCTTGTAGCATTTCATCATTTTCTCTAGACTTGGTTTTTTGTTTTCACTGAATCCAAGATTATATATAGATCTTGTAATCCCAGAAAACTCCATCCAATTGCATGTCATCCTAATCCATGCAATATAGCCAAGAAATTTAGCACATCATCAAAAACATCTTTCAATTTTATTCATATCCTTGTTTCAAACCTTTATTCCTTTACTCAAATTATTGTTATCAAGATATATTATTTCTAATCCTCACATTTTTCTTATCATCAAAAATTCTCATTGTCATTTTTAATCAAATCAATCAATTCAACTTGACGAGGGGCAAAATATTTTTTTGTCTTTGCATCTTTTTTCCATGCTTGTTTGTTTTCTTGTGTGTATTAACTTTTTTCTTGCATCTATTATGGTCCTTATAGCATATCGCCACAATGAAATCATGGTCTTTCATATCATGGTGTCATATAGCATATGCTTTCATGTGGTATTTTCTTTTGGGTTATTCCTTTACACACTTGGCACATCATCGACCTAGTCCTTGTACTTTGGTGTATAACATCAAGTGCTACAACAAATAAAGTTTGTTCAAACTACCTCAACATGAATTTACTCCCTCCATCCTTTCACATCTCTTGTCTGCCTACCTCTCAACCAATCTTCTCATCCTAATATATCCATCATTTCATCTATATCCTCTAAACGCTTTGTCCATTTTGAAAGAATTCTCATGATCTTTGAACCCACCTATTCTCTTGAGGGGGAATCATATACCTACCTCCTTCCTCTTTATCATTTTCATCCTCCCAACAACTAAATGATCCTCCCATTAGTCTCTTCTCTTCCAAAGCCACTATGTTTTATTCTTCTTTGAAACAACATTACTTCTAGTAAGTCACAACACCATTTCAAAGAGGGACAAAATATAAACATTGAAATATCACATATACTCATCTCCATACAACTACCCTCATCTCAACATCTAACAATGTGATCACTCATCCACTCATTAAAATAATCCATCTTACCTTTAATTAATCCACTTTTTCAAAATCAAATTATTTAAATAATCTATATTATTTAATAAACTTAAATACGTTATTTTATCACAAATATCCAAATATTAAAATGAATCCAAATTAATATATTATCGACAAATAATTTAAGAAAAAATATTATTTACATCCCATAATTAACTCAATAATCAAAATAATTAACTATCAATGAATTTTGTTAACTCATCAATATTTTATCACTTAAATGAAGTAGCTAATTACTTCCATGAACAAGAGATCTGAAGGAGCTAGAGTCCCTTCCAATAGGGAAAATTTTAGTTTTATATATTTGAAGGACATTGTGAAAGATAAAGCAATTAAGTGTAAATGATGGTGTGAAATTTGTAATATTTAATGAGGTAGTATAGTATGTATATATTTCTATTTTTGTATATATGTATTGTATATATTTATATGTGTGTGTATGTGTGTGTGAATGTATGTAAATCAATACGTATGTGGATATAATATGGATCATGTGCAATAGCATAGAATTCTACATTAATTTTTATATATATGTGTGTGCATGTAGATATATATGTAGATACATATGTATTTATATACATATGCATAGATATATATACATCCTTACATAGATAGTTACATACATAGGTGTGTGTTTAGATATTATAAAGCAAAGGCATTGGTGGATTTGAAATAAACAAGCTAGAATAGACAAATCACATGAGGAATAGGTGGAATTATCAGTGGCAATAGAAAATATTTTCAGACCTTTGATTGACTAATTTCAATTTGTCTTTGCAATGGGAAAGGTAATTGGGATAATCTTAGGATTAGGTGTTTATCTTGTAAGTTTTTGTGCTGATTATTCATATTTAAGCATGTGGATGAGAAAAAATGTATGGTCTTGAAAGAGTATGAGATGTGGACATTATCTATATTATTAGTAATATTTATAATAGCCATAGAACATCTTTTCAACTAAGCACTGAAATGGAATGTGTAGATTTGGAAAACTGTAAATTTTGATTGGTATGAGATAATGTTTTCAATAAAGGATGTTGATCATGATAATTTCTATATATATAGTTGTATATATTGATATATATATATATATATATAAGCACACATATGTACATTAATATACATGTATAATGCATCTTGTAATATATTATCTAAAACATGTATGAAAACATTTGCATGAACGAAAGGTTATGTTTGTTGAATCTTGCCACATCAAAAAATAAACCTTGGGAATGATTGAGGGAGTGAAGCGGATCTCTTTTTTGTTATGGGACGTGCGAAATGGTGCTCTCCATAACTTTTTATTTCATATATGTATCGTAAAATGAAGAAATGTCATTAATCTTTGTTTTTAAATTACATGTTTAATTATACAAGTAGAGTAGAGCTAGAGAAAATGAAAAGCATATAATATCGATGAGGTTTCGTACTTTGATTCATATAAAATTTGTTGTTTTTGGTGGCGTGCTTCCTACATGGGCAAGACTGATTTCAATAGCAACTAAACACTGGGATTTGATGCAAGCAACAACTTTTTAATGTCAATAAAATTCTGGAACGAAACAAAGAACATTAGTATAGAGACTAATTTCATTTGTATCAATTAGTATGAGCAAATGATGAAGAAAAATAAATAGTCTTTTGTGTGACAGATTGAAGGCTAGACATTGTAAGCGATTGATGAATTGCAAGTGCACATAAGCTATAATATAATATTGTGAAAGATATATGAAGATATAGATTGCTTCTTTTTCATCGATTTGCAATGAATGAAGAGTAGATCGAAGTAGGAACGTAACATTGTTAGAAACAAAATGTATGTTCGATTAAATATTTTAGTGTCGTCAAACAATGTAAAGAAATGAGTAGAGAAGACAAGGAAATGACAATGTTGTGGATGTAAGAACTTGGAAGTGCTTCATTGCTTGTGTGTAACACAATTGATATAAAATTATCCAATAGTGTTTGAATTAACTCTCGTGAGAGAATAGAAAGAACTGGAGAAGAAATGCAATCAATCTTATACTAGAGAGAATTAAAACTTGTCATCTTAAGCGATTAATGAGTTGTGAATGCATATAAAGTAAATAATAAGAGTGTGAAAGATATAGGAAAGTACAAATTCAGAAAAATACTAATTCAGTTCATAGTAGGAGGCTTACATTGTTTATCAGAATTTCTATATGATTATATCATATATTTATTGTATGTAATTCTCTATCTTCAAAAACTAGCCATCAAATCTAGGACGCAAGGATTTGAACTCTTAACATAATTTTGTTAAGATTATTGTTTGCTTGCTAAAACATACAAGTGTCTCATTCGCTTGAACTGTTACAACATGAAAACATACATGGTGGATGCATTAAGGCGGTCAAATGTTGTAGAGTATTTAATCATAAATGTTATGACATTTGTGGCAGTCACCTTCAATTTTACAACACTTTATTTCATTTTGCAAAGCAAAAAGATCTATTGAATTTCTTTATTTTCGCACGGATGGATGCAATACGAGTAAGAATGGAGTCAAGTCCAAATGAAAAACATATAAGAATCAAGGAAAACCAAGGAAGCATAAACGAGACTTGAAAAGCGTTGGTCCGACAAAAATGGAAAAAATACATGGCCGATGAATGAAGGCGGTCAAATGTTGTAGAGTATGTAATCAGAAATGATAAAATTTGTGGCAGTTACCTTGAATTTTATAGCACTTCATTGTGTTTTGTAGACTAGAAAGAGTTATTGTATTTCTTCATTTTTGCAAGAATGCATGCAATACATGTAAGAATGAAGCCAAGTCTAGATGCAAAATATATAAGAATCAAGGAAAACCAAGGAAGCATGAATGGGACTTGAGAAGCGTTGATCCGATAAGAATGGTTGACATGCATTTGAACAAGGGCCAGAAACAATGTTTGTTTGGGCAAAGTTAAGACTTTACATCATAATCCATTGATGAATTGAAAAGCATATAAACTATAAAATATCATTCTAAAACAATTAAGTGTAGACATGTCTTGTTTTTTACCCAATAGCAATCAATCGAAATTAGACAAAAAATAAAATCATTTCGTCATTAGACACCAAATACATGCTAATTAGCACTAATAATTCTAAATGTCTAGACTTTCCTAGTGATTGGCCTATGAAGATATTAAAAAACTTTTTTGAAATCATCCATGCCTATAGTATTATATTAATATTAATAAAAATCGTAACAATAACATGATTTTTTTACGGCTTGAAATTACTACTCCAAAATCCTAGATCATAATTTTAGCATCAATTCCAAGTGTACATTTGCGAATGTAAAACCAAGGTTCATGTATATATTAGAAAGGTTTAAATTCCAAAGAATACGAATGAATAATCTCTCTTACACTATGGTTCCAACTAAAACAAAGGAGGGTGTTCAAGAGGCATGTTAAAAATAATTAGATTCTAGTAGTTATAAAACATATTTCCAATTAAATGCTTTGACGGGGTGCATAGATTAGACAGACTATTCATTTTGATTCGTATGACAAAATCCACAATATGTAAAAGACATATAAGAGGAGCTACTTTGTAATCTAGGACGTTAATCACATAGACATATATATAGATGTATATATAGATACATATATATATACACATAAATATATATATATATATATATATGTTCATGTAAACATGTATATATATACAAGTATAATGCATGTATAGATAGCAAGTATATATATATATATAATACACATGCATATAGATATATATGTAATTCCATTTTTTTCTTGTAATTGAATTTTTTTTTGTTAAATAAATAGTTTTAATCAAACATTGAAAGTTATGTGCTTCAAGAATAGCTTTTGAATAGTTATGTGCTTGGAGAGTAGTTTTCAAATATCTTTATCAATGTTAGCTCATGGTTGTTGAATCTTGTCAGACCATTGCCTAAATATTAGCATGATTCAATTTAAATCATATTGCAAACTATTGTCAATAACATTATTGAAACATGCGCATTAATGGTAGCTTATATTTCTTCAATTTTGTGAGATGAATAAACAAAGATAGAGCAGATTTCTTTTTGTTTGTATTAGGTGTGAAATTGTCTTTTCCAAAACTTTGGCTTTGACACATGTGTATTGTAAAGCCAAGAAATGTAGATTATTTATGTTTATTTCTTCACCATGACATAAATCTTTATCATTTAATTACATGTTTATTTACAACGGTAGATTAGTCTTAGACAAAATGATAAGTATATTATATTGATGTAGTTACATTTACTTGTTGAAATGTTGTGAATAAGTTTTAATGGTTTAATTACGTGGGTGAATAGATTCAAAAGTCTGATTGTCAATATTTTTTAGTGTCATTGACCATATAATCAATAAGCATGTAAGGTAGAGAGTTAAGATAGGAAATGTACATGAATAGAGAGACAAAGAGAAACAAATTTGATCACAACATATATGAAAAGTGCTTAAGCTAAGAAATTAGATAAATGATACGGGCGGGTGCATGGAAATAGGTAGCAATTTCGTGGACGGCCTCCAAAAAAAAATTGAAAATCCATAACGCGAGTGCATTATAACGCACTCACGTTATGGCTCGTTATGGCGAGCCTGAGGCTCGGCAACTAAAAACTGATAACGCGGGTGTGTTATTGACTGTTAAAAGTAAAAAAATAAATGCAAATCTGTCATTAGCATTTCGAGGCCAAAACCCCCACAATTTCGCGCTCACATTCTAGGAGGAGCAATTCAACAAATTTCTTCACCAACAATTGATATTTCTTTACAACGATGGCGCCACGACGAGGAGGAGCTGTGAGAGGTAAGGAATCTATGGTTTTTGTTTTTAATTTGTTAGTTTTAGGTTGAATTTTTTAGTTTTAGGTTGAATTTGATATATATTTGTTTGAATTTTTAGGAGATACAAATCAACCTGCAAACCCTCAAAATCCTCAATAGGAGGACCAACCAAATCCTCAACAGGAAGACCAACCAAATCCTCAAGATCAAAATCAACCACAACATCAACCTCCTCCACCAATCACCAACCCCTCCTGGCACTCAACAAAATTTAATGAGTGAAATTGAGAACAAAAATAAATAAATTAAGGATTTGATCAGTAGGTTGAGTGATCCAAATGGTTCAACCATAGAAAGAATGACCCTAGAAAATTCATTAAAAGATATGTTAAAAAATGTAGATTCAATTAGCAAACAATTAACTGGATGGCAAGATAGGAGGCAGGCGGCTAGGGATTATTATGCAAATAAACTATCATACAAGAATGTAAAGGATTTAAAAATTACAAAAGGTGATTTGCGCTCATTATTCACCAACCCACGCACAAATCAAAATCTTACCCTCAAGCAAATAGGTTTCCTATCCATTGGTGCTACCACCAACAGATTAGGGACCAGTTTTATGATAGGTGGTACATGGTCTTCGATTACCCACCGTGCAACAATTGCGAGGTCCCGCAATATTTCCTTAGGAAACTATACAGTGAGTTCATATTGAACAAGATCCCAAATTATTTTGATATGAGGGATTTCCAAGGGAGAGCTGGGGGGTCAGCTCAGGATAGACCCGGTGCACAGCCGGATCCTACGTGGAAAGGTAGATGAGCTCTCGCTAGGCCACCTCATGAGCATGTTGTTATGCCTTCTGTCATGAAGTAAAGTGCTGACGTAGAGACATTGCAGGCAATCAGCACTTTGACCCAGATTGTCATCCATCATACTATCCTTATTCTACAGCGCCATCCAAGGGAGTCTTCGAGTGGTGGCCTTCAAACACATGTGTGTCAATCTTGTGGGGCTACTCATTCATATGACCCCACCAACACTCATGAGACTAGTATGTAGGATCCGTCTATAGCTATGGAGATGGAGAGGGCAGCTGACATTTTGCATCAGGCATATAGCATTGATAGTCAGGTAAAAGTTAGTGCATGTTCATTGAATTTAATTTATTGAATTTTGATTTTGAAATGCAAGTTTAACTAAAAATGTTTTATGATTTTAATAAAATTGCAGGGTCACAGTGTTGAGGCTAGATACACCCGCCCCCCACTAACTTATTTCTGCAGTACACCTATTGTTAGGGTATGTAACTAGTAAACAATTATAAATTTATTGCATGTTAATAGCATTGTTTTACGAATGGTAATTTAATATGCGATTTTGGATGTTGAACAGAATAATATTGGAGGTTTTGATGGAACACTTCCCAATGGTGGTGGATTTACTCAAACCTACACGGAGGTAATAGAATAAAGAGTTTAACTAATGAATCAAGTACTTAATATATTTTTGTAGTTTATATGCACATCGTTGATTACGTTGTATAATTTGTTGTTTTATTTTTAAATGTTGCACGATGATACACCTCCGAATGTGACGAGGGCAATGGATATTAGTGTGACATCTGCTATACAATCCTCGATGGCTCTAACAGGAGAGGTATGAGGCAAGTTAGTAAATTTCAATTTATATTTGTTGTTATAGATGTTAGTTAGTGAAAAATCAAACCATTATTGATTCACGTAGTTTAATTTCTATTTGTATGGTTTATACAAGGCTTGAGCACACCTGAGCATGGGTGTGAGAATATTTAAACCCTAGGATGAGGAGCAAGAGCACTCCTTGAGCACAGCAAAAATGAGTGACAGACCTATCGCCATCCGATCGAAAAGGAAAGGGAAAGACTTTATTTCCAAAGCATGGAGAGAAATGACTTTTGATTCCAGAGCCCTTTGTTGTATGCCTACATGGCAATTTTGTACATATTTTTTATTGGACATATTTGACATTGTATACCTATATGGCATTCTCGTAAGCCTATATGGCTATTTTGTACATATATTTCATACTTATATCGACATACATTGATGTATGCCTACATGGCTATTTGGTTAATACAAATATCGTTTATCGATGCCTGTCCATATTTGCATTCTAAATTGATGGTTCAATAGATATGAGTTGTGTGTATTCAAGTGTATACTTTACAACTTACGTGTATAATTTGTGACTTACGTGAGTTCGAATGTATACTTTGTGGCTTACGTGTTTTCATGCGTATACCTTGTATTTGTGCATATACTTTATTTTAATTTGTGTGTAGTATGTATTCATGTGTATACTTTTTGAGGCTTACGTGTTTTTGAGTACTTGTACTTCCCTTATTGACATGTACATGCTTGACTTATTCATGTGTATAATTATTAATTAGTTAGCCCTAGCATTGATCTATGTCATCCTCAATGCATGATCCTTGAGATGGAGTAAGAACACCCTCAAGGTCCAAAGGAGTTTCACATGCATTCTTCATAGGCTCGTTTTGGTATTCAAACCAAAAACCTCTTGCATTGTTGAAACGAAAAAATTTATCCTTTATAGCAGATCTGAAGCCATTATCATTCTCCATCGGTTCTTCATGTATCCACTCCCCATTAATGGTTTCCTCATGGCCTTCATGAAACCAAGCACTTATCTCATTTGTGATAGAAGAAATGTATGAAGATTTATCTTCCTCCTTATGAACCATTCATTATCATGAGAGATGGGTTCTTGTGAACCACTACTCATGAATCATGGGTCAATGAGTTTGACTTGTAAAACTAAACGATTGAATCCTGATAGCAATATCACAATATTTATATATCTAAATGTGTTATTTCCTTCAACTAAAATTTGTGCTTATACTTATGTGATTGATGTATGTTTGTGTATGGGATCATAGTAATTTCTATTTGATAATGTTATTGTGTCTTTAAGTTTTATTTATTAAAGGGTGCATGAAATAAGTTTTAAATCCTTTAAAATCTTTGAATTTCTTAGGTTTTTCTATTTGTCGAGTCTAGGCTCTGAGCCCGAGTCCAAGTAAAAAATTGGCTTGTCAAGTCTGAGGCGAGTCCAAGTCTTGTAACACTGGTGTGAACACATCGAGGAATAATGTATATGCCGATGAAGAGAGAACCCATCCTTGTTTCTAAACAAACCATAGCATAGATATGGTTGATCGAGATAAAACATCACTCTTATGGATAGTTTGAACCATAATCTTTCATGGCTTCAAACACACCTTCATTATGTGTGTTCCCTATCCTACTGAAGAAATGGTGGAACATGTTGTAGATCAAATCTTGCAACCCTAAGTCCACAAGAAGGTTACTTGTCCTGATTTCCGAAAATGTCTTTAAGATGTTCATCCTTCTTGAGTAATGTGAACTATTGATGTCATCTAGATCTTTGAAACTGTCTGCAATCATGTGCAATACTGTAAAAGCTAGAGCTATATCTAATACTACAAATGACTGCTCAATAAAGCCTAAACATTCTTCTATTCTTTTCAATGTGACCATAATGGCATTCCTTTAAGATAAACTACTAAGCTTACTACTTGATTCATAAAGTAATCTTGCCAACCACTATCATTGGTTGCCATGCTTCCAATGGAAAGCCAATTTGTTGCAATACCCAAAGGCTGGTAGGTTCATTCGCTCTAATACCACTGTAATGACTCGAGCTCTGGATCAATAGATTTTTGATTTATTTCTTATTGGATTGACAAAGGTTGTCATCCAATATTATTAAGATAGATAACGGAGTCCCCAAATTATAAATGAAATAAATTATGAATATGAAGTCTAATTCAATTATTAATTTGATAATAGAAATTTGATAAATCAATATAATAGTTGTTTCTAATTAATCAATTAAAATCATGTGCTAGCTTTGAATATGAATCTACCTATCATTGATTTATAGGCCTTGAGAATTGGGATGTCTTTCCTGATCGATACTTTGTACTCATGCATCTTACTTTGAGTCCTTTCCGAATTATATGCTTGAAACGTATACTCCCATATTATAAATTTTTGCTCATATAGACCAATCCCACACTAGGTAATTCAATAATAAAAACAAGTCTACAAATTGATTACCCTAATCTTCCCTTCTTATTCTCTTTTATACTCGAAAACTACACAATTGAATCCTGATAGTAATATCATAATTTGACACATTGTAGAAAATACCTCCTACCTATCAATTGATGAGCTAAAGGGGCTCTATAATGAATGTTTCATAAGGCACAACACTTGCTTAAGGTTTTGCAAATTGGGTTGCAAGCTAAGTGGGCTTAACCTCGAGGAAAAAACTTTGCGGTTAAGTGCTTGAGCTGGAGTATTACTGGAATGGGTGACCTCCCGGGAAGGCCTAGTGCCTCACCTCTATGAGCATCACCTAGATGCAATGAGTGCTAAGTAGGCCATTCATTATCATGAGAGATGGGTTCTTGTGAACTCAGCCCTCTTTCAATCCATGTTAGCCTTGGGATCGTACAAGAAGCTGGAGGTCATACCAAGTACGAGATCAACAAGTTTTTATAAAAAATCTAAAAAACAGAGAACAATGTGAATAATTCTTATTAGATCTTCTCCAAAAGTTCATCAACAACCTCCATTCGAGCCTCTCAAGGCTTTACATAATGTTTTACACCCTTCTCTAACTAATCCACGCCCTCAACTAACTAAAAACCAACTTTCAAAACAAGTAACCGTTGCATTTCAAATTTGTTGCTTTAAGCAACTTACAAATTTGCAACTTTAGACTCCTCCAAACTAAGGGATCGATCTGGTGGAACATAGATCGGAGTGATTTCACGTGTTTCAGTGTGAAAAAGGACCATGCCTAGTGTAAACATACCTATTCGAACGTGTTGGAACAGTCCGCTTGGTCACACAAGTTGCAAAACAAAAGTTGCACCACTTTGCAACTTTTCACTGCTTGCATTTGATGCTTTTTCCATCAAGTGAAAATCCGCCACCATGGGAAAACCACTCTGAGATAGAAAAAACCGAGAGAGGTTTTTGTAGAGGGGCCTAACGTGATCTTGTAGGATTAGACAAGAAGTTTCTAAGCATCACGGTATCCGAGTAATATCATGTTGAAGTTTGCAGCCATTTTGCACTTTGGACCCTTAAGGGATCGATCCGGTGGAACGTAGCTCAAACCGATTCCGCGTGTTTCGGTGCGAAAGAAGAACATGCCTAGCATAAACATACCTATTCAGATGTGTTGGAATAGTCTGCTTGGTCACACAAGTTGTAAAACGAAAGTTGCACCACTTTGCAACTTTGCACAACTTGAATTTGACACTTTTTCCATCAAGTGAAAATTCATCACCACAGGAAAACCACTCTGAGATAGCCAAAATTGAGAGAGGTTTTTATAAAGGAGACCAACACAATCATGTAGGATTAGATGAGAAGCTTCTAAGTGTCACGGTATCCAAGTAATAACATGTTGAAGTTTGCAGCCATTTTGCACTTTGGACCCTTAAGGGATCGATCTAGTGGAACATAGCTTGGAGTGATTCCACGTGTTTTAGTGCGAAATAGGACCATTCCTAGCGTAAAATACCTATTCATACGTGTTGAAATAGTCTACTTGGTCACACAAGTTGCAAAACGAAAGTTGCACTACTTGCATTTGATGTTTTTTCCATCAAGTGAAAATCCGCCGCCACAGGAAAACCACTCCGAGATAGTAAAAACCGGGAGAGGTTTTTGTAAAGGGGACCAACACGATCCTTTAGAATTAGATGAGAATTTTCTAAGCATCACGGTATTCGAGTAATAGCATGCTGAAGTTTGCAGCCATTTTTCACTTTGGACCCTTAAGGGATCGATTCGATGGAACGTAGCTCGGAGCGATTCCGCATGTTTCAGTGCAAAACAAGACAATGCCTAGCATAAAAATACCTATTCGGATGCGTTGGAGTAGTTAGTTTGGTCACACAAGTTGCAGAGTGAAAGTTGCACCACTTTGCAACTTTGCACAGCTTGAATTTGACACTTTTTCCATTAAGTGAAAATCCGCCACCATGGGAAAACCACTCCGAGATAGCCAAAACCAAAAGAGGTTTTTGTAGAGGGGCCCAATGCAATCTTGTAGGATTAGATGAGAATTTTCTAAGTGTCATGGTATCCAATTAATAGCATGATGAAGTTTAAAGTCATTTTGTACTTTAGACCCTTAAGGGATTGATCCAGTGGAACATAGCTCAGAGCGATTCCACATGTTTCGGTGTGAAAGAGGACCATTCATAGTGTAAAAATATCTATTCAGATGTGTTGGAACAGTCTGCTTGGTCACATAAGTTGCACCACTTTGCAACTTTACACTGCTTGCATTTGATGCTTTATCCATCAAGTGAAAATCGGTCACCACGGGAAAACCACTTTGAGATAGCAAAAATCGGAAGAGATTTTTGTCGAGAGGCCCAACGCGATTTTGTAGGATCAGACGATAAGTTTCAAAGTTTCACGGTATCCGATTAATAGCATGCTGAAATTTGCAGCCATTTTGCACTTTGGACCCTTAAGGGATCAATCCTGTGGAAACTCAGAGCGATTATGCGTGTTTCGATGCGAAACAAGACCATTCCTAGCATAAAAATATCTATTTGAATGCGTTGGAGCAATTATTTTGGTCACACAAGTTACAAGCACCACTTTGCAACTTTGCACAGCTTGAATTTGACACTTTTTCCATCGAGTGAAAATCCGCCACCACGAGAAAACCACTTCGAGATAGCCAAAACCAAGAGAGAATTTTCTAGAGGGGCCCAACGTGATCTTATAGGATCAGACGAGAAGTTTCTAAGTGTCATGGTATCCAAGTAATAGCATGTTGAAGTTTAAAGCCATTTTGCACTTTGGACCCTTGAGGGATCGATCTGGTGGAACATACCTCGAAGTGATTCCACGTGTTTCAGTGCAAAAGAGGACCATTCCTAGCGTAAAAATACCTATTCGGACGTGTTGGAATAGTCCGCTTGGTCACACAAGTTGCAGAACGAAAGTTGCACCACTTTGCAACTTTGCACTAGATGTATTTAATGCTTTTTCCATCAAGTGAAAATCCGTCGCCATGAGAAAACCACTCTGAGATAGAAAAAATTAGAAGAGGTTTTTGTAGAAGGTTCCAATGCAATCCTTTAGGATTAGACAATAAGTTTCTAAGCGTCATGGTATCCGAGCAATAGCATGCTGAAGTTTGCAACCATTTTGCACTTTGGACCCTTAAGGGATCGATCCGGTGGAACGTAGCTCGAAGCAATTCTACGTGTTTCAGTGTGAAACAAGACCATGCCTAGCATAAAATACTTATTCATACACATTGGAGTAGTTAGTTTGGTCACACAAGTTGCAGAGCGAAAGTTGCACCACTTTGCAACTTTGCACAGCTTGAATTTGACAATTTTACCATCAAGTGAAAATTCGTCACCATGGGAAAACCACTCCGAGATAGCCAAAACTGAGAGAGGTTTTTGTAGAGGGGCCCAACGTGATCCTATAGGATTAGAGGAGAAGTTTCTAAGAAACACAGTATCCAAGTAATAGCATGTTGAAGTTTGCAGCCATTTTGCACTTTGGACCCTTAAGGGATCGATCCGATGGAACATAGCTCGGAGTGATTTCACGTGTTTCAATGTGAAAGAGGACCATGTCTAGCATAAAATTCATATTTGGACGTGTTGGAATAGTCCTCTTGGTCACACAAGTTGCAGAACGAAAGTTGCACCACTTTGCAACTTTGCACAGCTTGATTTTGACACTTTTTCCATCAAGTGAATATTCGCCGCCATGGGAAAACCACTCTGAGATAAGAAAAACCAAGAGAGGTGTTTCTAGAGGGGCCCAACGTGATCCTGTAGGATCAGACAAGAAATTTCTAAGTGAAAGGGAATAAGTTTTATGGGGTTTATGTTGCTGCCCCTGTAGATTTTGATGGAAAAGGGCATGAAAAATGAGGTTTCACCCTAGGGTTTGATAAAATATTGCATAAAATAAGAGTTTTGGTTTGGCATGGTGGAGTGAGTTTTTCCTAAGATAAACTGCGGATCTAAGGGTTTGGATACAAGATAATTGCTACCCCAACAATGCATTATGTAAAAAAATCTTATTACAATGCCTCAGGCACTTCGTTCTCACAGATCTTTTACAATGTCACTCATAAATTCAAGATTCTCTTTAAATGTCTGCATCATAGGTGCTCATTATGAGGTTAACTTCAATTGAGTAGCTTGACATTCCCTCGCTAAGCTTCACACGCTCTTTTATAATGGCTTGAAATCAAAATTGAGATTTGTCAAGATCATCAAAATAAGGATGTTGCATTGCTTTTTTGGCTGAGATTCTCTTTGATGGCTCTTAAATCAACATTTTCTACAATGAGAGATCAATCAATTTTTAGTAGTTTACTTACAAATACGCAAAGTAAAAGAGAAAAAGAAAGAGAATCCAAAATGGAAATGAAATAAAAATAGATGGAAGGCACTTACAGATAGGCATGCAGGTTTCACAACTTAGTCACTCCTAGTCATAAATCTTCATTGGGAACTCCAACATACCTATTGCACACAACACCTCACATGAATAGAGTAAGTTGAAATTTCAGATGCTCTTATAATGTCTACATCATAGTTGCTCATGATAAGGTTGACTTCAAATTAATAACTTAAAATTCCCTCACCAAGCTTTGCACACACTTTTCTAATGGCTTAAAATCTTGATTGAGATTTGTCAAGATCATCAAAATAAAGATGTTGCATTGATTTTATGGCTGGCATTCTCTTGGATGGCTCATATATCTAGATTTTTTGCCAGGGGACACCAATCACTATAAAATAATATGATAGCATTGGCATCAAACAAATTAATGTGCATACAAGTATAAATTAATAAGAACCAATGTGCATATACTTACAAATTAATCCAACGAACCATCTTGTTCTGCTCTACTCTTTATTGTGTCAAGTATAGCCTCATGGTCAGACTCACGGACCTTCCACAAGGTCTTGTTCAAAGGTCTACCCCCATATTTGGTCAAATGAACATTGGATGCCACGACAAGGTTCGAGTAATGAAGAATATTACGATGCATGTCAAAGTCCTGAAATAGCCAATGTTTAACACTTGAATGTGGGTACCTTCTAAGCCATGTTCTAGTAACCACAACTGAGCCTATAGGGTATTCGATGTTTTCTCCATCTATAACTGGGGACTCCAATTTCTTTTTGGCCTCAACACAATGACAAAAGTTATAGTTTGTTCCCTCTTCATTGTCTTCATTTGCAATAACTGCATAAACATGCCATGCATTGATATGTGTAGAAAATCTCTTGAAATTTGTCAACATTACGAATACAGTTCAAAGTAAGATAATGATATGGAATTTCAACAACTAAGCAAGTAGATATATCACCTGGTTGAACTAGATCTGATATGTGGTCAAAGTCGATCGATGCTTCCATCTGTGTCAGTCCCAATGTCGTCGGAGGGCGATACGTGTGAAGTGGGCTAAGATAACTTGTGAACCATTTGTCAACCCACTCCCATGACTCACAATCATTTCAGGCTTGCATTGTACATGAAGAACAAAAGAATGACATATTTCATGTATCGATACTCCATGAACCTGCATTTGAGCTAAGGAAAGAGTGTACCTCACTCGATCCTGTTAGTGTACAACAGTCTTCATATGGTGCAATTTTAGTATCATCCATCAACCAAAAAAATCTACGAACTGAAGACGTGCCTTCATTACTTGGACCCATCAAAGCATTACACCACTCAACGATTGATTTTGCATCTGTCAACTTTGCACTATCTTTATACTTTAACTCTTCTCGTGCTAATGTTATTTTCATGCATGCTCCTGCACCATCATGCTCCCCCTTTCCATGTCCGGCCTCACAAAAGTTCCACATATGTTGAACACCTGTAATGACATGCAACCTGCACAACCAGTAGAACATGCATGAGTTCTTGAACTGTGTTGTACAATTATCAGACCATATTATATGTCGATCGTATTCTATGCCCCTCTGAGCCAAACCACTGTAGAACATCTGGAAGCAACCTTGCACGAACTCTGGAGAATGTGTGCGATCAACACTAATGTAAAAGTGGTACTCCCTCAATACCTTCCTTTTTTCATCTGTACTATCAGATGCATGAACGAATGCTATGTGCACAAATATCAAAACTTGTGTGTGTAACATATGAATTTCTACAACACAGAATTGTTAGTTGAACATTATAAAATCCTGCATATTAGATCATATAACAATGGAATACAATAGAGAATAAACGAGAAAAGAAATAAACTAGATTGATCTCACCCATGTCTTCTCTCCTCCATGCTTCACTTCCATTGTACCTTCTCAAGATTGTTGTGATAATAATGCCCTCAAATTTGTGAGCAAATTATGTGTCTCTAGCCCTAGCAATGCCTTTGAAGGATTTATGAATATTAACTAATGTGCAAACTAGAAACTTAATTCTAATATGCAAATAGTAATGAATAGCCTATGATATCAAGAATGCCTATATCAAAAGTCTATTAAGTAAATGATCATGGATGCGAAAATGAGATCAAGATTGTCATTTTATAGAAAATGCAATCTTGAATGGACAAACAAGATGAGAGCTTTAAGGAATGCCCTAGAATCAAAGGTCAAGATTCAATAAGGCAACTCTCAATTAGGGTTAGGGCAAAATACCCATATGTGTGAATAAGATTTAATTAAATGAATTAAATCAAGACTGAATGTGACAGTGGAGATGAAATTAGTAAAAATCAGAAGACAAGAGGATGGGATTTTAGAAAATCAATAATTTTAGAAATTACTTGATTTGTAGAAGAATACTTCTATTTTGAATTAAATTAATTCAAAATAGGGATTTTGTGAGATAACAAGTAATTGATTTTTGAAATTAATTACTAAATGAAGAATCAGTTAAGTATGTGAGATATTTTTAAATGATTTGTTTCATTTAAAAATATAAAAGTGTCACATGCCTTAATTAAATAATTAAAAATAATTATTTAATTTAGAAGAAGTATTTAATTAATTAAATAAATTAATGAATTTATTTAATTAAGAGAGGATTTAGGAATTAGTGACATATTAAATAGATATATTAAAATATATTAATTTAATAATCAAGAGGACATTAATGATAAGGATTAATTAAATAAATAAGATTTTATTTAATTGCAAGAAGACTTTGATAATTAGTGACATTATTAAATAAATAAATAAGATTTATTTACTTAATAATTATGAAGAATGAGAGATTATGAATTAATTAAATAATTATAAATTATTTAATTAATAGTTGAATGTGGGTTAGAAACATAATTAAAATGTTATAATCATGTCCTGACGAAAAGTGGTAAAATAGTGCTTGCAGGTCTTGGTCATTTTTATGTGTCTACAGTGTGGAGTTGCAAGACTGCACCTCATGTTGTGGTTGTAGAGTGTAGTTCTCTGCAAAGTCAACCACGGATACTATGCTTCCAACTGGAAAGGTGTCCTTGCATAGCTTGAATTGTGTGTCCAACCATTGGGCTCTATGGGTATGCATTGCATACTCATATAGTATATTGTCATGAAATATGGTCATAAATTGGTACACTGGAATCTTCTCAATAACCGACTCACACCTTTTTGCTTGAAACCCATATTTTTTAGCATATGCCATTGTTTTATACTTCTCGAACTCTACTAGTTTTTGTCCCACCTCATCTGTGCTTTCCATATGTTGACATACTGGCATACGTTGGAAGCCACCGCAATGCTGGCATGAACCATCCAAGCATGTTGTCCTATAGAATATCTAGCCATCCTCTATTTCACATTAAAAAAATTATAAGAACTCTCTTGAAGATTTTGGTGGGGCTTGTATGCCAAATCCTACAAAACATCGTTAGTATGCAAATCTAAACATATAGAACGATAAACATCATAATGGTTAGAAAATTCAATATGCAGTCTACAACAACAAGTAGTGCGTTTGTGATTTATCTTGACATAAAAAGGTTTAAGCATTTCAAAAAATCTTTGAGAAATACTAATTTGAGGATTATTTTTTTCAAATTTTTGAAAAAATTGGGTTTGAGTCATATCCAAAAAATGCTTTGGATGTGGCTTACGATTCCAACTACCGATTCTCCTTCTTACCAAATCCCTTTGATTCGGAGATGGCCTTTTGTTATTCTTCCAATACTCTTCAATTAGTGTTCTCAAAAATTCGACAACTTCTTTATCTTTTCGTGGTAGTCTCCCCGAGAATGCACATAATTCATTTGAATCATTGCCCTCAATTCTTTTCCACCTTTGAATGGCTCTTGATAAAGTTTTTCTACTAATTCCCATTTGTTCACTAGTATTTTTAATTAGACGAGCTCTCTTTGTTTGACAGCTTATCAAAGTTGATGTAATGACACGTTGGGTGACATTACTATCCTTTGAGTGTGAGGTCTTACCTACACTCTCATAAGCATCCATTAGATTCTTCACAATAGTGTCTTCACTCAATGCATTTGATGTTCTCAACCCAAGAGTCTTCATGATGTTCCTATACTTTACACCCCGCATCATTTCAACAAATAGTTGACATCTTGCAGTCTCATTTAGCCTTTCAAAGAATCATTCCCAAATATTATCAGTGTATCTTCTACAAGTGTGTGTTGAAATCTTACCTTATATGTGCTGCAAAATCTCATCATCAATATTAATCAAATACTTTGGCTTTCTACGCAAAATTCTAGGTGGTGTTCTCCTAGGTACATACATCTCAACATTAGGAATTTCATCAATATTTAATTGAGGTGGGCTAGATTGTGTACCTTCGATCAAGGGTGGAGAAGAAGACATACCTTGAGTTTCACATGGGGATGATGGCATACCTTTTTCATCAATTATGAGTGATGATGTACTCTCAACTTGAGATGTGTTGGATGGTGTCCAACAATATTAACTTGTGGTACATGGTTTCCCTCCATATTCACTTGCAGTAGATGGTGTTCATCCATATTCACTTGTGCTAGATGGTGTCCCTCCATATTCGCTTGTGCTTAATGGTGTCCCTTCATATTTACTTGTCGTTGAGGGTGTGTCTCCAACTACAGTATTTGAATCTGTCTTATGACAATGCTTTCGCATTCGTGCCTGTTGTGCTACCAATTCTCGTTCTCTTTTTTACAGTTGAGGTTCCTCTACAATCGGCTTGTTTTCATCAATCATTTCCAATTTATTCTTTTCACGATATGTCGCCACCCGAACTCTCTCATTTTCTTTGAAGGTTTCGTTCTCTTCGTCAGTTAGTTTCCTCTTTGTCTTTTGCTTCGGCATGGCGGATAATTTTATCTGTACCATGGTAATGAGATGAATATTAGTTCCTAAAAAATGTATCCATTCAAGTTAATTGAAAAATATGTCATTGAAGGATTCATTTAAATAATACTTACAATCATCGTGTACAAAAGTTAACCTACCATAGAAAAATGTGTACAAACTATGGAAGCATAGACAAAGTTTGTATATGATTTCAAAGGTGGTTTTTTGTTATTCATAGGCATTGGGGGGAGTTGGTTTTCATTTCAAAAGGTTTAAACAACCTCCATTGGCTCGAAGGGAGGAGTATTGTTCATTTTGAAATCCATTTTTATGATCAAAAAATGTTGTTTTCCAGAAATTCACTGGATTTTTTGCACATTCCTGCACTTGTACAGATCTGTACAACCTCCCCTTGATACAAAACTAATAGAATATTGTAGGCACATGTCTTAACTCTCTAATGCATCAGTTCTGAGGGCTTAAAAGTACGTTTGAAGGGAGCAATTGACAATTTTCTGAAACTGCTCATTTCAAGCCAGTCAAGGGTTTGAGTAGGATTTAATTATGAAATAGCCATCCCACCTACTGTTATGACTTGTTTCTCAATGGGATGGAATGTACATTGTTAGAGTAGGGTCTTTTATTGTTTAACATGCCTTGGAATGAAACTAATGACAATAGGATGGGGTTCTTAGGCTGAAACAAGCACTTTTCAATAAGAATTTGAGGAACCAAGGAGTGATTTTAAAAAAGTGTTGAAGGAGTGTTCTATGTAATGAACTTTTGACCTTGTGCAGGGTATTTTAAATATTTTTGATGCTTTGGAATGGTCTGGGAAGGCCTGGGTATAAGATTTTCTATAAACCCTCCCTCTTTGCATTAAAAAATGGGGGTTTTTGTATTGGAAGCTTAGTTGAGCACGTAAGATCCTAAGACCTAGAAAATATCTTGTTTTGAGACCTAATTAAAGACTATTTTTGGTTTTGGAAATCTGGTGTGAGGATCTAAGGGTATTTCCTTTGTAAAATTGGCATACTTGGAGGCCTAAAACAGTGAAAAGGTCAGTTTTCTTAAAGTTGTCCCAAAGAAGTCATGTGATGGGTTAAGGTATGTCTTGCAACTCTGAAATGGGTGCTAGAATCATTCTTTTATTTTCTTGTTGTTTTTTTGTTAAGGGCCCAAAACTGGTTTTGCACTACTACTAGATTCCAAGGGTGAAAAGTGGGAAATAGTGTTTTTGTTTGTTGTCCAACTTGGAGGAGTGTTGGAATTGGTCCATTAGGCCTTTTTAATCTTGTTAGATGCCTCTTCAAGGAAAGTTTCAATCTTGAATGGTTTTGGGTCTGCTAACTCTGCATCAAAAATGAGTATCACAATCTGAAGTGTGTGCATGGTTTGGGAGATACATGTGACAGTTTGTAGATGCTTGGCTACTAGTAATGTGGACAGTGAACAAAGGAACTAAGTTTTTGTGTAAGGACAAACTTTTGAAAGGTTTCATTTTTGTTTTACTAACTCAAACAAAGATTTCTTAAGCAAATAATGGTTTGGTTGTGCCTTAAGAATTATAGTTTGTGTTTGTAAACAATGGTGTCATTACGGAAGATTTAAGACAAGTTGTGAATGACATAATCATTGGTTGATGTTTTGAGGAATCTAGTTGATTGTAATCAGTTATTTTCAATATTTTCAAGATGTTTTGAAGGTCCTTAAGGAATTGGGAACTCTTAATGCTAATTTGAGTATATGAATCAAATGTTTTGTGAAGGGAAATATAGTTACAATGACAACGTAAGGTTATAATGACAAACAAATATGAAAGCAAGCCATAATAGAATGAAATAAAATGTGTAAAGACTTCACATACCTAAAAAACCAAACTTTCAAATGGAGGAGTTCAACCCAATTATGTAGCCTTAGCTAAGAGCTTCTTCTTTCTTCAAACTCCACAACAATTTGACTTGTTCAAAAGCTTGTTCCCCTCCAAACTTCAATTGTATATTAGCTTTCAATGGAATTCAAACTTCAATTGATATTATATGTCTTTTAACGTGAAAACTTTGTTATTTCATGCAAAGGTGGTAGAAAGATCATGGAAAAGGTGATGGAATGTGAAAAACATGCTTGCACACTTCACAACATCATCAAAAACATCATCAAAAATCAACTTTTTGTCGGAGCACGCGCAGAACCAGAGGAATATGAAAACTTTGGGCCTTGAAATCATGGGTATATATATTTTTTTACCATTTTTAGTGGAGTAAAACACACGCTCGCATTATAACATGAGCGCATTATGTGAAATATGGTTTTCTTAATATATTTATTTTCTCCCTCTTTGTCTATACCCTCTATCCTAATTCTATATATGTCCCCTACACCCTTATAGTAGAGGAGATAGAGGTGAGTGTGTGTGTGTGAGGGAGAGAGGGAGGGAGAGGGAGTAGGAGAGAAAGAGGGAGAGAGGTTGGGAGAGGGAGAGGTGGGAGAAAGATATAGTGGGAGAAAGAGGGGAGAGGGGAGAGAGTGGGAGAGGGGAGAAGGGGAGAAAGAGAGTGGAAGAGATGGAGATAGAGAGGGAGAGAGGGGGAGAGTGGGAGAGGGAGGGAGAGGGGAAGTGGGAGAAAGAGAGAGAGAGGGAGATAGAGAGGGAGGAGAGAGGGGGGGAGAGAGGGAGAATTGGGATAGAGAGATGGGGAGAGTGGGATAAGGGGAGAGTGGGAGAAAGAGAGAGTGGGAGGGAGACAGGGGGAGAGTGGGAGATAGAGAGGGAGGGAGAGAGGGGGAGAGTGGGAGAAAGAGAGAGTGGGAGAGAGTGGGAGAGTGGGAGAAGGGGAGAGTGGGAGAAAGAGAGAGGGTTGATGGATTAGGGTTGAAGGATAGAGGGTTGAGGGATTATGGTTGAGAGATATACCCTCAACCCTTCAACCCTAATCCATCTACCCCTATACCCTCTTAATCCCTCAACCCTCAACCCGTAACCCTTAAACCCTAATCCCTCTACCCTTATACACTATTAATCCTTCAACCCTCAATGCTCAACCCTCAACCTTTCAACCCTAATCCCTCTACCCCTATACCCTATTAATCCCTCAACCCTCAACGCTCAACCCTCAACCCTTCAACCCTAATCCCTCTACCCCTATACCCTATTGATCCCTCAACCCTCAACGCTCAACCCTCAAC